>CM062199.1:20830000-21282500 GCA_031216445.1 Lateolabrax maculatus
CGTGTATTCATTTGTGTGTGTACATGATGTGTTTGCCAAAGGCAGAGGATAATATTGTACTCACGTGGAAGACTTAATTTTCCCTGCAGGCAGAAATGTTTGACTGCTGTGGAGAGCAAGATCACATAAATTAAATATCGTTTTTTAACAACTTCCTGGAATTCTTGCTAAGAGGTTTACTTACTCACCTTCCAATAAGAACACTACAGTCACAGCAGAGAGGAAACACATCTTGAGAATATTCAGGTGTAAAATCAGCTCGTTAGGGGAAGCATCTGGAATGTAGAGTGGGAAAAAAAACACAAACACTGATTAGCACTGACTTATCATGTTATTGAGCACGACAGAATTAAATCAGGAAGATTGAACTGGCTTTTGTTGATGGACAGTCGCCTCCTCCCTGGGAGGAGAGGTGTTTAAACATTGATTGGGAAAATCAAGTATGCAGTATTGTAGGCAATCTGTTGCCTTGGAATGATCGATGTCTGGTCCACATTAACAGTCAAATAGGGCAAACACTGAACAAACGACTTGTGGTGTAATCAGTAATTGATATGTTAATTTTCAACAGGGAGGGATTGGCCAGATGGGAGAGCACCCCCCACCCCCCACCCCCATCCACTCTCGAGCAATAATAACTTGGTCTCTCTCGCGCACCTTCAACCTCACTCGTCCTCTCTTGTGCACAATAATAGCTCGGTCTCTCTCGCGTGGTAACTTGTTCTCGCTTGCGCACTTTCAACCTCCTTGTGCAGCGATAACACGCTCTCTCTCTCACACCTTAACAGTCCTTCAGCATCTCTCGCAGACATTTCTTTCCTCTCGCAATTTTCGTTCAGCTTTTGTCCAGTTTGGCAGTTCATATGACTGCACTCTCTCTGCTACTAGGGGATGGAGGGGGGGATGGCAGGTTAACAAGCGGGTTGGTCATTTTGCTAACAAGGGACATCCCCCCTTAAATTGCCCACTGGGTATATTGTATGAGGCCCTGTCATCTCTGAACTCTGCGTCAGTGCAGACTGTGTTATTTGGACTATATACTAATACCAAAGTGGAAAGAGCTGTTTGGGGTGTTCCAGAAGTCAAAGTCTTGCTGACTTCCAAGGTGCGGATAGGCATGAAAAGCATGGTTGAATCATCATCACAGGAGTTGAGCAACAACATTAGAAAATGTCTGGTTGCTTGATAAACAGTCAAAAGGTACAAGCCTGTGTACATAAAAACCTATAGCTGCTCTGATCAATAACTTTATATTAATAATGGATAAAATGACTACTTGTAATGTGAAAGGGGTCATCGTTAGTGATAAACCCACATATAATTATCAAAATCTCAGTGGCAGTTTCCTTCAGCTCTACTGAGCTTTTTAGTGTCTTTCAGAGCATTGTTTCAGTTTTCTGGCCCGCAACGCCACTGTTTCGGTTCAGTCTCTCTGGTTGAGCAGTTAAAGGTTCAGATATTTCCCCCAAAAAATCTGTTATTGCAGGTTTAGGGAGAAAGTCAACTTCCAAGGAGTATTTCAGTAGGATAACGTCAGCTGGAACTAAAGGTTACACTTTGTAGAAACCTGATTATGCATCTAGCAGTTTCAGTTCAGGTTCAGATTCTGGGTAAATGGTAAATTACTTCAACAACTGCAGATTTTTTTTTCCAAATTGCAATGACATGGGCACTTCATTTGTTACAGCAGCATTTATACCTCTGACAGGCTTAGTAAGTAGTATGTAAAATTAATTTATATAATATATGAGAAGTAAAAATATTTAAACCTGATGAATATTTATGGATGGATGGATGTATCAGGGTATATAGGTTATCATTAGAAGAAAACGTTTTTTTAAAGAATATTCTACAACTAGTGGCTTTTTAGTGCTTACATGAAAAATTTCTACCGTGTGAAATGTTCATATTTGGGAAACAAAGTGATTCTCTGTATTTATTTACCCCAAGTAAAGGAGGCAATGAGAGCCGTGCTCATAGCAGGGTGGTCCTGCACCCAACATGTGAAGGTGATTCCTGCATCCAAAGACTGTTTCAGTGGGAGGAAAAACACACTGTAGAGGTACATTTCCTGGTTGTGGTTGTCCATCATCTGGAAACACTTTGGCTGGCTGGGAGGCATGGAGGGCAGCAGGGGTCCGTCAGCCGGGTGTTCAGAGAGGTTACTGTGATGGTTGGTTGCAGGAAGGGTACAATTGGTGACTGACAGGTGGTCGATATCGGCTGCCGTGCTCACGTAGGTCCAGGTGAGGGTGAGCTTGCTCGGGTGGAATCCCCCGGTGAGACAGAGGAGAGCCCACTGACCCGTCAGTGGGTCCGGGGGAATCTGGAGGTAGATTTTGGGAGAAGAAGGTGGTGCTAGCAGTGGAAACATAGTAAACACATGCAGTGGCATTAATAATAATACAACCATTTATTTAAAAACAAAGTGCTAATTAAGAGGCAATATGTTGATGAAAAGTGTAAGAATACACAATTCAAAATTTGTATGCATGGTGCACAAAATGCGCACTGGTAAAACCTTTTCAGACTTAAAGAAAAAAGGGACGTAATATGGAAAATACAGTATAAAAATTAAAAGATTCCCTATATGACTAATTAAAAAAACTGAAGCATCTTCTTCTAAATTGCTACTCTGAATTATCCTGCAATCACTATCATTACTACTATTTATCCTACTACTTATGTTACTATTTCTAACGTTAAAAAATGTTTTACCTACAACAAATAAAGAAGCCATTAATATAAAATGAATTGAAAAAAAAAACAGGTATAAAACAGAGTGAATTTGGCATAACACACTTAAACAAGAATAAAATGGGTAAAAACATACAATGTCAATAGTTATTTGGTGGAGGCAACTTTGCATCAAGAGCAAATCAAAAGGAAGCTTTTCTTCCCTATGAAGGATTTCCACATAATAATTTGGCCATCCCTCCCTGCCTTGTTTTCTGGTGAGTTTCAATTCCCTGGGCAAGATCGATACAAGGCACTGCGCATAGTGCCGGGGTGATTATTTCTAGATCTGTCATGAAACTGTTCAGGCAAAAAGATGAACTCTAAGGGAATTTCACATGACTTGAATTTTTATAGATTGAGCCTGGCCCTTCCTTTTATGGTGATGCATGGTCTACACCGGCGCTTGTATCGAGCTGCCTCACACTAAATGCTTCTGGTGCACAAAAGATACAAATGAGACATAATTACCAGCGTGGCAACATCACCCAAGCGCAGCAACCTAATGAATTTTTGAGAAGAGCTATTTGTTTCTCACCCAAGACGACCAGCTCGGTGCCGTTGCCCCACTCTGGGTCTTTCTGCAGGACGTTCACCTCGCAATGATACCACCCAGAATCCTCCAGAGCTACCTCGGTAATCACCAGGGAGGAGGTTTGATTCTTCTCCACAACGATCTGCCTGGGTGACTTTGGTATGAGCTGCCTCTCCGACTTCATTTTGAACCACTGAACCCCATACTTGAGGGATTCCACTTTGAAATGACAGGACAGGGTTGCCGTTTCACCCCGCATCACACTGAGAGATGGAGGATACTGTCTAACACTCAGTCCCTCTGGGGTCGCTGTCGGGGCTAAACACAGAGCCATTAATACAATGTGTCATACAAGGAACTTTTAAAAAGTGCAGAGCAGACCTGTGGGTCAACTACAAATACTTTAAATGTGTGTTTAGTATGCCTGGATGACAGCTGTGGGCGAAGTTTGCCAGACGAAGACAATCAGACAGAAAACTCAAGCAACCAGAGGAAAAAAAATGGAAGAACAAATCAGTATAATTTTCCATTCAAACAAACATTTATTGAATGGCTCCAAATGTAATAAACTTCATCTGGCAACAAATGCTGTTTTTAAAAACTCTTTTTTCAACAAATACTAATGCAGACACACTTGAGTACAAAAGATTTCAACAGCTTTGGAATATCTGTTTGATTGTAGTGACTGCTTCTCTAGTCAAGTGTGATGGAGTGATTATTAAGTGTAATGATGGAATACTGCAGATAAGATAAGCAAAACACTCAGTTGCTCACAATTGGAGTGCAGATGACAAAGATGACCACAAAACACAAAAAATGATGGTCCAAAAACAGGTTGCATCTCAGAAGCAAAATTTTTTTTATGACCAATTTAATAATTTTTTCATCCTTGGAAGTAATACATTACTTACCAAATGTTGTGTCTCATTGCAGCAACATTGATTATCGTCACAGATGGTAAATGTTAAGGAGTTATTATGTATATATACATACATGTATGTATGTATGTGTATATAAATATATGTATGTGTGTATACATACACACACATATATAGAAATATATATATATATATGCACGTACGTATATATATATGAAAATATATTATTGAATTCCAAAGTGACATATCAAACTTTTAAAATCGATACTCAAACAAAGTAAGGAAAAGACTTGATAGAGGTCGTTAAATACCAGTAAATGAACCCTGGGTGAGCCAACACAGTTTGTAACATGACTGACTTGTATTCAGACTGACCTGGTACTTGGCCTGCAAACAAAAGAAGCAAACACAGGTGAGGCAGTTTTGCCATGCTGCTGTTGTTCCCCACTCCAAGCTTGAGTGGTGAAATAATTTCTCAGGCACTTTTAAGTCTGAAGCTTGCTGTGTTTTAAAATGTGATGGTGTCAGCTTGTTTTTTTGTTGCACTGTATGGTTTGAGGTGATGGTTCATTAATAGGTCATTCTTCAACAGAAACCTGAATCTCAGAGTCTGCTGGGGTGAAAGAACTACATATGTCAGTGTCTTGGCAAACAAATAGGCACTCCGTCTGCATGCTGACAGAAACTGCAGCGCAACAGTAAGCACAGCAAGTGCTGCTGCCATTACTCTACAGGTTTTTCTACAGGTTGTTGTTTCCCTCTACAGTAGGGCTGAGGCTAAGATTTGTATTTTGATTTTAAATCTTCACACATTGCTATGTTTTTGCAAAATGCCTTAGGCCACTGAAGGTTTGTACTTACAGCCAGTTATCTAAGAAACAAGTGCTTATTAATAAAGTATCACTTTAAAACATACCCATAACACGTAAGTCAATACAAAGACACAATATCACGCAAGTTTGGAAATGTGAGTTCAACTTGAGGTTTAAAGAAACAATCTCCCTAAAACTTGTCACTCTTGATGGATGGATCCACTCTGTAAAAACATGTTAACTGCAATGACTTAAAGGGGTATTAACATAATGCCTTACTTTGCTGTATGTAAGCCAAGAAACTTTGGAAATAGAGACAAATGTGACCCATTCAAACGTCAAAAATGTCAGACCTTGGTAATAATCATTACATTAGTGGTATTACTGAATGACCTTTTACTTTTCAGTTTCACACTGTCCTTTAAAATGACAATACTTCTTTAGTCTTTGGTCACAGTATTAATAAAAGTCAGTGTCATCTTTTCAAATCCTACATATCGTGTACGTGTATGCTCCCTTCTGTTGTAGACCAGCCTCATGTACTGATAAAATAACACATTCAAAATACACGTATGGGCTAATGCAAAGTCTACTGTTATTGTTATTATATTTACAAATTTTTTTGGTTCATGGTGTGATTGAAATTTTTGTCAAAAATATTGTACAGACATTATTGTTATTTATATGTTATTTCACACAAATTGCAATAGAATACAGTTTGACAGTTTTTTTCCTGTTTACACTAAATAAATTCACCCTCCCTGGACAAAGTTAAACAAAGGGAATACTGTTTATTACTGTTTACTATAAGCTTTCAAAAGCTAAATGACTAAACTTGACATGAAACTGAAGCTGTGTTGAAGTTGAGGAGGAAGAGACAGAGATGTTTGTCATTGACAAAAGGAGGACAAGTGGAGAGTTTCTTCCTGTGTGTAACATTAACCACATGACAAGCCAGTTTTAATCAAAGTGGACCCTGACAAACTCGTTAAAAATGACTAATTTTCATATTAATGATTGGTAATGACTACAGATCATTTCTATTATGAAGCTATCACCCACTAATCACATTTATATAATTTGTTGGCAAGTGATTTGATATGAGCCATTTATTCTGACAGTGTCTCATCAAAGCGCACATTCAGACCTTTTAATAAAAAAAACCCCAGAGAGAAACCTGCAAATACAACAAAAGCAGAGGCTCTTTACTCAGCAGGAAGCAAAAAGCAAGCTGAAGCAACTCTCCTGACCTCACCTCCTTTCCAACCACAGGGGCCAACAGAGAGCCACGCTTCCAGCAACAAACCACACGCAGTGAGTTCTGTTAAAAACAAAACCGATTTTTATTTTTTTGTCTCCCTCCACTTGATATGATTTTTAACTCCACTTCATGGATTTTGAAAAAAAAAAAAAAAGACACTCCAAAGTAAAAGTCAAGAAAACAAGTTCATCGACTAAATGATCAAAAAGAAGTACAATCATCACTTCACAGCACTGAACATCTGTCAGGATGGAAGACAAGTGTTTGGTTCCTTTCCTTTTTTTTGTGTCTTGTGTGTTTACATTGATGAGATATTGAGAAATGTTACAAATCCCTGTAATTCAGGTCTGTATTATGAATGAAGCAAACATGCCTGCCCTGTGCAGCTCAGATAATACACACACACACACACACACACACACACACACACACACACACACACAAACACACAGACTGTTGAAGCCCCTTGAATCACTCATTGTGGAGCTCAATACGCACTTGCACGTACAAACACACCTTTTAGACCAGTAACGAAAGAGTGGGCAGACTTAGAGTACTGAGGGGCGGGAGGGCAGAATTTTTTTACAGGTTATCTCCACACAAAAAGAAATGGAGGAAAGGAAGAGTGAAGGAAACTAGATGTGTGTGTGTTTGTGTGTGTGTGTGTATAGGAGAGAGAGAGAGATAGTGAGAGAGAGAGAGAGAGAGAGAGAGAGAGCGAGAGATTTCACATTCGACACTAACCTAAGCCAACTCATTCCCTCAATTATACACGGTGGGTTCTCTTCTGGTAAAATTTGTTATTAGTTTCCAAATTAGACTTTTTCCATTACTCTGTAGTGAGGGTTCCTGCAGTCAGCTCACTGTTATTGCCCTCTTGAGGCACATAGCACACGACCAGCCCCTATCATGCATCCTGTCATGTATCCCTGCCTCCAGCGCACCATACATGGTAATAAGACACTTGTAACCCACATCGGTGACTTCACTGCATCCCTACCGTTATCATAACTTCAATATAAATCAGCACAACACCAGTTGGCGCTGTCACTTGTGAAAGAAATCCAAGTTTCCACTGTCAGTTCTCAGCACCACAACCAATATTTACCCCTTGGTTGATTGACAAGGAAAATGCCAGGCGTGGGCTGGTGATTCAGAGAGGCCAAGTAATGGGACTCTTTCTATGTTGGAGATGTGAGGTGGGCGACTTAATGACTAGGGGAGACGTGGTGGGCGAGATGCCTCCATTGTGTTGCCTGGTCCATGCAAACGTTGCTGTTACTCAGCTGGTGGAGTGCAGCACGCTGTTAATTAGCCAGACGCTCTTGTTCTTAGAGAGGTGAGTGATTGACAAGACGCCATCTGTGGTCGCAGTGAGGAAGAGGGCGAGGCTGGCGGCTCTGTGGCCCAACATCTTTGCTTCAAGCTGAGGTTTTGAATATATACAGAACAGACTTATATAAGAATCGACTTAACTGCTCTCAGCTAATCACTAACACTAATCACAGCATCTATCTATCTATCTATCTATCTATCTATCTATCTATCTATCTATCTATCTATCTATCTACCTACTGTATCTATCTATCTATGGTTACTACAGCAATTAATGAACACTAATCCTGATCTAGACCTACTCTCTGTTACCTGTCAGATTTCTTTTTTTGTATCAACACTTTTGATACTATTTCAAACACCTAAAGTGTCCTTGACTCACTATTATGGAGACTTTCTTCATCCCAATCCTGTCTAGCATGCTGTATACTAATGCACTCATTAGCTGTGGTAATGGAAACGTACTGGGCCTTAATAGACTTGCAACATTGACTTTGCCCATGAGAACTGAATGAGCCTTTAGATAGTTGGTAAACAATGGATAATTAGGATAATATACAGGAATTAGGCGTGCTTTGCTGTAAAGGACGTGAGCAGGGGATTTAGAACAATGATAATCATTCATATATAATTGTCACTCTGCGTAGCATATCCTTATGGTATACTGACTCTGGTGCTGCAACGTCTGCAAATTCTAACATTATTGAATCATAATCTGTTACATATAATTTATTTTTTGTATCGCACGCTCACATCTAATCTTTGTGTATTTTACATCCAGACATACGCCTGCAGATTCACAGTGTCAATAGCTGCTGACATTGGAAACTGCAAAATGCTCCAGGTTACATCTCTGTCATTAAGAATAAAATATAAGAACATAACAGCACCCACGAAATTGTACATACAGTGTGAAAGCCCAGGGAGCATTTCTGGTTAACAATATGTTATGTAGCAAGACAAACAACAAATACCAGCCTGGACTTACTTGTAAAGAAAAACAAATGATTCTTCATTCCCTGGATCTGAAGCGTAGCTCTGAACACATAGTTTACTGAGCTGACATTACAGCTTGCCCAAATAGTTTCAGAGAAGGGCTTAAAATCGATGCGCAATTAGGTGTGTCTTGTATCAGGCATGATGAATTATGCTCTCTGTTCTAAGGCTGGTCTATAGACACTTGATCAATTCAGCTTCTGGGGACCTGGTAAGGCAGGCCGGGGAGAAATTGCTCTATTCCAAAGCCATTCAGTCGAATGTATTGATTAACCATTGCATTCTGAATTGAAAATCAGTCTGGGATCTGTTCTAGGTAGGTAAGGTATTGTAGGAAAAGCTACAGCCTGAGCCTGCCTCATATAAATGAAGAAAAGTGTACATTCAAACCTTCTCCGGGCTTACTGTACACTTCTTTTGCTATTCTACAGTCTCCGCTTTAAAGCACAATAGTTATTTGACTATATCACTGTATCAGTACAGGAACGATGTGCCGTAGTTCTTCCCACACACTAAAGAGCTTCATTACCTCATTCTTTTCAGCAAAGGCACACTGCTCTGAAACTGTTGAATGTATCTGAAAGTATTTTACAAACCCTATTCCTAAAATCCATGTCATAACACAGCACTGATGTGTTAACATAAATAAAATCATTTACAACTATATAAATTCACCTCCTTTTACAGCTATCTTACTATAAACACAAGTCAAACAAAAGTACATATATTCAAGTGCAATACAATGCTATGAACTGTAAACTACTTCTACGTGCTAGTTTTTCATGGCACCTTATTAACAAAGATTCTGTAAACAGATCATCATAACCTTCAGCTGGAGGAGCCAAACAACACTTTCTCATCAGGGTGCGCCGAATGCAATTAGGGGCCCGAACCAAACGTCTTGTTTATATCACTGCAAACTCATTGAACCCCAGTTGGGGTGTTATTTATACACTTGAAGTAGGCCAGACTGTGTTTGTGATCAAGGCTATGTTAATGCTATTCATACTACATAGTGCAACCATAAATGGTGTGTGGTACACCTCCCCGTGGGAAAGACCACAGTGCTCAAGTTTGGAAATGCAATATGAGCGCCTGTCTGTCTTCCTTCCTTAAATGGAGAGTTCACTGTCTGGTTAGTGTCATCCCATCTCTCCCTGGCTTTCATCTTTTGGATTTGCATTGTCAGGGTATTCTCCCACGGGCCTGCAAGACCGGGTGCTCCCTCAACAGCATCCTCATCTACCCTCCAATTGTGCAACCAGGGGATCTGCTGCCTCCTTGCCCACACCCTCTCCAGTCGCCCTCTCTCGCACCAGAAGTGTGACTCATTTACATACATCATGACTCATGAAAACATGTTCTTTTGCTGCATGTTTGTACAAATGCCCACATTCTGTTTATCACCACTCAACGATTTCAAGTCATATTGTCAGAATTCCCCTCCATCTGGACGCATTACCCATAAACCTGAACACAACATACAATGTTTGCTTGTTTTTTTTTTTTTTTTCAAAATCCACCCATACACGAACATTGATGTGCTATTTTCAAACCCACATTGAGAAACATGACAGCATGTTATTTTTTTGTCCGTGTTTTTTTTTTTTTTTTTTTATGTTTTCTTCTGTTTTTTGTTGTTTTTCTTCATCAAGGACAGATTATGTACATACAGATGTTATATGCCACTGACAAACCCAGTGGGACGCTGACATGGAACAGTGTACAGTATGTGAGTGGGGAAAAATAAAGAAAAAAAAAAACCCAGAATGACTGACAAAGATAATGAGAGTATGAAAAAGTGATAGAGACAGAAAAAGAAGCATTGACCAAACGACCTGCTCTTGTGCTTGAAATGGAATCCGTCATTATTTTTGGAGCAACAAGATGCATGCACAAACATTGTGTGTTCTGTCACACAGACAACCCGACTACATTGCAGAGGGCAAGACTTTTTGAGTACAACATGTAGATTAAGGGCCATTTAAACAGAGCTTCACAATCATTTCAGAGTACTGTACACAGTAAAAGTACAACAACAGACTTATTTGATATACCTTGTTAATGGAATTTTTAGATACTACACCATAGCTTTAACCATATCTGATATCTCTTGCACAGTAGAGTTAGGGGTTATTGCTGGTTTGAAATAAAATCAAACAAAACACATTCAGAAAATTGATTCAATACAGAGTAATTCCCCTTTAAGGTCGCAGTAGTCAGGGTTCAGCCGGGGTAAACTCATCTCTCTGTGCAGGCTCGTTATGGCAAATTTGCATATAGTCGCTGCATGTGAGTGGAACAGTGTTTCAGCAGAGAAGCGAGTGCCATGGTATTGAAATATGGGCTCACCTCCTGCTGTTTGTGCTGTGCGGGGGACGTGGATGGATAATTGTGCCATGGGGTTTTTGTAGGGCCCACGCCTGCATGTCACAGGTACACATTGGAGGGAGCACTGGCGCACCAAGGCGAGGTTGTCCTTGAAGAGGATTCCTGTCAGAGGCAGGATTGAGCTTGATTTATGGGGGCCATCACTGGCTGGCAGGAGGGACGGGTGGAGCCCAGGCTCCTTCACTTAGCCAGCCACAGGTAATGGCTAATTACATCTTTATCTCCCTGCGGTCTGGCCGAACAAGAACTGACTTACAGCCACAACCAGAGACTGACATGGATCCCAATCATTTATCTAGCTGGTCGGAGATAGACACACTATGGTAAGTGGACAAATATGCAGTAAATCTGTGTGTGATGCAGTTAACAGCATGACAAAAAGAGTCCAATACATAAACTGTTACAAATTATAAATTACATCATCATTCACTGCTTCTGGACTGGATGAAATAATCCCTCAGACTGTTTCAAATGCGTTTTTAAAAAGCTTGTCATGGCAAAATAGAGCACATCACTTCGAAAAACTTTACATCTTTTTTTTCATGTTTTTTTCATTACAGTCATTCAATGTGTGTGACTTCTCAGAGTAAAGTACAAAAATTATTTTTCCCACGCACGGCTCATTACCATCAGATTTTGTTCTTTTTTTCTCACATGGAATTACTATTCATAGTTATTCAAATACTTATTAACATCATCATCATCTGTACTATTATTAACACCAAAAACGGAAAAGCAGGTAACCTTGCAGAGTAAAACAGACACAGTGCGGGGGGGAGTATGGACTCACAACAGGAACATCTCTAACCGGTACATGCTATCAACAAGCGACAAAGAGGATGGAGCTGCAGCTTTGAAACAGAAGATATTGTTGTCACTGGACAGTCTCTTGCTGCTTCAGAAAACTGGAGCGTAGTCGAGGCTGATGGGACATGTCGTTCGGCGCCAGGCAACTTGAGGTCACCGGCGTGGCCTCTGTACTGCATATATTTACACTGGGGAGGAAAACGGAGGGAGGTGACACGGAGCAGAGAACACTATAGCGATGCGAAGGGCGACTAGACAGAGCACATTGAACAGAGGGGCAGGGGGGCTAAAAAGGTTTGGGTAGTGAGGGTGTCTACATGCGAAACCTTGGTATAAACCCCCCAAATTACATAAAGGGGTAGTTAAGACTGACGCCGACACCACCCACCCTTTTTTTTTTTTATACATTTTGACATCATTCATAGCAGCTTCACTGCTACACAGTTAAAATCAAAAATCCATACGTGCGTGTGTGTGTGTGTGTGTGTGTGGGTGTGTGTCTGTGTGTGTGTGATCAAAGGGTGACACTTCACATGGCCACCAATTGGACAATTTTCAAAAGGTCACATGACCGCCAGTACCACATTATAACTATAATTTCCATAAATATCTACCATAATATTGTAATTTTATGTATCATTTCCATAAGGCAAACATTGTAGGTCAGTCATTAGTCTATGTAGTATATTACATAAATGATCGTCCAGTTGTTAGATTATCTATTTTCTCATTGATCACCGACACAATAATCATTAATTATACACTCTCTTTTAACATCAGCCGAGTGGAATTAATGAGGGGGAAACAAGGTGAGGAGGGGGGTACCAAGTCAGACAAATCTGCAAGGCATTCTGGGAGACAAAAAGAGAGAGACAAACTGTGTGGGTGAGAGGGGGAGGAAAAGATGATGGCAATGATTTGACCTCGAAATTGAATTGAGGGTGCTGGGGTTTTGGGTGGGGAGGATGTGTTTTATACAATGATTCAATGGCTCCTGGATTAATGCATATTCTTTTTGTTCACAGTGATGGGTTCGTAATTAAAGAATTTCATTTCCTTCTTCCTTCCGTAGAGGGGAAGAGAGGGAGGGAGGAGGGGCGGGGCTTCCAGGGACGTTTAGGGGCAATTCCAGGTGGAGCTCGATCTTTACTCCTTCAGCAGAAGAACAGCAGAGAGGGAAACCCATACACACAAGGCGACACTCATTCCTGCATGTAAACCAGTCCCTCGCCCCTGTATGGCCCCCGGTCCTGGACGAAAACAGAAGAAAGGAGGGACGGAAAAAAGGAGACGCGTGATCAGTTAATACGCACAGAAAGTCACTGACACCCCTAGAAGTAAGGTGTCTGTGTTTGTGACAGCTTGTTTACTTTTTTAAACACATAACAATTAATTAACCAAATTAATTCTGATATCTTGGCATTACTACTGTAAACAACTAAGACATTGCCTGTGTTTTACAATAGTTTATTTAATAATCAATATGGTTACTACTACATTTCCCATATTCCAACAGCTTTACACTCATTGTACCATCTGAAGGCCTTTAAATATCCTCATTTCTTTTTTTTATGAGCTGAAAATGGCCGAGCATCTGGATCCAATTTAAGATCACTGTGTACTTGAAATGGACAAAATATGGAAGGCTGTGACATGTGTCAAAGTCCACAGTAGACATAGTAAACATTTGACTTGTCAAACACAGGTCAATCTAATAACATTAATAAAGGCTCTGTTGCATTTAAGTGTGCCAGGAAGCCAAGCTACTGAACCCCACATGCATAACCGGCTACAAGCACCCTGGAACTGGAACATCTAAAGCCATTATTAATGTTATTAGTTTCACCTGTGTTTAACACGTCAAAATTTAAACACGTATGAAAGGCTTATTGACGTTCTTAATTCAGTAACATTTTTTTAATATGCTTAATCTCAAATTACAAAACCAAAAGTTAATATGTAGTAAACCTTCAAGGATAACATTTTGACTTGTCAAACATGGGTAAAACTAACATTTATAATGGCTCTGTTCCATTTACGTGTGGCAGATATCTAAGACAGTGAGCACCTAGAGCACCTAAATGGAATGCAACCCGTATTAATGTTATAATAATGTATAATATAATGTTAAGTCTTAATGTCATCACAGCTATTGAATTCTATAATTCAGTATGTTAACATTGTTAATCTCAAGCAGTTTTATGACATTAAATGCTGTAGTGATAGCCTAACAATGGTTTCAAGGAGCAAAACAAAAGTCAATATTGTCAATATACCATCAAAGAAATCGTATTTGGGACTTGGAATTGCATCACAATAGAACAGACAATTGCAAGAAAACCTTAACCTTCTCTCTTGATGTTTTGTTCCATCCACAGTCTAGTTTCCAAAATCTAACCTGGTGGCTTATAATGTGACAGTGTGGAGTGGAAGCTGGTACAGGCTGCCAATGGTCTCGGTAATGGGCTCATTGGTTGAGGGTAATTACAATAATGTGCCAATTTTGATGTGATAGTGGGTTGTTGATGTTAAAATGCTACAGTTGGCACCTTTAAAATGGTGAACAAAAGAGGTACAAAAGCAGGGAAACAAAGTCAGGGGAGGCAATGGCAGTGAGGGAGCGTATGAATAGAAATGCCACAAAAGTATCCGATTATGGTCAGATTTTCTATGCCTGGCCCAGAACAGAAAGGGTTTGTTGTGTTCTAATGATGGCAGGAGGAGATTAGGAAGGAAAGACGAGGCAGAAGGACAGATGATGGAGAGATAGGCTGACAGAAGTGGCAGCGGTGGTGGAAAAAGAGAGCAGGAAGATGTATGGGTCTGACGGGGGAGTGAGTCATTGAAGGGAGACTGGCCGGGATAATGGGTAAAGGAATGAAAGAAGAAAGGGGATAGATGAAGGACTCACTTAAGATGGTAATGCCGAATGCACTAAAAGGGGGGGAGGGTGGGTGACGGGAAATGGAAGGGTAGGAAATCGCTCATTGGGGACGGTTAATGTGAATTGGGCTTGGAGTGAAATGACAACTTCTTGCGTAACGGGACAGAGCAAAGCGACAGTCTGTGTGTGTGCATGCAGGAGTGTGTATGGAGGGCGAGAGTGTGAATGAATGAGAGAGAGAGAGAGAGAGAGAGAGAGAGAGAGAGAGAGAGAGAGAGAGAGAGAGAGAGAGACAGTAATACAGGCAAGCAAAGCTCTAATGGGGCGGAGAATAACGAAAATGGGGAGCAGGAGGGAGGAGAGGGCTGGGAAAATGCTATGCTGTGTGCAGAGCAAAAATGAGATGGGGCGAGGAGGGGAAAACAGTGTGTCATTGGATATGTATGGTTTTGTGGTAGTGTGTCTGTTCAAACTCTTGCACGTTGATTGATAGTCATATGAGATAAATGTGAGCATATTTTTTGTATGTGTGACAGCTTGGGTTTGCACACATGTGTACACTGTGTCATTGTGTGCATGCACCTGAAGGTAGTTCTGTGTCATAACTTACGAAACAGCAGCATGCTGGCATTGGAAGCCCCCAGACGGTTTGAAGCGAAGCAGGTGTAGTTGCCAAAGTGTTTCTCTGTCACATTGGTGAACAGCAACAGCGAGCGCGTCTTCTCGTTTTTGATCCTCAGGGTGTTGTCACTCTCTACCGGCCTGGGTGGTAGTGGTGGGGGAGCAAAAGCGAAGGCAGGAAGCAGGAAGGAAAAAAAGAAAAAGAGTGTGACAAAAACATCACACCTAGTGACTCAGCCTGAATAAGAGGCATTTTTCTCTGTCTCTCCAGAGACGACCAAGCAACACAGTCCCCCTCCACACATCGGCTCTGTCTCACCTTGTACTAATAGTGAAATCTAACAGTCCATAAATAACAGAGACCTCCTGCTGGGGCCCATTATACTCTATTAAGAGCTCTCTCTGGCTGGCAAAAGCTTGTCTAAGTACTTCTGCGTCTTGCTTTGCCTGATGCCAAATCACCCTCACTCTTCTACGCTCTCTGGGACCTTTTACAAACTTGGAAGGACAGATTGTGTGTAGGTAATAGAGAGCAAATAGGTTTCCAACAAGCTAATATTTCTCCAGAGATGAGAAAAACATACATGATTATCTCAGACCTATATTAATGTCAGAGGTTAGGTGAATGGACGGCGGCCAAGACTACTTCCACAGTGAGCTGGCTAAATCTGAAAGCGCTGTTTACGTCTCAAAATGACTTGCTTGTTCACACCGTTTTTGTAAAGATCTCTGTCCAAACTGAAATGTCAAAACCATAATCTCTTTTGCGTCCTCTTTGTTAAAGAAGATGGTCGGATACAGCCTGGTTATTTAATAATGGACTCTCAGCTGCTTAAATCTCTGTTCTGTTCCGTACTTTTCTCTGGGATCACATACTGTGTACTGTATTTTAACATGGTCAAACTAACAATTTAGTTGTTCTCATTAACGCACTTTCTGTTTATGTTGTTGGACAACTGATTGGTATAAAACAGTGATTTGATAGAGGTCATAAAAGCCTTGTGTTAACCAGGCACGCTATTCGCACGTTATTCCTGTGCTGCTGCACGGAGATGTTGACCAATAAATGTCAACATCACAAATCACAAATACAGGGTAATGCTGACACTTACAGTATGTGATTGGCTCTACTGACACTTATACTGAGTGCTTAAGGAGTGGGTTAGAGGGCAAGTTGTCTTTTTAACTTCACTGCTACAGCCCGTGTCTGAGAAGGCCTACGTCATTGTTTCAAAAGATCTGTTTTCCACATCAACACTAAAGTGAGTGCTGCTGGGTGGGGGGCAAAGGCCATGAATTTAGCTGGCTTAGTGTAGACATCTTCAAAAATATGAGTACTGGTGGTCTCACCTGTGGTCATCCCTGTACCACTCGAAGACAGCTGGTGGGACTGCCATGGCTTCGCAGCGTAAGATGGCTGTTTTACCCAAATGGGCTGGCATGTTCTTCATGTCCGTGATCATGGGAGGATCTGGCAGAGAAAACAAGGGAGGAGAGAATGGACAAACAGAGGGAGGGAATTCAGCAATTAGTATACATCTGCCTTCAGTGAGAAGTCCAGTCAGGTCAGCCTGGGGTTGCAAATAAGGCTGAAAACCCCCTGGAGAGAACAAAATTAAGATGTATGAATACATACATAAAAATGCATGTACAATACAATATTTACATACATCACTGTGCTATAACATTGAAGATCCAGTGTGAGTTGAATTATCACCACTGGGAGAGAGGGACACTTACAGTTGACCGTGACCTTGACTTTGCGCTGATCGGGCGGAGCCACTCCATTGTTGGTGATGCATTCGTAGTCCTCGGCCTGCTGCCTCTTGATCTCTGTGATGTCAAGGAACTCCCCTTCACTCACCAACCCATCTATTGATGTAAGGCAGATGTCAAAGGTCTCTCTATATATCAAATGTAAGATGACTCAGGCTACTGAGTACTTGAGATTCAGCTGCAGGCGGACAGAATTTATAGCTAAGATGATTTAAGAGCATGGAGGAGGCATCGATGCATACATCAAAACATACAATGCATATTTATTTTTCCAATACTGACATGGAAATCAATATTATGATATTCATAAGACTATTGTCTGAATTGTATAAATGTATAACAAGGCAAGATTACACATCACATACATAAATTGATGTTTAATGCAATAAACTTTGTCAGACAACACTAAACATTTCTCACTTTGTTTATCTTTAATTGCAATTTGCTGCTTAGAATCATTAATTTGGACAACAGAAAACAGGAACATGAAATTAATAAGAACACAATTCCAAAAAAAAAAAAAAAAAAGATGATACTGAATTATCGACAAGCCCTAATGACATATCTGTAATCAGGGAAAAAAATATTATATTTTGTCTTATGACCCATACTAAGGGCCTCAGGCTGGTGTGTTCTAAGAGTTAATGGGCCAGTTTGTGGTTTGTATTGATGCAAAGTAAGTAAACATGATTTGACAACAGTGACACCATTACTTTTATAGTGTCAGGGGAAATTGCAAGCTTTCTTTCGTAGCAGTGGGCACACCAGGGGGTGACGGCTTGTTCACTACATTACGTAGTGAGAAGAATATTTGGCTGTTATTTGATGTTGACAAACTCCCAGGTGCCCCCAAAACCAAATTAGTCCGTCTCACACTTTCACTATTTTTCCTCGGGCGACAAACAGCCACAGAATCTCTTCAGAGGGGAGAGTCGAAGGGACCAGCTACAAGTTATTGCTCCTTCATGTGAGGGAATGGATGTTGGTGGTGTTATTGGATCGACAGTGGCATAGAGAAAGAGAACCGAAAGAGAGAGAAGAAGAATGAGAGCGAACGTGCACCCCCTCCTCCCTGCAAGTCTTAGCAGCCAGCTGTCTCACAGCCTCCAAAACCATTAGCCCTATTTTTCTCCCCTTTACCCCATTAAAGAAGTCAGACTGTGGAACACGACATAATATATAATCTCACCACTAACAAGGAAATCCAGCTCTTAAATTGCCGCTCACTTTTCCCTTTTAAAGCCCCCCCCAAATATACACACAAGCACTGTCAATCAGTGGACCTTTACTTCCCCTCACAAACACACAAACGACTGCTGTGAACGTTTGTGAGCAACACTGACGCAAACACACACACAAAAAAAGACACTAAACGCCATGATTATTCCTGTCAGAGATTAGCGCGGCGGTTCTAATTGAAGATTATACTGGAGGATTATTAGTGCGGCTACTGAGCTGGAGACGATTATTTGCAGCTGCTGCGGCAGAGGCTGAGCAGCGAGCGACAACCGCGGTGATGGCTGCTTGTGCCACCCGAGCGAGTGCGGGCAGGCGCCGGGTGATAGGGTGGGGTGGGTGCAATGTTATCCACTCATTCCATTAGTCTAATAAATATAGCTCTCTTGTGACATCTCTGTCAAGCAGGCAGAGCACCAGACTTTGCCAGAGGGGGGAAGCTGTGACAGCATAGAGGGGGGGAAAGGGGAGAAAAAGATAGAATCAGACAACTAGCACTGGAGAAATTACACACAAGGCTGTTACAGATGACTTCCAAGAAATAAAAAAGAACAAGGAAAATAAAAAATGGGAGCAATGGAGCGCTAGAGAGCGCATTACAGACACAGGGAGAGAGTGGTAATTTGCACAAGATACCGAGCAAGAGACTGAAAGAGATACACAGATATAAAGATATAGGAAAAGAAGAGAAACATCAACATAAAGAGGGGAACCGAGAGATGTCAAGTTGGGTATTTGATGTGGTTAAATCTTTCATGGACTTTTCATCCCCAGCACCAGTGTGTGATGTAATATGACAGTGCAAGGCATCCCTCTCACTCTCTCTTTCTTTCCCTCCCTCTCCGTCCCCTGAGATCTCTGGACCAGCATCGCACACCTCTTTCCACTTTGGTGGGAGATCATATCTGACTGGAGCCGGCCCCTGGCACTCCTACAATGGCCTGTAAAATACAGCTCCATCAACCACTTATGGCTTTTCAAGGAGCCTGACTCCTGACCACCAGAGATAGTTGGATTGCACCTGAAAAGAGAGGGGGTGGGGGGTGGGGTGTTTGAATGAGACGGGGGAAAAAGGATCAGGAGTTCTGGCCTGCCCTACAGTGAAACCATGCTCAATTTCCCCGGCAGCACTTTGAGCCTGACGAGATCATCAGGGCACTTGATTTTACTGGCTTCTCTTATCCATTTCCATTACAAAAACTACCATCAAGGCTGAGAAGTCTGATGTCGGGTTAAAACAGAGAAGAATGGACAGGCTGACAGACTCTAAAACCTGTCATTTGACAGAGTAAAGGGCTGACATGTGTTAGTTGACCTAATTGAAGCTACAGCAGAATGTAAACCAGGAAGATCACCTTGCCCTGCCGCTCCAAACACGTGCCTAAGATTACTCCACAGCCTCCCATCCTCATAAAGTACTTTATCCCAAATTTATTTTATCTCTGTTTATATTAGACTCTCTCCAATACTGGATTTTTGAGGCTGATACCTATACAACAATATTCTATATTATATTTTCTTATGGTCAACAAATCACATGACAAGACCAAAACTAACAATGAATCGATACTTCTAAAGTCTTATATATCTTATTCCTTTGTGCCACACACCTCCAGTGTTGCCCAAAACTATTAAAAACACATCAATAAGCCACACTGGATGTCATGTTCTGTCATTACCATCAACATGGGCACTATAGTTATTTGGTTCCAATCCCACATACGGAAAGTACGGAAAAGTATTCAGACCCCTTTAAATTTTTCACTCTTTGTTTCATTGCAGCCATTTGCTAAAATCAGAAAAGTTCATTTTATTTCTCATTAATGTACACTCAGCACCCCATCTTGACAGAAAAAAACAGAAATGTAGAAATTTTTGCAAATTTATTAAAAAAGAAAAACTGAACTATCACATGGTCATAAGTATTCAGACCCTTTGCTGTGACACTCATATTTAACTCCAGCTCCAGTCCAGCTGTGTTTAAATAAACTGATTGGACTTGATTAGGAAAGGCACACATCTGTCTATATAAGACCTTACAGCTCACAGTGCATGTCAGAGCAAATGAGAATCATGAGGTCAAGGAACTGCCCAAGGAGCTCAGAGACAGAATTGTGGCAAGGCACAGATCTGGCCAAGGTTACAAAAGAATTTCTGCAGCACTCAAGGTTCCTAAGAGCACAGTGGCCTCCATAATCCTTAAATGGAAGAAGTTTGGGACGACCAGAACTCTTCCTAGACCTGGCCGTCCAGCCAAACTGAGCAATTGTGGGAGAAGAGCCTTTGTGAGAGAGGTAAAGAAGAGCCCAAAGATCACTGTGGCTGAGCTCCAGAGATGCAGTAGGGAGATGGGAGAAAGTTCCACTAAGTCAACTATCACTGCAGCCCTCCACCAGTCGGGGCTTTATGGCAGAGTGGCCCGACGGAAGCCTCTCCTCAGTGCAAGACATATGAAAGCCCACATAGAGTTTGCCAAAAAACACATGAAGGACTCCCAGACTACGAGAAATAAGATTCTCTGGTCTGATGAGATGAAGATTGAACTTTTTGGCGTTAATTCTAAGCGGTATGTGTGGAGAAAACCAGGCACTGCTCATCACCTGCCCAATACAATCCCAACAGTGAAACATGGTGGTGGCAGCATCATGCTATGGGGGTGTTTTTCAGCTACAGGGACAGGACGACTGGTTGCAATTGAAGGAAAGATGAATGCGGCCAAGTACAGAGATATCCTGGAAGAAAACCTCTTCCAGAGTGCTCAGGACCTCAGACTGGGCGGAAGTTTCACCTTCCAACAATACAATGACCCTAAGCACACAGCTAAAATAACAAAGGAGTGGCTTCGGAACAACTCTGTGACCATTGTTGACTGGCCCAGCCAGAGCCCTGACCTAAACCCAACTGAGACCTGAAAATGGCTGTTTACCAACGTTCACCATCCAACCTGACGGAACTGGAGAGGATCTGCAAGGAAGAATGGCAGAGGATCCCCAAATCCAGGTGTGAAAAACTTGTTGCATCATTCCCAAGAAGACTCATGACTGTACTAGCTCAGAAGGGTGCTTCTACTCAATACTGAGCAAAGGGTCTGAATACTTATGACCATGTGATATTTCAGTTTTTCTTTTTTAATAAATTAGCAAAAATTTCTACATTTCTGTTTTTTTTTTTTTTTTTTGTCAAGATGGGGTGCTGAGTGTAGATTAATGAGAAATAAAATGAACTTTTTTGATTTTAGCAAATGGCTGCAATGAAACAAAGAGTGAAAAATTTAAAGGGGTCTGAATACTTTCCGTACCCACTGTATGTGCCTTAAGCCACGGCTGAAAATAATTACAGACAAATATGTTTACCCCTGTTTGAGTAACATTTGCTAAACACAACAGTGCCCGACTGTTATCTGACTTCCAAAAATCCAACCGTATATTTGGTGCCAGTTTTCAAGATTTATGTTTTCTGTATGAACACGTGGGAACCAAAGGGTCGGGATGTTAGAGATACTGCACTAACTAAATAACGCACTATTGGTTTTGTTCTTTTAATGGGATTTAACCTTTACCATAAGTGCATAACATTTTTTGATAAGCACCCCTATAGTTTGTGAAAGAATTGTGTACCGAGCGGGACATTTTACGGCTGAAAAATAAACTTGTCAGGGCTCTCTGGCAACACTGTTTGTCCACCTGTTGACGGGTTGCCCTCAGACGTTCCTGCCTTTTCCAATAATCTGATTTCCACACCCAATATGCACACCTGCTATTCATTAACTCATGGAGCCACACCTGTCCCGCATCAGCCTCACTCACACACAGAAACAGTCATCTGCCAGATCATCCTTGCTGCACCGCTATAGCGCTCAAACCTTTGTTGCTGCTGGTTAATGATTCCTGTCCGTTTCTGTTTTTTGCCTGCCTCCTGTCTCATTTTTGCATATTGTTTGCTTCCACTGACTGCTTGCCTGTTGCCAACCTCTGCCTTCCTCTTTCAGATCCTACTTGCTTTATTGTTGAGTTGAGCTTTCGGATCCACACAACACACACCAGTAATGTCACAACTTTGAAATCATTTAACCAATCTCTGAAAATCATTAACTTCCTGTCAAATATATAGCCTACACTTTATGTGGTTATCATCATATCACTAACTTCTTAGTGAAACATTCCTCCTCCCTGCCACCACAAGCATCCATTCATTCATGCTAAGCCTGTGTGCCTGTGTGTGTGCTTTAATGGATGGGATGTCAAATGATAAGGCCCTGATGTGCTGGTGTATTTAAACTGAATGAGACAGAATGTCTGTATGTCTCTGAGTGGGTCAACTGATGGATGCCAGTGAGAGTGAATGGGTGCTACAGATTGGATCTTTGCTTTGGTGAAGATGAAGGAGGCGGCGCCTGCAAACAACAGTGCAGAGCACCATCACTCTCTGTTTGAGTAAGGACTCTGCTAAGTATATGGAAAAGTTGCAAAGGGGTCGAAGACTTTTAGCAGGTCTCTGTCTCACCTTTTGAGAAGCTGTACCTACTCCTGACGCATGCGCGCGCACACACACATTTTCCACCCAACCTCCACGATCCCCCCCCCCCCGCAGTTTCTCTATGTAGTCTCTGAGTAATGGGGACAGATGGCTGGCAGCTTCTTGCTGTTTCTTAGGGCTCGTCCACCCCCTCTTTCTCCACTGCCCCTGGTCTCCTGCAACTGATGGCATGGTTGCAGAGACTCCTACGGAATAGCAATGCGGCTTCTCTCTCTCTCCCCCCCCTCCGCAAGCTGAGGGGTTATGGGGGAGAAAGCGAAAAGAGGCGGGAGGAGGTGTGGTGGGAGATGGTGGGGGCGGTTAGAGAGGGAGGATTACTGCTGACATAGGAGAAAAGCTGTAGGCTTGCAAGTGAGGACAACTGCACAGAGTTTGTGATGTAAGGTTCTGTGTGTGTGTGTGTGTGTGTGTGTGTGTGTGTGTGTGTGTGTGTGCTGCAGGTGTGCGTTCATGCATGCTTTCTTTTTCTCCTCTCCTGCCTGTCCCTGCCTGAGGTACTGTACTGTGTAGGTTCACGAACACTAACCGTACAGAGAAGGACATTGCATGCACAGCAGGCTAAACCAGGGACAAACAAAGGAGAGGCGAGGAGAAACGGACCTCTGAGCAAGCCCAAAGCTGTCTGTAAGTACAGCAGTAAAGTATACTGTAGGTTGTGCATTTATTGGCCTAACAGTATAATTACATCATGTTGAGTAGTTGTTCACACTGACCTATTTATTATTGCTGTCTCAGTGCTGCATTTGATCTGTGTTGCTGCTGCTGTAGTCAAGCTACAACTGAGCCACTTACTTTAACTATGACTTTAGTGACACTTATACAATGCCAGCCTAACAGAGTCCATTATTTGACTTTCAAAACACAGAAAAATCTAAAATAATAATCCTTGTTCTGTTGTATCTACCTATGAAACTTAATATTCAGTTACATTTGAACTGAATTCAGTTCAGTCAAAGATATTTGGGAACTTCTGATACCAGCACACACATTCTGGTATCACACACACCCAATGTTCATCAGAGAGCTCAACGATAAAGGAAATATAAACAAAAAGCAGACCGCAGTACAGTCCCATTATCCACCATAGCACCGTGCCACACAATCAAATGATGTGCTAACTGAAAACAAGACACATTGTACGTTTAGTGTTGCACGTGACATAGAAAATTATAATATGACAGCCAAACTAACAGCAAACCATTGCATTAGAAAACAACATAAGTTGAAAGAGTCAATTACTGTAATAAAATACACTTAGGAATATTGAGTCTCAGCACAGTGGTATATTCAGTGCATAGCAATTTTCTTTATGTGCCAAACAGATGACACAGCACTACCATTACAGTTCTAATAAAACCTAAAACCATACAATCTCTAGAGGCCACATAATAGTTATTTGCCTGACTCTGGACATCAGTGGTGACAAAAATGGGAACAGAAAAAGGAATAAATGCTGTGCTGATCAAATCAAAAGGATTTGATTTCATCTATCAAGCCGTGCATTCTGACCACCCTGAACCAGTTCTGATTCCACACACCGATGGAAGCTAGAAAATAGCTGATTTAATGCCAAAAGCGGCTGTTAGCGTCAGTTGGCATCGTGATGCCGGTTGACAGGGTGGATGAAGACAGATGCTGATGATTACAGGTGGCGCAGTGGGGATAATTATGTATAATGTGTGGTTATTTGGGACAAAACATTGGGACATAGGGAAAATACGGGACTATGAATTTAAGATGGGGACAGACTTAACAGCTGGGTTTAAGAATGATGACACGGGAATGGGGGATAAAGACGTGGACATGAGCTGAATGCTGATAAGCCTCCAGGATGGGGGGGGGAGACTATAAAGACTGAACAGGGTTAGGGATGAATGGGAAAACGGGGAGATAAAGGTGAAGCTGTGAACAAGAGATCTCTGAATCTGAAGACAAGCAAACAAGAAGAGGTAGCTTACATTTCTGGTCTTTCCAGGTGACGGTGGGCTCAGGCCGACCCACTGCCAGACAGTAGAGGTTTACATTCTCCCCTTCGTTCACCGACACGTTTTTTGAGATGTTGACAATTCTGGCCGGCACTGAAAAACAAGATCATGCTATTAAAATATGACCTCAAAATCCCCTTTTATTTCATAAATAATTAATAAGGTATGGCCTTACAGACTATTCTGGTGTTTAAAGTATGGTACAAATCCCTGCACCTAAGACAGACAGGCAATCAGCTGATTAATGATCTGTACCCGAGTGCTTACTGAACTGTGCAACAATATGCTTGACCGTCTACTTAAAATGCACTGAATTCTAAATGGCTGCAAATGGGCATTAAAATCTCCTTCTCCTGACACCCGATCTAATCTGATCTTTAAAAAAAAACAGAAGGAAATATGTGGCAGTGGTAGTTGGAATTTTTACTCCTACTTTTGAAGTGAAGGACCACCTCTGAACACCGTTTTGCCCAAAACTCACAAAGTGTTGGAGCGCTATGCATGTAGTTAGTTTGATAACAAGATGGCCCTTGAATTTAAATGGTCCATTATCATTGTTTTTAATGAGCTTGGCCCTGAGATTGCTTTTTTGCTCGACATCTACCGAGGATCCTATTTTTCTCTATCTTGCTGGAGTTGAATACTTGCAGCGATAAAGCACAGATTGGAGTGGTGGTGAAGCTGCTCCTGCTTGATGCACTGACTTGAGGGTGTAATTATTTTGTGTGATATCAAGCTAGGGCTGAAACTGTGGATGACTTGGAATTAGGTATATATGGTCATCTGTGCCAAGCTTTGGACCCTGCAGACAAGAGTGTTGTCTGTTAGTAAGCGGCTGACATTGTCTCTGCCACCTGTGAGCGGCGCCTCGTGTTTCCATTCCAGCAGAATGTACATAAAAATATCCCGTTAAAAGTTTTCAGCTTCACTCTGCTGGTGATGGATAACTGCAATCTGCACTACACACAGTCCAAAATATGCATTAAAATTGACACGTGCAGAGGGAAAAGGAGATCCATCATCTGGGCAGTCCTGTGCCAGTACATCATGTCACTCAGGATCAGTCAGACTTTCACTCACTTAGCTTCTGACTTGATGACTGAACCCCAGTCGTGGTCTTGCACCGTCAGTTATTTAGTCAGGCATTTGGACAGTCCCCCTGTGTACCTAATCTCCTCCACACACATCCTCATCCACCTTACTTCCTTTTTATCAAGACAAGTAACCATAACTGGCCACATGGAAATAACACATGGGCTTGGACCCAGCGTTCTTATTGCAACTGACTTTCTGGGGACTTCCACCAGGTTTATGTTACCGCAGTCACAAACACACAGGCCAACTGAGCTTTGAAGACATAATCAAGTAATTACATTTTGATATAACCATAAATAGCGACCTTAAATACTCAAACATCACAAAAAACATTGACTACTAAGTTGTCTCTCATAAATGTAAGTGTACATTTAAGCGTGATTTAACATAAAAGTAATACTGAAACGTAACCATAGAAAATCTTAATTGCTTCCCCTGATTTCAAACCTCAATCACACCTAATAGACAGCACTACACTTGGATGAATGACGAAATGCATAATTAAACCATTTAGTGGGTGTTTTTATCCAAGGCAGCTTGCAGTACCATGGGTGCACTCATATTTCTTTTGCAGCCGCAGTGGCAATCAAATCTGCAGACTCTGGATGTCTTAAGGAAATTAGTTAGCTCTTATATTGGATGCAGTAAACACTTTAAAGTCACTAATAGCAGATTCCTTTTCTGTCACAACTCAGCTGCTGACCTTGGACAATGAGGTAGACGTGGGCGATGCGGGGCTTGTTATTGGCCTGGAAGGTGCAAGTGTAGGGCCCCTCATCGGTTATTTGGACGTTGTCGATGTGAATGGAGAAGTCACTGTTGTTGCTGTTGGCCAACGTCACACGCTTGTCCAGCGACCACTTGTCTGTCCCCGTGAACAGGATGTTCGAGCGGTTCAGCCAGGCCTTGTGAGTCACCTCCTCGTCGATCCGACATCTGTGAGAGGACAGGAAGTAATTAACAGTTAAGAAGTAAAATATTGCAGAGATGTTTCATCACTACATTTGGTTTTTGCTTTATTTGTCATCTGACTGTAACCTCCTGGGTAACACAGTACAAATGATTATGCATCACTCACAGGTGTTACACAGGTGGCGCAAAATGGGTCAAATTATAAAATAAATATGGCTGAGATCAGTTGTAGAACAGCTTGTGAGGAAAGCATTGCATGAAAAGTGGTTATATACTGTAATTGTCTCCACCACTGGGTTACTTTGTTTTGTCTGAACATTTAAAATAAATGCAGTCCAGGATGCATACAATTTATGTCCAGAGTCATGTCGACTGGCCATTCGCCCAAAACTGGCTGTAAACTCACAATTAGAGTTAATGCCAATAAGTACAAAAATATTTGGAAATAAGAAGAGGTATGGGACAGTAAAATAATACAATGGTGTGGTGATTAAAGCACAGTAAATCACTTCAAAACAGGAAACATGACCCAGTGGTGTGACTTCAGTTCTTGGCTTGGCCACTAGATGTCCTTACCCAGCTTCAACTAGCTGTGAGGACATGCCTCTGTAGTCCTCATGTTTAATTGATATGACCTGGATAAATATCACTGTTGAGGTAAATCTTAGATCATCTGCCAAATCAGTGGCAGTGACACCACAATGCATAACAATGTGCACAGTACAGGTAAGCTTGGAAATCTTTAACAAATAGGCTACAAGGCACTGGGCTGATGTTTACGATGACCTATGACCCAAGGACCAAACCACTTGTAATAGCTTAGGAAATGAAGGAAAAGAAGAAATAAAACATTATTTTAATTAAGATTCGGTTTGGAGCTGGCGGGTTTAAATAAAGGGACAACATAATATGAAATCCCACCATAAAAATTCATTATCTGTGTACAAACGCTCTATTAATCTATTTTTAAAATTAATCACTTCTGCACTGATGATGTTGCTACAGGACTGCAAGCCCAGAGGAAATGAGCACCATAATAGCATCAAATGTGCCTCGTCTTAATGGCCCGCATCAAAGCCAACACAACAGCATTGTCTCAAGCATAACACAAGTATTTGTGCCACTTGGGCAAAAGTAATTTTACATGAAAATGGATTTTTATTTATAAAGCTCTTTAGTCTTTTGTTTGTCAGCTATTGGCCATCCAGCGCAGCGTAGACTTACACACACATCTGATTACAAAATATGCCATCACATCTCTACTGATGAAGCTATAAGGGCCTTCTGTGCCGTGAAATCAAACTTCCAGAGTAATATATGGAGTGCTGCAAGTACAGTTTAGATGATCTGGGGTTGGGATGCCCTAAGGGAAAACAACACAAACTTTAGAGGTCATGAGTTGGTTAACAGGAAAACATATTTTCGCCACAAAAAAAAAAAGTTTATCTTTTCAGACATTGATCTAATCTTTGTGTTTTATCCAGTTACTGTATAATGTTACCTCTTTAGGCCTCTAAAACGTATTCAAATAAAACAAACTCAGAAGGTATCGGCCTTTGGTTGAACTGGTCCAATACTTAAGCCTTATGCAACTTGCATAGAGGGACCACAAGAAGTGTTTTTGAAATAGTTTTGTTTTAAGTGGTCAAAAGTCACAAAGGTGGGGAGCTACTGGTTTTAAGAACTGCAGAGGATTACCACTAACATTAACACGTTTTAATGTTTTATGCACCAGTAAGTCACAGGAGGTGGCCCCACTGTTCAAAGCCAGATACATGAAGGAAGTGCTTATAATGTAACACTACTGCACAACTTTCCTGATACCAAACTATAAAGGAATAAAAAGTGACACTGAACCGCAGATTTAACCAACCAGGTGCTTACAGTTTAGAGTTTTAGGTGGGGCAAACGTCTAAAAAAAAATCTAAAGATTTGACTTCCCTGCAGCATCAATACAAGAGCTTCAGGCTACACGTCTTGATGACATTATAGATCAACATCCTGACTCCTTGATTTCCAACTTTGAGCGAGACTTGTTGATGTGAACAAATATTGACAGAACAGGCTTCGGAATAACATATTTGATTTTAATGGAAGGCCCACTCCTCTTTCAAGGGAAAGAAGGGACTAAAAGAGGAATTTGTTCAGGTGGAGGCTTAAAGGTGATGAAAGTAATGTTGACTTGGATTTTTTTTCTTTTGCGCTGCTGAGTGTACTGCCAAACCAGGTCACATCCACACGAGAGGAAAAAGCAAGTTGGCGTTTTTTCTGCTTGGTTGGGAGCCAGGGAAAGCTATGATTTCTACTTTATCACTCACAGTTAAGCAAGTGTGGTTGGACACAGAGGAGGTCCACCTACTGAACTGACCTGTGAATCGTTATTGTTACATCTAAGTAAAAGGAAGAGATGATTGTGGACAAGACAGGATGACTTGAGCGGCCTCTGACAGGTATTACCATTCAATTAGCTATAGGATAGACAGAGCTGGAAAATATGACACAGGGTGGGATGCCTAATTGAAGTTATATGACAGAGAATTGGCAATTAAACCGGTATGACAAGTGGGGAGGGGGGGGGGGGGGGGGACACAAACATGTTTTTTATGTAATTAGTAGGTGCAGGTGTAGGATCAAGAGTTACCTCAAAGTGACGCTTTCTCCTTCCAACACTGTAATGTTGTCCGGCAGGTGTCCGAATTCTGCTCCGTGCACACTGGACCCTGCCAAGAAAAACAAGAGAAGAGACCAATGAGCATCCAATGATGGCACCAGACGCTCCGCTGGTGTTCATCAATCCCAGATCAGGTGCTTAAGGGGATCGACTGCCTAACTTAATCGGGTTGGGCAGGGATGTGCTCTGCATCCTGCTTATTTCTTAAGGGAAAGTAATAAATATACTAAACAAAAGAGTCACAATGTCTGCACTGACCCCCATACTTGAATAATGATTTGGTTTTACCCTGCATTCTGGTGGGGTGCGCGTTCATTGAACAGCACTGATAATGAGCCAAGGGAAGAGGATTCACGCGGAGCTGCCAGAGCGTGAAATGAAGGGACAGCAACGGTAACAGAAGGGATGCTCATCCTGCCTACCAATACACACGCACACTCAGAACAGAGGCACAAACACACACACACACACACACACACACACACACACACACACACACATACACACACTGAGAGCCATTAGTTGAAGAGGAAATACAGACTTCGCATTTGTGAGATGTGCTTGAGACATTAAGGTGATCTTAAAACAGTTTGAAGTCATTTTTATGAACTTGCTCGGACTGCAAACAAAGATAACCAAAGACCTTCAATGCTGGCAGTGATATTGCCTTCTGAGGCAGGCCGCTCCCCAGTAAGACACCTGGCTCTGTCCATCTAAACTCTGCCAAATCACAGCACGACACAGATACCTCAGCTTGTGTCCTCCCTCTATCTCCGACAATCTCTTTTTCCCTCTGCCTGCAAGATGACCTCAATATCTCAATAGGCTTTTGCTGTGGTCTAGCCTTGAGGTTTAATAAATGGTGACTTTATGAAACGAAGCTGCTGCAGCGAGGAGCTGAGAAGCACCTCAAGGTTTGTTAAATAGCCGCACAAAGGCAAAGACATGTTAAGTGTGCCGAATGGGAATCCGCTAAGAGACCCAGAATGATGGCAATGCACCACTAAATGGACAGGAAGTGTGGGTTTTTAATTAAAGGAGGGGCTTGGTTAAGATTACAAAGAATAATGAAAGGCTTCAGAATTATAATGCACATCATGGATTGCTTATCAAAAGGTTCTCAGACTGCATAGCAGAAAGTCCTGAGAAGTGCCAACTACAGTAAATAATAATTTATCATCTCTTAAATAAAGTCTTGTTATGCCTTTTCTCTTTTTCTGCGTGTTTGTGAATGTGATGAATGAATATTAGTGTGATTTGGCATATCTTTGTAGATATGCCACAGTAGATATAGGTTATATTCCTGCTTGTGTATTCATATATTTGTATGTTTAGTGTTTTCACCATTGCGTGTGTTGCCTATAAGGAGTTACAGTATCTAGCCAGTTACAGTATCTAGCCGTTGCTTACGGGTGTGAATGTGTTCGTTTGTTTACTGACATACCGGTGGAGAGCAAGAAAAGAGGACAAACTAATGACGCCTCAAAAGAAAAACGGCCCTGAAAATCTCCCGCTAAAAGCTGTAATCGCATTAATGGGTGCTGCTGCTGCCACTGCTGCTGTGCTATCTAGGCCGGCCAAGGATCTCAGAACTGGCTCCATCTCCCCCTCTCTCTCTCTGAGAGCCTTGGGGGGAGGGGCGTAGCACATTAGCCATTGTGTCCAATGTTCGAAAACTGTCACAAGCTTTCGTTTATTTGTGCTTTTTACTACAGAGTTTTTACTTGCATAGCATCGCTGTGCTCAGGCTTCATGTCTTAGACTCAGACAGACCTCAGCTCAAGCCCTCAGCTGTTCCTTTTCAAGTGCTCTGTACTCTACAGTAGACTTTATTTAGGTTAATTCAATTCAGTGCCAGGGCTTGGAGACGGGTGTGACATGCTGTCATAAATACACACTACCCCACATACACAATTACAAAGGCACACACGAAGAGAAAAGACTCTCCCTATAACGTAACCTAACCACAGGGACACACGCGCGACACGCCACATTTTGATTGAATGAATGATGAATGCATACACTGAAAACTCCAAACAACATTGCAAAGGTTACAAACCAGCGGGGAGCTATTACCATTTCCCTACTCAATTCCCATTTTCACAGCTCGATTGGCACCTAGCATTCTAAAACCTGTATCACCCTGCCTCCACTCCCAGGCTCCGCACAACATGATAACCAGGTCAATGCATTCAGCCCACACTTCCTCTCACACACTCATCACACGATCAATCACAGACGCAGGTTTACGCACACATACGCAAACAAACTCATCGGCGAGCCAAACCAGCAGAGAAGAGGTTTGCCTGAGTTTATTGTGAAAATGATCACTAAAGATTTGCTTGACATTTCACGTGGAAAAATAAAAACGTGACTTCATCAAGACACACAAAGTCGAAATACACACAGGGAAACATACACAAATGTCAGGTATCCACTAATACAATGTACATTACGAGGAAAAAAGGTATTTTTTTCTACTATTATGGTGAGAATTTGTGATGTTTGATCATCTAATGATGACCACTTTTTGGGTAAAATCCAATGATTAACATATGATGCATTACCTAATCTGATACAGTTTTTTTCCATGGTATATGAGATTTTGAGCCCAGAATTTAGGAGCAGAGGATTTTGTGGCAAGAGTATTGACAGACTGTTGTAAAAATGAACAAAGCAATCAAATAAAATAGAGGTGGAGGTAAATGGTTATTGCTTTTACTGATAAATGAATATAAAGTGTGCATCTGCAGCCCGTCATTAATGGAAGGGTTGGGTGTAAACCGACAAAATGTAAACATCATCTGGCTGAATGACAGCGTGTGTCCCCCAACCTTTGATGTAATCCACATTATTTATCCCTTCCAGTCAATTAATTCAGATGTTGCTGGCCAAACACAGTGGACATGATCAAACAGAACAATAATGAGTCCAGAATGTAACCAGCACTGTGTTGATTCATGGCCATGGCAGAATCTTCAGACATCACTTTCAATTTCTGGGCTACTTTTGGCATTATTGATCCCTATCTCAAATTCTGCTTTTTCTCTGCTCCCTCCTGGGGCTCAGCATGCAGGCCAATGAACTGCACCCACCAGGAGGATTCAGGAGGTTTGCCCACTGACACTCTAGAAAGGAGGGTGTTTGCCAACAGGGAAGCTTAAACCACCGGCTAGCCTGCAGACTCTAGAATACAAAAACAATGTAAGCTTTAAAAGAAAGCCTTTTGTATTTACCTCTTTGGTGCATTACTTTACTAAAACAAAAATGGATTTGTTTATGATACTGAAAAACCCCGAGCCTATATGAAACACAACGGAGCAGAGTATGAAAAGAGAAGTGATAAATAACAATGTAGAGCAGTGTTGGTGGTGAACACTGCAGGGCTCCCTGGTGTTGGCGTGGACGCCAGCATATTGAATTTCCCCCCTCACTGTTGTCTACTGCAGATACAGTCTGTCCTGGCTACTGGTTTCTGTTGTCCTTGCTATGACCTGCTGCTTTGGCACAAAAACGGAACCCCCATCTCCATACCATTCATGCGTGCGCGTGCACACACACACACAAACACACGTCGCACTCGTATGCTGTCCAAATGACCCCCCTCAAATCTTTGTCTGCATACAGCATTAAGCCTTGGGTCTAGATTTGTCTGACATTTTTTAGAGAATAAAATTGTATGGACATGCCTGAGGGATTACGCATAGGAAGGAACTGGGCGAGTAGACCATCAATTCACCTATACTGTACTGTAGGTCTTCTTTTCAGCTGTTACACACCCTGCGAAAGCAGAAATCTCTTTTACTCATCTGAAGATAACTTTAGATATTGCTGGCCCATAGGTAGACATTCACATTATTCCCTCCACTTGTGATCCAGTGTTTTTGTCACTATGCTCTTGTGCATTGTGTCTTTTGTCTGTAAAAGCATTTGCAAGGCTGCTTGCTCAATACCCATGGTACATCTATTATGTGATTTGTATTCTCTTGACTTTTACAAGCGCCTGTTTGTAATTGCACTTGCTACTGGCAGACACTTATGAGTACAGCTCTATTGAGCTGTACAACTTTAGCCTGCGTAGTCCTTGCAAGGCTGTCTTTGTACTGTTCATCTATTTTGCATTGCCCTTGACGATCAAATAAACACAGAGAAGAGGGAAAGCTTCTTCTGAAAGTATGATTGGCGTCAGGACGGATAACAGCAGAGGCTATAATGAAAGCCATAACAATAATCCGTTTTAACGGAGGCTGCTCTGGTTTGGAAATTGAAAGGAGAAGGAGAGAGGCATAGTGCAAGGTTGGAAAGGAGAGGTGAAAATAGATAGCAAGGGTGAGGTGAGGTCCTGAAAAGAAAAGTCATTGAGAACAAGGAGCTGTTGTGGAATATGTAATTACAGGACATTGTGTAAGAGCAGAAACGGAAGCAGTAGTAAAAGTAGAGGCAGTTATACAGTTGTAGTAGCAGGTGTAAGGTGATAATTTTAGTATTGGCGTGAACAGAAGCAGTAGGAGAAGGAGCGATAGAGTAGCATCAATAAGAAGAGGAGAGAGAAGTGTGAGGACTCAGTCAGTGACGGTGGGGCAGAGAGCAAAGCAAAGGAAAGACACACCCGCATAATTAACACCGGCATGCTGCAGCCAATTAAATATTTACAGAGGCACTTCCCTCCGACACCTTGATGATGAAGAGAGGCAGCCCAAGGATTATCAGATGCCGGGAGCCTCAGGCAGGAGACAAGGGGTTGGGGTTGGAGGATTAAACATTTACTGGCACAGATATCCCTTTCTCTTCCTCGTCTGATCCCATTAACTCTGGACGGCCCAAATCCAACCTCAAATTTTCACCTCTCCGAAGCCCCATCTTCCTGCCCTCCTCCTCTTCTCCCTCACTCCACTACTTGTTCAGCCCCCTCTATTCCCTATCGATGAAATCCCCTCCTGACTCCTTCCACCCCCAGCAGCACTCGTCCGGGACAGAGCAACAGGAGAGCAGGGAGTGCATGATGGGCAAGGAGTGAGAAACCACCTGGATGCCTTGCTCGAACAGCACAACAAGATGGATATGCAGGTCGCCTGCTTTTCACAATTGCCGGGGAAGCAAAATGGATGTCAGCGGGATTCCACTTGACAGGAAATCTAAGAAATGTCAGAGAAGTCACGGTGAATGAATTGTTTTGAATCTGTCTGGTAATGTCATTTTTTCCCCTGTCAGACCAAAGATGTTTTTTCCTGTTGGAAGAATGTGGCGGAATGACTAAAATGAGTGTTTACGTGACTGTGGCTTATTTCGGCATTTACTTGTTCTGGCGCATCATTGGGTGGACATTTAGCTGCTCGTCATTCACGGACATATACTGTATTTAGCTGCTCTTACAGGCCCCCCATATTGTGACACTCCTACAATTGCTAACTCAGCTTGATCTCAGAAGCATGCCAAGACCATCAACATTTACAGAGAAAACAGGGCATCACCCTCGGGTGTCTAACTTGGCCTTACCAAAGATGTGACATCTGCCCCTTTTTTATTGTACACATGCTGCATCCACAATTCTGCCTCTGGACGCTCTGCCAATCCCTCCCTCCCATCTAGCATTTCTTCCTCTCCCTCCTTCCCTCCCTCCCTCCCACCCACTAATCCCTCTTCACACATCAATCAATAGAGCACTGCAGAGTGCACAGAGCCATACAGTACTCAATGCAGCAGTTGTACAACTTCAATGGGCAGCCACAGACTTCAACCATTGAATCAAGCGTGGGAGAAAAGCCGAGCGTGCTAAAACCCGGGACGAGCCCCATTCCGCTTTCTTTTACCCCCCATTTTCCTTGGACTAACGCCTAAACCCCTTAGCACTGTTGAAATCAATACAGTAGTTAAACTGTTACTTCCTTTCCCAGTGAGTACACACACACGCCCGCCTTACACAAGGCCCTGTAGACTCCCCTAAATACACCCTGTGCACTGGTAATTTGACAGATTTGTGGGCAAGTGCTGTCACTGCTTTAAAAAAGAAGCTTTAAATACTGATTCACCCCAAGTAGCACTGCATCTAACATCCTCTGACAATAACATACTTTATGAGCAAAAAAGGAATAGAATGCATATATTTGACCTAACAGCAGCATGGTGCCTTCTATGGCACTGAGCAAATCTGAGTTGTAAATTCACATTTTGGTGTTATATTATAGTAAAAGCATACAGTAAAGGTACAGTAGATGGATAGGCTGAAATTTTAGCAAAATATTAGCATGTCATTGTCACTGGATTCATGTCTATTTCACATTAAAGGCAGTCTTCTCCTTCCCTGCCTTTTTTTTATCTGGTGCATTCCTTGATGCCATACCGCCACTGACTGAATAATGTAAAATCGCCTGAAGGACTGTGTATTGGGTTCATGTGCGCATAGTAGAAAGACCACAAGATACGAAAATAAACTTGCCCTCAAAACATTGCTCCATATATATATATATATATATATATGCAAAATCCAGCAAGTCCTCCAAATTATGATCGTTCCCTAACATTGTCCAATGTTGGCTTCTGGTTCCAAACTCAGAACAACTTGCCGTCTCCCGTGTCTACAACAATGCCACCTGACATCCTTCTTTACACCCAACGTCATAATTTCTACAATATGATTGTATCACCAAGAGGTAATTCAACTTGAAGTCTATAAACCATGATATTGAATTATTGCCCAGCCTTTTACTTCACTGTCAAAATAAATAAATAAATAAATAATAGAACTGTGTAATACAACTGTGAATATGTTCTGGTGTTCCATATTTGTATTTGTTTTATAGTAACTCTGTCAGATGCTGTGAGACTGAACAAATATTTCCAGCCATGCAGTTAAGCTTCCAGCACAGTGGCAAGGCTCACCCTATAGTTTACACTTGAGCCTCTAAGAGGCTACAATAAAAACAGCAATTACCGGGCAATAGTGACAGGAGACAAAGGAGTGTAATAGCATGGGAACAGTTATTTTCGATAGGACCATTGGCTGTAAAGTGGAGTCAAAAAGAATGTGGCATCAAAAAGTCAGTTGAGTGTTGGGCAGTATATGTGTGTGAAATGGATGACCAGGCAATACAAGCTGCCAATGGTCATTTATGACACACTTAAAAAGTAGGACTAATGAGAAAAACAGAGTTTGACAAGAGCTTGGAAATTACTGCTACTGTAGTTAATCTGGACATTAATTTACACTGAAAGAGCTAAAATCATGCAATTTCCATCAAAGGCCAAAGATGATGAAAATGCATTCAGTGAATTTTGGACAAACTCTTGAGTCAATGTGGAGCTGAATAAAAAGATCTCATTTAGCTTTTGTTTAAATTTTTTTGCATGCATAAGCCTTTATGGCACAACCACTGACTTAGCTTATTAATTTTCCCCCAACCATTCATTTTGTACTGATAATGACATATTTCAGTGGAAATATGCAAAATATGTAATATACTCAAACAGAGTAATAAGACCAGATAATTGTGATGACTGAATGGAGGGCAATTAGCCGCTGTCTGAAGCCACCATGGTAATGAGCAATCTAAAATAAGTCGTTCTTTGTCTGTGCCTTTTGCAAACAGCAGAACAAGAGGGAACAACATTATGGCTACAGGGGAGCAGCAACATTTTCACATCAACACACTCAATCTCAATAAATGCATAAATAACGAGTGCACTGCTGGAATGTGGTGGTTTCAAGTGCACCTGGGTTACATCTAAGCATGTGCGCATCCATGAATTCATGCATGTGTGTATGTTGCTTGGAATGTGTGTTTCAGTGAACATTTTTAAAGTGTGTGTGTAGGTCCGTCTCAGCATGCGTGTGTGAGTGTGTGTGTGTGTGGGCTGATGTGTTGTTCAGGACCACTGGGCTGCTTATTCGGGGGTCTCGCTACCCGCACCACAGGGGTTGGTAAGAAAGTGAGGATGAAAGGAGTAGATCCTGGCAGGGAGGGGAGAATAGAGGGGCAGGGGAAAGAGAAGGGAAAGAGACAGGAGCAGGAGGGAGGAGAAGGTGAGGGCCAGAGCCCATGAGTAAAGTGCTGTCAGGATAATTCACAGCAGCAGTATTTGCTGCGAAGAACAAAACAGAACTACCTGAGGGAACAGAAATCAGCTAACACCTGCTTAGGAGGGAACTCCTGAGGGATGGAATGGGAGAAGGAGGAAAAAAGGAGGGAGGCATGGTGCAGTGCACTAAGACGCTGGCAAGTGCAGATGAAGTAAGCATCAGTGTGTGTGTGTGTGTGTGTGTGTGTGGGGGGGGGGGGGGGGGGGGTGTGTGTGTGTGTGTGTGAGCGTGTGTGTGAGAGAGAGAGTGAGAATGAACGTGCATATGTGTATTTGTAAGCTTGTGCAAATCCGTTTGCCACGTGCGCGTATGTGAATCTGTGTGTGTGTGTGTGTGTGTGTGTCTGTGTGTGTGTGTGGGGGGGGTGTTTAAGTGTGTTTTCGTGCATGTGTTTGCATACTTCCGTCTGTTTGTGTGCAGTCAGATTCCGCCTGGCTGTGCCCACAGCCATCCTTACAGCTGTGGATGGGGTTCATTTGCATTCTGAATCACAGCAGCTCCTGCCATTGTTGCTGCACTGCTGTGACTCGGCACCACTAGCTCCTGCACACATAGCCGCCGTGCCAGTTATGTTTGGCTACAGCTGTGCTGGAGAGCTGGTGGCAGACAGTCAAACCGCTAACCACGAGCTCAGGCCTCGGCCTGTAAGTGTGGGGGAGTTTGGTCGACGCCACTTTTGCTTCTGCGAGCTACCTGGTTCGATAGGCCTGAGTGTGCTCTCCTTCAACCAATCTCAGGGCTCCCTCCTTTTCCTCCCTGCATCCAGATGGACTCCGGATGACACCCTGGCTAGCGTTTGGCACCACCGGCTTGCTGCCACTGCTCAATTGCAGAAAAGTCCCCCCCCCCCCCCGACAGCGTGACAGTCTTGCTCACATGCGCTTGTGGAGAAGGAAAGATGAAGTTAAAAATACACCCGACTTTAAACACAAGTCTACCTCCCTTTTCACCCTGCAACCCCTCCTTTCAGCCTGGGTGAAGACACGCTTTTGGTATTTCTTTGGAGAGGCTGGTGCATTAGAAAAAAGCAATCGATAGAGAGCCCATCTAATCTTTGCAGCTGAGCAGAGCTGAGAGGGGTCTCGTGTGTGACATGCAGAAAAATACTCCGAATCAAGAAAAGAGAGACGAGGAGAGAGGTAAAGGTGAATTAATGTGTCATAGTCTGTTTGAGGAGGAAACAAGCATGCAGCAAGTTACTCGAGGCGAAGCTAAACTGTGCGTTTATGTCAGCCCTAGTGGACTGAGCCACTGATGAATCTGCTGGCTCATGTTACTGATGAAGCTGTTTTACCAAGGCCGGAGGCTATCAAGGAATATGAGAAATCAGGGGCATAACTAACGCTGTGACAGAAGTAATGTGTAATTAAATACAAGGCCACTGGCTAATTTGCCTTTCATTTATCTCTACACATCGGTTCCTTGTGTGTTTTTCTTATTGTTTTCTCAAAGAAAGGGTTGCATAACTCCTATTGTGGAGGTTATTAATCTTTCAGCGCACTGTTACAAACATAAACAAATTCCTAAGTCACCATAAGTTATTAGAGGGCCGTCTCCTTGGAGCTGTTTGAATTGGATTAATGCTCCTTCATGTGGAGCACTGAAAATGATCTCTGGCTCCCCTCTCTCCCATGTGTGAATGAGCTGCAAACACAATTTTACTACTGTGACACAAGCACACACAAGCATGTGAAGACTGCAGACATTCCTTATGCATATACATATACCCACATAGAATATAATAGTATGACATACACATACAGTATACACATCCTGTACATTCTTAATTGCTGTCACAGGTTGACAGTTGTTAGTGTCAATAACAATAGCACACATCTCACTCTTTACAGCATATAACGCACTACAGAATAAAGGGATTTTAGAACCAGCCATATTTCTGAGACATAAATCAAAATATCACTAATAAAACGTGAACAGCTGCCAGGATGTATTGCAAATGTCAAAGACTGAGTAAAAATGAGTGTGTATGGCAATTAATCTAGGGAAGGAAGGAATAATATTTCCTCAAAAATGCTACAATACTAACAGAAACTTTGAATTGGAAATAGAGGTATCTTAAGCTCAGTTTAGTATAAAACACACTCAAGTCTATCAGACAGCTTCACGTCATTCATTATTACTATTCAGCAAGTGAGTGTCACAGCACGTTCGCTTTTTAACACATAATTTCTAACCTTTTTACAAGCTGTCTCATTATCTTTACTCCTGCATACTGCACCCGCTCCGACTTCATCTGCAAATGACCCGACAAAACATTAGCCAGATGTTTATTCCCTACATTTGTGCAAGAGTCTGGAGTAAAGGATTAAAATCAACCCCCTGAGACATAAGTTAACCTCCAGCAAGACTTGATTGTGCCTGACTTTGTACATTTAGGGCCTGATTGAAAAACTTTTTGAACAAAGAGAAGATTATGGAGTAGATTAGTTAAATATTTTCAAGGAAAAATCTACCCTTGGATTCTTTTACAGTTATGTAATTTATTATCAATCTGTGATTTTCAATGTGTTCCAGGAATTATTTTGTGGTGAAATAATTTACTTTTTTGGTGTTCCCTATTGCTGCAATCTGCTTCATCTACTTCTATTAAACCAGTGATTTCATGTGGTTCCTTTCTTGTGTCCTTGAAACATAACATTTTTTAAACCTGCTTTGCATTTTGTTTTACTGAGGCTACTGTCAGCTGAGAAAAATTGCAATCTAGTCTACACTGAATTTCTCCACTTAAAACAGTTGGACTGAAACCAAAACTGTTGATTTTGTACAGTACAGAGCTAAAAAAAAAAAAAAAAAAAAAGCCCTGCTAGCAAACTTCCATGATGTCACATCATCTACATTGGGCTGGTTATCTGAGTTACTTTAAAAAAAACATCAAACCACAATATGGGCAGAGTGTGTTTTAACAGCATTAAAAATGAATTTTCCTTGAGGAACAGGAAGATGTAAGAAAAGAAGTTGACAGGAAGATGAAGAAATAAAAAATGGAGAAGAGTCAAAGCAGCAGCTCATTCATTTAAAAAAAAAAGTTATCCATGACCTCACATCTCTAACCTAATGATTTACCTCCTGCAGCAGTTGCCAGCTGTACTTTTATCAGGTTTTTTATTTTTTCTTAGTTTAAGTTCCTTATGCACTGAGGTGGACACATCTTTAGAATCTACATTCATTTATATGTTTTCCTCACTCTGTTTTCTGCTTATTTCTATTTAACTCCATACAGTTATTTGCATAGTTCTTTTACTCTGTGCCTGTGAGTATGGCTGTTTATCTCCATGTTGTTTGCCGTTTATGTTTGCATACCATTTTGTGAGCTTGCATGCAGAAGCCACGTGTACAACTGGTGATGGACAGAAATGCCACTCATACATAAATACATACAGATCTGAGGATTGGCAATTCACCCTTCGCTAAGCCCCTCAAACGCAGACCGGCCGATCATAGCTTAGTATCGTGCAGCTCAGACCAGGTTCCAACAACTGTAGACTCCATGGGCTCTCATGCAATCCTTTCAGATTTTCCTCATTTTCAGGCTGGCTTTGTGGATTTTGAGCTACTCATGATTAAACGATAGGGCATGTGTAATAGCGATACTCGTTACGTGGACAGGTTGTCGATTGACTGTTCGCTAAACCTCTCCCATGAACAGTGATCAAATCATATACTAACAACTGTATTTCTCCACATGTTGAAGCAGCGTGCATGGCGATACTAGTCTTCCAGATCACAAGAGCAAAAGTGTAATGCCTTACACCGTGTGTTTGTTCGCTCTAATGTAAGGTGCACATTAGCAGGTTCGGCCAAGCGTTAAACTACTCACAAGGCTTAAGACTGCAGAGCTTAATAAACTACATTATATTTTGGGTTTGGGTTAGAGGTAACAGGTAATTGGAAACAATAAAAAGTCGGCTGGCGACAGCATTTTTAACCAGTTCATGGAACTGTTAAGCTACAGCTACATGTCATTTCCGATTTCAGCCCCCAAAAAATGAAAGGCCTGCTTTTGTTTGTCTGAAATCAATGACCTAATTAAAGCTGTTACCAGGTATAGCATCTCTAACTATTCTCCTCATCTCAGCTGCTTTCTCCTTCCAAATACATTGCTCGTCCTCTTCCTCTGACGTAACCTAACCTGCCTGCTCTTTCCTGTTTGCCATCTTTCAACCCCCTAACTTCTTCTATTCTATACACCTTCCTGCTTCCTTATCTTCTCACCTCCTTGCTCATCTCCTCTCCCCTGCAATGCCACAGCTGATCTTCTCCACCCTCTAATTCAGCCGCTTATCTGAGCATACAAGTTCCACAAAGCTGTATGATCCCAGTCACCTCGCAGCCCTCGCGGGAATCATGAGTCAGTGCTCCAGATGGATGACGGTGACGGTGTAAGAGCTGGTGGGGGGGGGGGGTTGGAGGAAGTTGGGAGGTTGAGGAGGTGATAGATAGAGAGGTGGAGGAGGAGGAGGTGCTGATGGGGGATGCTGGGGAATGGAGAGAACGAGGTCAAGACAAGGAAATGCAATGAAGTGCAGAAAAGAGGGCAAAGATAATAGAAATCTGAAGGGGTCACAAATAAAATAATGGCTGTAAGAGGGAAATGAAAGAGAGACAATAGCATCTGGTTAGATGGGCAGGATAAATCCATCTTCCCATGGAGTTTTCGGGTTCGGGACCTTGGCTGCATTTAATCTGCTCTCCTATGCTTCCTGTCACCTGTCCCTGCAGATTAGCCAATGTCAAACAAAGCACAGATGCCATGAAGTAAATTTAAACAGAGCAAGAGAGAAACAAAGCAGAGGCAGATAATGAATACAGAATAAGAAAACATGACGAGAAAGAGAGGAAAAAGAGAGAGAGACACAACTCCCCAGATAAAGACAGCGGCAGACAGATTGTCGTTGTTGGAGATTTAGTGCAGATGTGTCACACAAATCCTGATCTTTAGTCAGACTCTGACAGGCACGAAGAACATCTTAGTGCCACACAGAGGCCCCCCATTAGTCCTCCTCCTCCTCCTCTTCCTCATCATCTACCCTCACCTCGAGCTTCTTTCTCTGTTTTCACTTCTTCGTTCCTCCATTTGCTTCACTCCATTCCTCCCGGTTTCCTCTTTTGCTCTGCATCATCTCTCCCTTCTCTCATTTTCTCAGTGCGCCTCAACCTTCTTGACTCAATTTTCTTCCCCTCTTAGTCTGTCACTTTCCTGCTACTCTTTCTGTCTCGTTACTACTATTCCACGTTCTTTTGAGAGAGATGTTTCATTAAAAAGCTTCAAAAGTCAGTTTCCGCTGCCCTGTCCACTCTTGCCCTCTCGGTCCCCTCTCTTCCCTCCCTCCCTGTCTCTTTCTCTCCCTGTGTGTCACTCTCTTGGTGGATTTTAGCTCCTCGTCTCCCTTGCCTCTCTCCACTAATGAAGTTTGGGCACTTTGCGGCCACAGATGGTGCAGCAGGCAGCTGCTGGCGGCAGGGCCCTGGCTTAACAAAGAGAAGAAGGGAGAGAGAAAGTGCTGCAGCAATAGACTGTCTGCCATCACCTCTTTTAAAAGGAGTATAGAAACCAACACATTGCCCTCACCTAATGTGTACCTCGCTTCCTCCCATGTTGCGTAAGGATACTTAAATACACATTTCCGCCAGGGTGAGCACACACATCCCCTACTCTCTTTTAATGTAGTTCCTCTTTTTTGCTCCTCTTTTCACCACTCTCTCACCACCCATCCTTTTTATTAGTAGCAACCAGCAGCTTGGTCAGTCCACAAAAATGTCCCCACCCTTTGATGGCCACAGTTTTCGCCCCCAGGAGGCCGAAATTTGGCACGGAGGTCAAGTGTGTGAGTGTGAAGGTGTGTGTTTGCGTTCATGCCAATTGGCTAAAAGGGGGCGTGGCAGTGGGAGTGGCCTATTGCAAAAAAGGCGCATAACTTCCAAATGGATTCACAGACCAACACATGGTTTTGTAGAGAGGATGATAATGAGCCAGAGGACAGCCAATTCACTGTTAGTGCCAACTGCCAAGAACGGGGCGTGACAGTGGGAGTGGCCAAAAAGGTGCGAAACGTCTGTATGGATTCACAAAATATGGCTTTTAGAAAGACACACACACACACACACACACACACACACACACACACACACACACTTTCATTGGTGACGGTTTGCCTCGCCACCTTTCATAAGTTATGAACCCTTTGTCATAGACTCTAGTGGGAGGCATCACAGGACTCAGCAGAGGTTCCTTTTTCAGTGGAGTGGGTTAACCCCGCCATCTCGTTCTGTTGTTCCATCAGTTCATTGGTCCACAAAGATGGCCCACCCTATAGCAACCACAACTTTCTACCTCTGAGGCTGAAATTTGCCATGGAGGTCAAGTGTCAGGTTGCATTAGTGTACGCGGTTGAAAGCCATTACGAATTTGTACTTGTTCTCTCTCTCAACTCTCTGGTTAATTGCAAAACTTTGTTTCTTTCTGGCAAGCTTGAAACCTCTTTCACTGCAAGGAGGCCTTCAGGCAAGGAAAACAACAAAGTTATGTTTCTCTCCCCATTTTTTCAACCGCCACCACACCTTGTTTATTTGTTATTTTCATTTTTTAATTTATTTTCTTTCATTTTTTTAAAATTCAACTCTCACACCTTGCAGGATTCAATGCTTACTTCATTTTCCCCATAGTCTCTGAGAGGCGCCAGTAATGGAAGTGTGTATAAGGTGATGGAGGAAGCAAGGTTTTGAACAAATATTTGTTCAGTGAAATAACATCCAAGGTCTCAATGAAAATCTTTTAAAAGCATAGCTCATGTTTTTTACAGCTTGGATCTCATTTCTGTGGTTTTGTCCATCATTTCTATCAGACATGATAACCATGTAACGTTTTAGCCAGCCAGTGGTTCTCACCCTAGGGGTCGAGCCCCTCCAAGGGATCACAGAATAAACCTGAAGGGTCATAAGATGATTTACAGGATAAAGAGAGGACAAAACATATAGTGGCTACAGAAATTATGTATTTTTGTTTTGTATTAAATTCATTGTATTGGATACTTTCACCTTTTCAGGCTTATATAAAAAATCAATCAATTTTATTATTACTAAAAGTTACTACCAAAACGATCCTTTTAAAGATGCATTCCTTGCGGCCTGCTTCTGTGCTGCTCAGGTCTAACCGTGAGGGGAGCATTTTTGGTTACTTTTGCCCAACCTCCAGCTCTAACATCATACTGTAAATAAAGAAATACTGTCAACACAGGGACATCAGAGAGAATACTGTGTACTCAGTGTATCTTGTGTGGGCGTCCCTATATGGTCAGCACGTCCTGAGGTAGCACTGAATGATTTATGAATTCTGGGAGATTCAAAAAGCTCAAATGGTACTGCATTACACTATTCTATGGTAGCCTCTATAGAGAGCTATGTATAGTTCCAATGGGCGTATAGGTTAATTGTGCTAACTCAAGGGCGTCCCAGCTGTGGTGCCCTTGAGAATTCTACCATTATACATTTTAAGGCCAAGCAATGCATCCCCTTAAAGCTTTCATTTCCCCTTTTCTCACATTTTTTCTCTCTGTTACCCTCAGTTTTCTCCTGTGTCCCTCCCCTCTGCAAACAAACTGCTTCGTCATCATCATCATCTCCCTTGACAATGTTGGTTGCTTTCAGTGCCCCAGATGAAAGCTGTTCTCCCACGCAGAGGTCAGAAGTTCAAGTCCTCTGTCTACTCCCAAACTTTTTAGGAAAGTGGGCAACATCACCTTGCTGTGCTTTTGTACTCTGGACATTTTAGACAAAGTACTTGAGATAAAAAAGAGAGAAAAAAAATATGCTGGACTCCGAGGTTTTTCTGGATGTTCAGGGAAACAACACAGAGGGTTGATGTAGACTTGGAGTTATATCTGTTCTCCCTGGTGTTACATGATATTCTGTGTGGCTGCTGATCTCCATTTAAAATCTCACACCTTTTCTGGAGGTGTAATGGCTGGGTTACATGCTGATACATTAACAAACATTATGTAATAGCGTATCACATTTGTTTTGTATTAATTGTCTCACATATTTTTGCACCTTTTATGAAACAGAACAATGATTGTGCTGCTCCTTTCAATCACCATTCCAAACCTTAACAACCTGAGCAGTGGGTGACTTTGATACAATCTCCTATCACATTATATAATTTCATATCATGATAGTGATATATAATGTGTAATAGTACATTACATTATTAAGTTAGCAAACAAAATGTACTTACTTAGGCCTTTTCAAAACAGAAATTACAAATAATTTATAACAGAAATAACAGATGGGGATGTGTGTTCTTGACTAATCCAGTAAATTAAATGAGAAAGAAATTGTATTGCAGTCTAATTCAACAAATTATTATTTTCATTATTGATTAACCTGTTATTTTCTCAATTAATAAATTAATCATTAAGTATAAAAAATGTCATAAAATACAGAAAAATGCCCATCAGAATTGACCAGATGCCAAGGTTTTCAAATTGCTTCTTTTGTCAAAAACGAAACAAACAATATTCACTTTAGAGTGATATAAAATGAAGTTAAGCAGCAAATCCTCACATTTGAAAAGCTGTAACTAGAGATTTTTCTGAAATGAGTGAACTGATAAACTAATTATTATTATTAGTTCAATTGCAACATTGCTGCAAATGGCCAACAAGCAAGGATATTAAATAAAGAGCTAACTTGGTTAAAAGGGTAGAGCAACATCCCTAACCAGTTGACAAATCCCTGTCAACTCAGGATATCTATCTTCACATCTCCTAACTCTAAACTGGACTAAACTCTACTTCATCCAATCATTAAAAACAGATAATGACTATACAGTACCTCATCTCCTCTCTTGCCCATATTAACACATCACACTCCTCATTTGCTCATACAGACCTTGTCCCTCCTTCTGTCTCTATCACCAGAGGAATAAACAAATCACAAAACAAGTTTTGCTTCAACTTTCTTTTTCCTAATTCATCTCTCATCATTGCTCCCTTCTCTGTTTTTCCCTCTGTCGTTTTTTCATTCTCCATCAATCCCTGAGGTAGGCGGCGGTGCGGGGGAAACTGACAGCCATCATTGCATCGTTTGTCGGCTCGGCTGCTAATCTGCATGGCGTTAATAATTGATTGAAGCCTGCAACCACAGATCTATGATGGACTCTCTCCCCCGCCATTTCTCTCTCTCATTCGTTCCATCTTTTCTCCTCCGCCTCTAAATATACTCCCACTTCACTTCCCCCATGCTATCAAAATGCATTTTTCGAGCATTTTTCTTCATTCTACTTCTCTTGATGAATCTACTGAACCATCCTAATTCTTTTCTCACACTCTCAGTCTCTCTCATACATACACAAACACACTCGGTGCCCCCCACTCCCTCACAGTGAAACCTTTGCATCTCTGTTTCAGCTTTTCATCCACCTGTTCAGGTTTTCAGATGAGCCTTTTCAAGTTGTTCAGCTGTCTCTGCCCTGTGAGGTGGCTTTATGTATCCCTTCTCCAACAAACAACAACTGAACAATGCTGTGTCAACGCCCCGCCACCTGTCCTACTGTAGACAGCCCCACATTAGACACATACAGGGGTGCGCACTCACACACACACACACACACACACACACACACACACACAAACACACACGCATTTTTTTCTTGACAACATAATCCTGCCATGCTGCTGTCTGTGATTTATGAGACCCAGTTAAAAGGATGTGAGGGTTCTCTCTTCCCTTCACCTATCTCGCTCTTTCTCTCTCTTTCTTTACATCTCCAAGGGGTGGGCGTATGTGTGTGTGTTGTGAAGGAGGGGATGCATCTATATGAGGCGCAGGGCGAATCAAGTCACTTGCGTCCCCCTGTGATTTCTAACCACAAGCTCTTGCACCAAAGCACTGCAGTGCTCATCACTCACCTGGCCAGTATGAGTTTGTGCACACATACAAACCAACACAAATGCATGTACACTGAAAAAAACATACACCTACACACAAACAGAAATATGTTATACACTTATCCACAACACTTACTTACTTACTTATTTACTTCAGGCCTGTATTGTCTTCTATATATAGTCTGGATTACTACCAGGCAAAGTGGGCAACTGCACTGCATATATGAGTACTTTTAGTTTTAGTACTAATTTGATTTATTTTGATGCTAATATTTTTGTACTAAATTTTGAATGCATGGCTTTTACTTGTAACAAAGTGTTCTACACTGTGGCATTACTACTTTTACTTGATGTAGAAGATCTGAGTACTTCTTCTACCATTTCAGGTATACAAACAAGAATAAAAAAATCTGTTTTCGTTATACTAGTGCTGATACTCAGATATTGTATTAGCACTAGTAACGAAACCTTTATAACCATACCAGTCCGAATTATTTTGGTATAGATATTAAATTAGATGCCTATTCAAAAATGATTGTTTGTGTTTAATGAAATTACAAACTAACCGTCACCAAGCAAACCCGGGGCAGTGCAGTATTCCACCATAGAGCAGTACAGGTTGGTTTCTGAGGTTCTAGGTTACCTATAAGTCAGCATCTCTAGTCTGTGCACTGTACCTGATGGATTCGTAAAGGCAACAGCATGCATACTTAATGGGAGGACATAAAGGGGGCCCTATTTACTGATTTCTGCGCTGGGGCTCCCTAGGGGGTCAATATGTACATGTTCTTTCCTGTTGCGGTATTTCACAGCTGCACAATCAATCTCTTCCTTCCAAATAGATGCACTCAACACATACATGTTTGCGCACACTCGCACACACATCCCTGACCCGCAGACACATACATTTTAAAATAACGTCTTAAGGCGGCCATCCATAGCAACATAAACACATTTAGAGGAATCTAAGCAACAGGAGACACGTTGAAGTGTGTTTGTGTGAGTGTGTGTGTGTGTGTGTGTGCGGTGTGGTCTGCACGGGGCTTGGCAAGGGACAGGGCTTTGGCAGCAGCCAATCTGCCCAGGCTGTTAGTCACGACGCCGTGACACCCCCAGCTCCCAGGCACTGCACGGGTCATTAAGGAGCAGCAGCACAGTCGGAAGATGACCACACACACGCACACAAAGGCACACTGACACTCATAAGCACACAAACACAAAATACTGTGTTTGTGTGCCACCAGGGTGGTTAAAGGGGACTGAGAGATAGATGCAGAATACACGCATACACATACATACTACTTCCACTACCTGCCACAGGGGGAGCCAGCCAAGTGGGAATCATCTATTCAATTAATTAAATTCCAAGCCCCCAAGGGCCCGGGAGACACGGGAGGAGGCTAATTGAGATGATGGGTTCCTCGCTGCAACCCCAGTGTTGCTCTGCATCCTGACTCTTGGCACTGCATGATACTGAGGTCAAGCAGGACAGCATGGGGACAGGGCACAAGATATGATCTCCAGGCAAGACATTCGCAGCAAGAGGGGTCAGATCTGGATGAATCGTTGAGATAAGTGGATTAGAGCTGATTTCTGCTTCTATGGACTTAACTTTGAACCCGAGGTGAGGAAGCAACAGGAGAGATAATCGTGAATAGTTGGTGTGGCAATAGATCTCCATTTATAACCCAGGCAGTGGTTGTTTACCATTGCATTCATGAGCCCCTTTTTAGACTTTAATTGCACTGATCTATAGGTGTAATAAAAGAAGCTGAGAAACAATCAGTGTCCCAGGGAGTGTTGAGTGGTTTCTCAACCACTAAAGTGAGATGCTCCCCACCCAGAGGGGAAAGTTGTTTCTGTTAAGGGCATTGAAGGAGGAGGGAAAAAGTTAAATGGCTTTTAATTAAATTTTAATCAAGAGATAATTTTCCCTTCCCCAAACCAGTTAGGAGGAAGAGATGGATACAGCTGAGTGGAAGGCGAGAGAAGGAGCACCATGGCCATGATGGATTGGATGTTTAAACCCTGGAGAGAGCCTATCACTGGTTTCTTGTTAAAATATAATCGATCAGTTGATTCTGAATGAAGCTGCCAGAACTTTAAAAAGATGAAGCCACTATAAAGGTGAAATCCTTCAATTCGGCTTGTCCGTACCCAACCCAGAACAGTTTCTAACCCTGTAAGAAAAGAAAGTCTCAAGGCGAAACCTGTTGTCAATACTGTTGCCTTAACATCAGGTCAAAGTGACACAGATCTTTGTAAATATATTTGTACTCTGAGAATGAAAACAATTAGTGTTGTAGTCCTTTCTGGAACTCAGACATTATTGCTGATAACGCCACCACCTTCTGTACAGCCAACATCTTCACCTGACCACCGAAAATGACCCGACCTTTAAAACAGGCCTATTGTTCAATATGACTTTATTACTTTATTGACTTGACTGGCTTAGCAGTGCCAGTGCCGCACAGTAGATATTTCATGTTGAATGTCAGACTGCTGATGTCATAGTTGCCCAGGAAGCTGGACCCATCTTCACAAAACCATAGAACCATGTAATCATCTAAACCCTTCAACTCCCCCTCGCTTAGCTCCACTCTATGCTCTTTATGAGATGCTTGGTGGGCAGGCTGCATTCTGGCCTGAAGCCTGACCACAACATTGCATTTTCCTCACTGATGTGCCGCAATATAAGAAAACAGCACCAGTAATCACATTATCATATTCACGCAGCATCTGTGTGACTTATAGAGGAGTGGTGACTCGCTGCGAGCTGGATGTTGCATTGGATTACATTTCAGATGAGTGTTTCCTGCCGTTACGGCTGGCTATTACTATTATCACTTTCCTTGCTAGGCAGGATAGGAGCACAGCGGCACATAAAGTGAAAATGTCACGGGGGTTTTAGTGGGTAGGAAGTGGTTTGGAGGGGGAATGTGGTAAGAGGCTGTGGTGCACAGGGCAGAGTGTGTTTCTGACATGGTGTGTGACGAGGGGCATTGCGGCGACCCCTGCTCATGAATAAGACATGGGCTGAGAGGGCCGCCGGGGCACCCGCTGTCCATTTGCCATTTGCACGCTTGGCCAAAGCCATGGAGGATGACTGGTGAGGGAGTGCTGTATGGAGTCGCTCTAGGAATACAGCATGGAAATACAGAGTACACAGAGGAGACTGCTGCATGCAGCTGTGCCATTTGTGGATTGAGGTTTTGAGGTCTACTACACTACCGTAATTAATGACTGGCTTGCCTGATTAGATGGGCATGAACAGCAATGTCAATTTGATTGTATTTTTAAGGGAAAGCATCTGGGATTTTAATTTGCATGGCTCTGGGTCTCCATATCACTCTTCTCCTGTATTGGAATCATACAGGAAACAACACAAAATGCTCTCTATTCCTTTTCAGTGTGTGTCAAGCACGTGACACCAGTCTCAGAGACACAAGTAAAGAAAGAGCTGCAGGGTAACATTTAGTAATGCAGTACATCTTGGGTGCTTACTTTGGACACAGCTATTTGCCTTTATCATTTCCAAACTTGGCCTTGAGCCCACACATTGATGTCCTTTAATGATTTCCAATACAAAACCAACATCTCATGGTCACAGCATTTGCAAGTTCAATATGAAGGCAGACCGCTGAAAATTGCATGGAAATCTCAATGCTGAGGTAGATTTTGGAATGAAATAAAAAACAAATCATTATCGTTATTTTATTTCTTTGGCTCAGGCAGGCAAACCTGAAATGGTTAATGACTTTCATCCGAAATGCATCCGACCAATCCCCCCATGGGAGGTCAAGCTCACATCGATCCACCACCGTCTTCCCCGTCATACTTATTTTTCTCTTTTTTTCTTCTCCTTTTCCACCCGACCAAGGCATTTGGGAATCAATACAAAATCAAGGAAACGGCTGAAAAAAAAAGTTGGTTGTGAAATGTTCGAGACTGAACTTTTACTTCAAAAGGAACTTCTGAAACGGGGAGAGACAGATACACCACTCACAAGAACTTTGAAGCCTGGGCCTTTTGGATGTGAAGCAGCAAATTGAGGTGAAGTGTCAGAGGGAGGATGCTAGCTGCTCAGATAGTGGATAAGAGGTCAAAAACACTACAGATGAATGGGACAAATAAATGCTCTGCTGTTAACACAACCTGGCACCTGTACAGAGAGGCTAAGCCTTGCTCAAGATGGTGGTTTTTGACTATTCTCTGGACAAAGGGGTCTGAGGGGTTTTCACCTGGCTGTTCAGACAGGAGTATGATGACTGGAAACACAGCACTAGTTACGCCTCCTGTGTCTTTTTCTTGTAGTTCTGACTGAAGTCTGAACAATCCTCCCCGTACAACAGTGTAAAACCTGTCTGCTCTCCTCAAGGCCTGCTCAAATGTAAACAACACTAACTGGTTGACACAGCTTTTAACCTCAAAGCCCATGGGTCTCCTCAAGCTTTTAATACACCTTTCAATTGAAAAATGTGTATTTCAGGAGGCAGCAGGATAGTTCACAGGAGCTGTTAACCACTGACCTTGTGGCTCACAGTGCCTGTTAGCAGAGTGGCATGTCTAACCCAACTACACTAGGCCCAACAAATTAGGCAATAAAAAAGGCAAAGGACTGGAGGCACCCAGCTGAAATCTCCAGCCACAACAGCTTCAGTTCAGCATTCAGTTTTCCATCGCTACCACCCCCACACCCCAGTGGAAAAGCTAAAAAAGCAGCTGGGGCCCCATACTAAAATATCTCTTAAATAACAAAGTGCTTAAATGGAGGGGGAAGCCTATTAGTAGGAAAATCCAGGATTGAGAGGGTGCGTCTAGTCAAACCTGCAGAAAAACAAACTCAGAAGTACCATAGTCAGCAGATAAAACAGCCCGCAGTTCGCCAAACCAGCCAGCTTTCTAACCCATATGTACAAAAAAGAAAAACAAGTTCGGCTCAGTGTGCAAACAGTAGGCAAAAATAATGCCAACTTAAATATTGCTCCAGTGTAGTACAACATAAGAAGACACACTAAATGACAGAGATACCCATTAGCAAGCAGAAGGCATTCATTATGTAAGATACGTATTTAATGAGATCACACTACATGGCTGTTGCATACTCAAAGAAGAGGACGCAGAGTAGTAGGAAATGGGTGTTCATATTAGAGAGTCTTTAATTAGAGCTCACTGGAAAACTTCGAGGACCAGGAAGTCTGCTCAACCGGGACTTGGGTTGGACAGGCTCGGGAGCAGAGGAAAGATGAAAAACATCAAGAAACAGTTGTGTAAAAAAGAAGAAACTCAGGCGATAATTGGAAACAAGTTGGAGAAGGGTAAACTGCTGTTGGAGGATTGATAGAGTAGGTGGAAGTGTAAGACAATGAAGGGTCCTAGCCCTGTAGGAGGGAGAAATTTGGCACAGTGGGTAATTAAAGGTGATAAAAACAGACTCTTCTAAGTGAGGAATGTAATGGAAGAAGGAAGTGGATGTGAATAGATTGAGGCGCGGAGGCGCACAGGTGGGGGGTGGGGACAGGTGGCAGGGTTGGCGATGTGGTGTGGTAATTGGTTGGCAGGCGGCGAGGCTGAGCCGATTTCTGCGCTCTATGGCAGTTTGGGGTGTGTGCGAGTGTGTCAGTGGGCTGCAAAAGGGAGAGAGAATTGATCATCAGATTTGTTCATTCCCGTGGAAAGGATGGAGGCAGGACAGGGTACCAAGGGTCAGAAGAATTGGGCCTGTCTAAGTCCGATCAAGGAAGAACAAAGGTAAACAAGGGAGGCATGGAGCAGGAGAGAGAGAGAAAGTGGTAGAGGGAGTGGAGAGATGAAACGTAGGGAGAGAGACAAGCCAAAAGGAACATAGAGGGAAAGAGAAACATTGGCTCATGGGAGGATTAGGAGCCGAATGCAGTGGAGGAAAAATAAGAAAAACTAATTTACAGAAGCTGGTCAGAGGTATCTTCAAAGTTTTGGAGTCGATCACAGAATTTCAATGTAGCCAGCCAGATTCCAGCTAACTCACTCCAAATACTGGTCCAGTGAGAGCAAGACATCTCTTTCCATTCAGACGGCAGAGGCGCATTATGTAGTTGCAATAATTGTATGTCCAAGTAAAATTCACTCCAACTTTTCCTGTCCAAATTATAATTCTAAATAGTGCAGTACTGTTTTGACTTTTTGTAACAGGAAAGGCAGGAAGGTTGTCGAGCTTTTTTAGTTTCTCCTAGAAGGGCAAAGAAATTTGCTGTAGTACAGCTTACTGTACGATGAAGTTTGAGATGTAAGTACATGATGAAAAAAAGCGCATTCTCATTCTCAACCCTTGCCACATGTCTTAGCAGTCCTTGCTCAACCCGCAATGCTTACATAAACAGTGAGCAGTGAGCAGCGCTATCAAGTATCCCAAATGTCTATCTTTGTTGCAAGTACAATGTTTGAGTTCAACCTTCAAAAATATCGTTAGTTCACACCGACACACCCACACTTTACCTTGTGAGCAGGCTGATAAGTGTGCAAACTTGTAAATCCATCGGGAAATTCTGTGAATGAAAACGCTTTAAACATGTGTGTATATCTTGCTTTAATGTAAAAACGTAATGCTTGAAAGTCATATGTGCTATGGGATTGGGCTTGGATATGTCAATCACAGTCATTTTGAAGTGTAGGCTGAAAGAGAGATGGATAAAGAAAGACACCACAATAGAAGGACAGGTAAGGAGACGACAATGAGCGGGAAAAGGAACAAAAAAACTGTAAAGTGAAAGGCAGAGACACTGCGAGTGTAAGCCAAAGCAACCAAGAGCAACGAAACGATAGAAAAGGAAAAGCTTAGATATTTGTCGCAGTCACATTGCAAATATCTCTAGAGAGAAAGTGAGGTGAAGGGAGTGGAGAGGATGGAGATGAAGAGAGACATTAATATTGCACTAAGTCAAGCAAGACTTAGGTGTGAAAATGGCCTCCAGTTTGTTCGCCAGTACCACTGCCAAGCTATCTGGCTGTCCCCTTCAGGCAAATTCTCCACAACACAAACACACACTCATATTCAGGGAGAGGAAAAAAAAAAAACTTTTCTTGCGGCAGATAATCATGCTGCAGTTGCATGGTGCTGCATTTGTAATGTGTTTTTCCATGCTTAGGGTTATAATTCAGGACTGAAGGATTCTCAAGCACTTACATAGCCTTGGTCACTCCGCTGTCAAGATTATAGGTGAGACATTGATAAATCTTCCATGAAACCAGCTCAAAAGTGAGCAGAATGATTATATAAGCCCAGAGGGATGAGAGAAAAGGACTTGGGGAATTTCAATGGAAGAGAAAGACGTAAAGCAGACATATATTGGTTAGAAATGAGCAACAAGCCGCCTGTCTCCAAGCACCCTTGACCTACATGTCAGGCCTTGCGGCTGAGCCACAAAGCCCCCACCCCATTTGCATGGCAATGCATTTTGGCTGCAGAGGCTTTAATGCCAATCAGGCGACCTTGATGAATTTAAACAAACTGGTTTAGCTGAATGGGGAGCGCAAGCCAGCAAGATGGGTGAGCAGACAGCACAATGATGGAATGTAGAATTTAAGGCTTGAAACAAAGCAAGAGAGAATAACTGGTCACGGCTGGGACCATACACTAAACTAGCATGCATCTCCATTCATAAAACTTGTCCCCACCCTGCAGCCACCCTTTTGAACCCCAACTCCTCCCCCAACCGCCAACCCAGTCCTCCAACCGCCCCCCTGCCTGACCCCTGGAGGCCGCTCATACTTCCTGTAAGTTTCCACTTTTCAGCGCCAGAAACTGGAGCTTGTTGCCATAGAAACAGCCTTGTATAAGAGGGGAGGGGGGTGCGGGGGGGGGGGGATCTCTGCCGCATTGCTCGACTTGGATGAGTGTTTTGTATGTGTGCGTGTGTGCATGTTTGTGTTTGTCTGATAGACACCTTATGAATGAATGTGTTATCAGGCACTTGTGGAGACAGGATTTTGTGCGTGTGTTTGACGTTGAGAGACAGAAAGACAGAGGGGAAAGAGAAACCGTGTGTGCTTATTAATTATGTTTCAATGTACATTGTAAAGTAAAGTCAAACCTCAACTGTCATCATCCTACTTTGTATGCCCTGTATGTCCCTGTGGTTGTGTGCATCCATGGACATGTGAATGTGTGTTACTGATCCAATTTCCTGCCCATTAATGTATATCATTAATGTAAATGAGACAGGATGTTTGATTGGTGACATCACTTACATTTGCTGCATGCATGGCAGGCTCATTACGCACCATAGCCTGTTTAAAGCCTCTCAGCCGAACCCAGAATTGCTGCGGTGGAATTGAATCGGTTCAATTTGCTTCTGGATTCCAAAGACCTTAACAGCTTTTACTGTTGGCAGGCCCCTTCCCCCCACTTCTCTGGCTCAGCCCCTCTGGTGACTGAGGTGACATATTGTATTACACCATCAGAGGAGGGTTACGGAGCCTTGGTCTGCGCCCCCCATTCTCATTCAGGCCCAGCCTCGGCCTCCCTCGCCTTTCCAGCCGCACGGCAGCCTGGCAGCCCCCATCCTCTATTGATCCCACAATCTCATCAAGCACGTTTCCTTGAAGATGCAATTTCCACCACATCAACACACAGGGCCGGAGCACTTTGTTCTAGCCGCGCCCGCCGTGTCATTGATCTAGTTCGCCACTTGCTCGCTGGCTCCGCATCCCCTCCTCCCTGTTCCACCGTCATTGCACTGCTGCCAGCGTCACTTCAAGCTGCCAGCTGCCACCCCACATAAAAACAGACACTCCCCATCCTCTGATGCCCCCGCTAAACACACCTTTCCACACACCACAAACCCCCCCCCCCACAGTGAACATCCACCCGCTGTTCACTTTCCATCGTTGCCCGCGCTTTTAACTGAATGGGGTTCAGAGGAGCGGTGAACCATAGTACACGCACACACAATGCTTATAAACACACATAAAATGCACATGCAAACACACACCATGCACACACAAGCGCAGGCATCTGCCCCCCATCAAAGCTGTGGCAGAAAAGGCCACGAGAGACTCAGTGGGGAGGTTGATGGGTATCCTCATACTAAAAAAAAAAAAAAATCATTCCTCCACTGACAACTGAGTTACACTCAGTGAAACCTTTGCACATACACACAAACGGCCGCTCTCTCCCACTGTGTATTTATATTGTACAGTGGACAGAACCACCAACATAAACATTCGCTGTATATTTGCTTTATATCACACTCTTATTCCCTCTTATCTCCCTCTGTTTCACACATCCACACACTCTTTAGTACACCCACACAAATCTGAGCACAAAAATATCCACACTCACACACACACCTCATCTACTGGGCTTCAGCAGTGAGGTCATGGCGGTCTAAATCTACACCTCGGGGCCTCCGAGACCTCATCCAATTCCTGCCTCCTCCTACTTCTCCCATTTCTCCTTCTCCTCCCCTCTCCCCCCTCGGTAATCCGCTTCTATTTTTCTTTATGTAATCTTGTTGCAAAAGCTTTTCAGATATGACTAACACATCCTCCCGTCCGTTCCCCTTTCCCTTTCTTCCATTCCTTTCTCGCCTTCTTTCTTTAATTACCGAGGCAATCATACAGTATTTACCAATTCCCCCCTACTTGTTTATCCCTCCCCGCAACTGTTTGAATATTGAAATTGCAATATTTATTTGTCTTCTCTACTTAACATTCTTGGAGAAAAGGGAAAATGTTAGACAGAATCGTGGGGGATTTAATTGAGTGGGTCAGTGGCTTTGGGATGAATTATTAAATAAGCAACAAACATCGCTGACATGCAGGCAGTGGAACTGGCAAAATTGTGATTTAAAAAAACACCACACGCTTGTTCTGTCTCCTTACTCTGCTCCTGCCCACCCCCCACCCACCCACCTCCCACTTCTTCTTACCTCATCCCCTATATTGGATGTCAAAGCTGTCTGTCACAGTTCATTTTAGCAGGCAGACAAGACACAGACTTTGCTGCGAGTGGCCTTTGAGGCGCTAATGTCAGTGTTTATTTTCCAGTGCCCACAATTATGCTACTTGACATTTGATGACAGTGTCACCTTGAGTGATGCCATGAAAACAGGGTGGGACAAACATGAAAGCAGGTGAGAACTCAAACAAATCCTGAATATTTTTAGGTACCCACAAGACATTTGGGTGCATTGCATGTCTTCTTGATTTACCTGCTGCCGTTGGATGGCTCCTAACTGATGGCGCAAATCTCCAAACTAGACAACAGTGATCTAGCTTTTCTAACGCTCACATATCTACAGCATTTATAGCCTCTGACAGTGTTTTTTCTGCCGAATAAAATATGATGGGACCAATTATCACATCACTGTTCATACACAGGAGGATTGGGAGTAAAGTGAGAAATACCTGCTATGGTTTGAAAGACTGTGTACAATAGTGACTGCATAAACTGAAAGATGGTTAATTTAAAGGGTAAATAAGATGACTATTGCTTTGATGAACTGGAGTCACGGAGCACCAAGCTGTGTCCGCTCTCTAAATTGAGAATCATCGGCCATGGCGCGCGTAACTGGACCATCACCAAAATCTGTCACTGTTGACACAATTGGCAATCAGCACGGAACCCCTCTGGAGGCCGGCCTGATTACCCCGTAGGGGGTAATGACATTTCTGAGTGTAATTAATCACGTATTGAGCGCCACTTTCCTTGTCGGATGTGAATCACGCAAGACATACGTACTTAGACCATTTCAAAAAAGACATTTAGCGACTGCTTTTCCCAGCTTGTGTTCCATTTACATCCAATTACCTGGTGGTGGGAGTGACACACACAAGTGGGTTTTGTTTCCAAGAATACATTGACCTTGTGTCTCCTTGCTTATGAAACAGAAATTAGAAAGCCTCCACTGTCTGACCAATCCCTCCAAGTGCTGTGCTCCTCTTGGTTTTAATCAGTAAAAGGATGGGACTTGCTGGCCTGTCTGAGGTAATCAACATCAGGGGCCATATAGCGATGCTAATTGAATGGTCTCCTCATTGTCATGCACAGGGGGTTTCTCTCCTCGCTCCCTTTCTCTCCCAATCCTCCTCCTTCCAATCTGACTATCCCATCCCTTTTTCTCTTGTATGCCTCTCATACAAGTCCCTTGGAGACCCTCCATTCCTGGCACTGGCTTTTCCCACCGACAGCTCTAAGAAAACAGGCCTTGTTTGAAGTGGGTGGAAGAACTGCTGAGAGAGTTTAGCCCCTGTTTGGATCCAAATTTAGGGTGGGGGGGTGGGGGTGGGGGGGACTGAGGAGAGGGGAGGAATTAGGGGAAATTGTATAAACATTCTGAGGACATCAACAGAGAAAGTGAGGTGATCAGGCACAGGAGTCGGTGTCAGTCGTTACCTGTCAGACATACAGTATGTGTGTGTCAAGTTTTCCGTGTGCTAGGTTAGAAAAAGACACTGCTTACACAAACTGTTGTATTGAATTTCACTTTTTATTTCAAAGATTTATGTGAATGTCGATCGCAGAAGTTGGTCATGTGAGGAATTCCACTTTGGCTTTGCTGAAATTGCTAAAACTATTGACTGTTTTAAGTGTTCTTCCCTTGCAATGGCCCCTCACTCAGAACCACACTGTGAATAGCCATAGAGACAAGCCAGGACCGTGACCGAGCACACTGACTAGAACAAAAGGCCACTGATTTCATATCCAGCTTTGCAGATGAAAGGAATTAGGGTTACATCACGTACCAGGTAATGATGGCACATCAGTGACTCACACTGAAGCAAATATTGTGGGAGGATATGTTTTTTTTGTTCCAGACATCGTTTCACAAATTCATGCGGTTGCATAACAAGTCAGCTTAACCTGAACAAATGGCGTTGCTCATACTTAGATCACTGCCTGTTCCGCATATGGAGGCGATCCCCACTGAGACTCTTTCCTCCAGGCTACCATGACAAAGGGATGTCATATGGGAAGGCATGCACACCACTTCCAGAAGAGGCTGCGTTCTCCAGCGACGACAGCGACAAAGCCGAACCATCAACACAGCATCTCCGACGACAGAGTGGAAACCCCAAAGTCGAGAGGCTGCCTGTGTGTGTGTTGCACAGCGGTTCAGCAGGCGGACCATAGCATGCTGCTGACAATTGATTTCCTTTAGTGTGTGCCCATTTTCACCTGGAAATGCAACCAAACTGTAATCATCCCCGCGCTCCCCATCTTCCTTCCCGACAACATCGCACCCACCCCCCTACACCCACCCCCCCGGCAGCTGCTGCTCAGGCTGCCATCTGGAGAGAGGCTGACCACCGCTTATCAGCCCCTGGCTCATCACACAGCTGGCACAGTGGCACAGAGAGAGTGGGGAGAGGCGAGAGACAGAGACGAAAGAGAGGAGGAGTTAATGAAAGAGGGAAGGATGGCGAAAGAGATGTAGCTGTGGAGGGATAAAAGAGGTACAGAGGAAGATGAAGAGCGATAGATGAAGAGGGACAACAACAAAAAAACGACACTAGAAGATGGAGGAGTATTTGGACTGCCAAATCAGGAAATAAGCAAAGCGACCACAAACCAAATGACAATGAGGGGAAATCAGAGGGGAAAGTGTGTGAAAGGGTAAAAAATAGAATAAAAGAGAATCAGACAGAGGAATCTCAGGGGCTGGGGGTGGGCAGTTGGAGCTAAACCAATGTGTCTGTCCTTTATGCCTCATAAATTGTCTTTCAGGGCATCATTGTGGGGGCTATTGATCTGAAAAAGACAAACACACCCCCTCAGGTCTAGAGAGACGGTCGTTTGTTGCCTCCATTGATGATGTCGCCGTTCACTCACACTTTCCTTACGATCCATTCACCTCTCGACCAGACGAGAGCGATTTTTACACACAACCCCCTCTGTTGGCCTCTTAGCATCCTGGCCTACGCTTCCAGAAATTCAGGGAGGGTTAGGAGGCTCCAGGAATAGCCTCATGGGTCTCCTTTCCTCCCCAACCTGTAATGAGACTTTGTGTTGCTGTGAGTCACTATGTCAGTCAGCTCACCCAGTTGAGGCAGTGTGTCTGTCAGATGGCCAGTGTGAATCAGGGAGTGTGTCATGTGGGTTAAATGGTACACAGTCCACTGTATATCTCCCCATCAGCTGTCACAAAGTACTTGACATTGACGAAGATTAAATCAAAGCCCCCTGCTTTCCTTTTCAGCCTAAATACCCGGCCTTGTTTATGCATCTGAGGGCCTCTCCCTGTCGGATGGTGGACGCTGCTTGGAGCTGTGATTTCCCCGGAGGCTGGAAAACCTGCCTCCTGTTTGGCTCTGTTGCGTTCCTCCTCCTTGTTACCCAACACGTATTTACATCAAGGCGCTGTTGGAGTGCTTGCATAGCACATCGAGACCCAGTTTCACTCCTGCAGGATTTCATGATGAGATCAGTGAGTAGGACTGGCGAGAAATTATGTGTTTCATATGCTCAGCCTGTCTTATTTCCATGATTCAATCATGCAACTTGGCTCTAAATTGGTCCTCTAGTGCCGGGATCTCCTACTGGGCCTGCAGCTGTGGGAGCATGTTGAGGCTCTGTGGGCTAGAGGATCTCACAGGAGAAGGTTAGCCAGCACCAGGTGTGGTCCGACTGCCTCCTGAGAGTCCAACTGGCTCGCTCATTTCCTCTCCATTCCCAGTCTTAATAATCAAATTCAACTGGTCATTTGGATTATAAATCACACTGGCTGTTTCATTCAGTTTTTAAGTCTTGAAGACATGTCCTAGTGAGCTGATAATTAAACAGTACCTGAACTTTCATGTCCCCCAGAGGAGTGACATTATCTCTTCTCTTGGTTACACTAGATCAGTGAGATGCTGGTTGTAGCTGCCGGAGCTCCCTCCTGTCTTGGCGGCAGGAATAAACCCACTTGGTGAAAGACAACCTGATTAAATCAGCAGATTTATTTTTCTGTGTTGCTTCCCGTTGTCTCTTTGTTCCAGTTTACTTCCTTTCCAGAATGCTTCTGATGGAGAACAGGGGAAACAAAAGGAGCAGCAGCAGTAGCTTTCTTTTTCTTCCCTCTAAAGAGATTATAAGTGCTTCTGAAATGACTTCAAGGAAAAGTGCATGGAATTGTCTTTTTCCACTTCATATCAGCCTGCAACCATGAGCTTGAGACGGCTTCCAGGGAGACAAAATGGCTTCAGACATCTTGCCACACACAGAGTTTCAGCAGACAATGGACCAGCCTTGTTTTAAGCCTGTTCCCCCAGCCACCGTAACCATCTGGATGGTCTAATGGCTTGTTAGCCCGAATCCCGTGGACCAGTCAGCGGGCTGGTGTAGTGAGTAGAGTGGGCTGGCAAAGGCTAAAGGTCAGAGTGTTGGACGGGGCTCGTCCACTAGGCATCCACAGAGATGATTTACAGTGATCCCTTTAATTAATCCGTTCACGCGTGTTACCCCCCTCTGCCATGCAGAGCGGCGCTGACTTATTACTCGTGCACTGGACAGGCAACGCCAATGAACTGCTTGGATTTGCAAAATGTGTTAGGGTGCTGGTGAGCTTCATTGTGATTCCCTCCTCATTTTCTCCTTGCAGTTGAATATGGCGGGGGACCGGCGATGCCGTGTTGCCAGGAGTTAGCATTAGCGTGGGTCTAAAGCTCATCCATCAAAGCTGGTGTTTCGTGATGCTCCCTGCCTCTGACGCTACCTGTTTCCCGGCTAAGCCTACACCACCATCCTAACGCTCTCCCTTGTGAATTGTTCCTCCAATCCAAAGTGACTGATCCAATTCCACATGTGATAAAAATTCTGGTTCTGTATCGATATTTTGGGCTGTACTCGCTCAAATCTTTGAAAGTCAATTGTATCGCTTACTCCCCATTCCCTCTGTCCCGTGACACTCATTTCTGCTCAGTGGAAGTTCTAATGAGTTTCTGGCACAGCTTGGGCTGATGCAGGAGGCGCTGATATTGGAGGAGACTTTAATGCCAGGTGGTGAATTGCTCTGTGGAAAAAATATTTGGATATAGTTGTCCTCAGAACAATCCTATCCAGCTGTATCAACAAATGAAATTTAATGACTTACTGTTTATTTTAGTTTTAATTAAATGAGGCTTTGAGATGGTTCAAATTTGGGTGTGTACTAAATTTAAAGAAAAATATTTGAGTATTATCCAGGTAGTTCCTTTCTTCTGAATGACCGATGACAAAAAGTTTTTTGCCTTGAATCATTAGGAATCATATCAAGATACTTAGTCACCAGATATAAGCTGGATAGTATGTATGTGGATGGTAAAAGGTTTAAAAACAAATGATCACATCAAGCAAATTAGCAACAACACATTCTTTCAGGTCTCCTGAAAAATCTTTTCATTGTACAATTTTTTTTGCAATAAGAGCAAACAGTTACAGTGTAGACATGTGTTTAACAAAGTCAGTAATAATAAATCAGAGTTATTGATACTATGGCATTGGTAACTATTACAGTGGGTAATTACCACTTTGTGTAATCATTAGCCAATTTGTAAGAAAATGAATGGATACACTGTTGCTCTGATAAGCACGGCCATAGTTATATGGATAATGGGGATTTCCTACACTGCAAAGAAATACATTAGCTTGGACATAAATCTTTCCACAACAATCCTTTTTGCGTGCAGATGAACTCTTGTCAGAATGAGGGAAAGGGGATATTGCTAATTATAGTTATTAAATGCATGCCTGTCAGTATCAGCCTACTAGGAGGAGAACATGATGGGCTTACTGACTTATGTAGAGAAACCACTTGATTTGCTAATTATCTGAACAGCCTGTGCCACTTATACGGCTTCCTGAAAACACAAGTGCTGAAGTAAGAGGTTGTGTCCGTTACTGTCAAAAGAGGTCCTGAGCTGGCTTTTAGTCTCGCTACCCTGCCCGGTGGTGTAAACTTTTTAATGTCATTCAGATGGGTATATCAATGCTCATTTCCATTTGATGGAGGCATATAAATGCATGGTGGCGTGCCGCTCAGTGTGAGGATATGAAAAAAAAAAAAACTGTCAACATGAGCGACAGCCGGCAAGCCCGAGCCGACGCATGATTGCACTCCACAAACCACCTTCTGGGGAAAGGGTCAAATGAGACTGAAATCCTGACAGGATTCTTGAAGTCAGCGGGCTCATAACTCATAACTAAGTATAATTTAAGGAAGACAACAAGAGCTGCAGCTTAAAATAGCAGCTAATGAAACAGGCCCTGGAGTTGTGTTGTGGAAGGAGTGACACAGTGATGTTAACGTGATGGGACAATTGATGGGATGAGAGTTAAAGCAGAAAGCAAGTAGGAGGAAAATGCCACTCACTTTCCGTCTCTCTCTCTCTCTCTTGCTCTCTTTCTCTCTCACTCACACACACACACTAGCACATATTGACCAAGTCAAGTAAAGCAGACCCAGTGTTGCCCTGGGTGCCGCCCATCAGGGACAATTAAACCCAGTGATCTGTGACCTCCTTGCCACTCCATGTCACTGGTTGCCTTTTCAGAGATATACAGGGACTCTTGTGTTCCCCGACATTCACTCAGGGCTACAGCCAAATCACAGAAATCATAAATATCTGCAGTGACTCACGCGGTGTGTTTTCTTTCTCACTCACTGTCTTGCAAATTAATTTTAGTGTCTGTTCTTTTAGTGCAAGAGTATAATCTAAAATACAACAGCACAAAAAAAAAAAAAAAAAAAAATTAGCATGTACCTCTTTAATTAGAAGTCTAGGCAGAAATGAGTATGAACGCTGTTGAGCAGAACACGGAGAATATGAGCAGAAACCCCTAGATGACAGTGAAGAAGAAATGCTTCTGCCATTAGATCATCTCAAAGATGTGTTTTTTTTTTTTTTTTTTCTGTTGTTCTTTTTCTGCTGTCCATCATTCCACCATCACCCTAAATGCAGCACCCTGACATGCATGCGAATTGGCTAATTTGTTGCCGGCTCTTTTTTCCCCCCAGACTCATTTGGGAGGCCTGGCGTCTGCCGAACATGAGCTGGATGCACACCAGCAGGTTCACAGTCAATTAAACAAAACACAATGCTACGGTGATGAATAGAAAGCAAATGGATTTGACGATAATTTGTGCCCTTGTAACAGCATTTGTGAAACTTTGCTTCTGAAGAGATCTATGGTGCTGTTATCGGCACAGAGGGAAAGATTCTGCAACAGAAAGAGAAGGACAGATCTCATGGAGCTGCTAGCATCAGCATTCAACTTGTATAACAGCCAGCTAGTTATGAAAAGCCTGGCCACGTGTGGGTGTTCTGCTTTTAGTCAAGTGCAAACATTTTAGCCTTAAGAGAGAGTCCACTGCCAATACGAATGCACCATCAACACCCACGCCATTTACAGTAACTCAAGTACACACCTTATACAAATGAACAGCGCATACACACCCGCACCAAACAAGCGCTCCACATACATTTACTCATTCAATACCTGCTATGGCAAGGCATGAGGCTTTGCTCTCATGTGCATTCCCGCATGCCTTTACATTGTACAAATACATTCTAACACACACATCGGGATAATTAGTGTCTTACATCACAGTTTACACTCCAGAGCCGAGAAGGAAATATAACTAATGGATTAAAACATGATCTATACTGCTGAGGCCCATTGCATCACCCCAAACCAGACAAACCGTTTATCAGACTATGTAGCTTAAGAATCTGATGGTTGATTTCTGCATAAAACTCCTGGAGATTCTACTTCGTATTTGACATACCATACTCACAAAAGAATAAGTAATCAATTAGTGCATTGGAAAACTTTAGGACCTTTTTTCCTAAAAACATCTCATACTGTACTATGGCTAATGAGTTTATGAGAAGATCACCTACTTAGTTTAAAAGAAACCACCTTTCCTCCTTTTGTGATTGTATAAACATTACACTTCTTCCTTAATGGTGACTTGACATGAACGTCACTTTTTTTACAACTACAAGATATGGCTTCTATGGAAAAAGTAAGCATATGCTAATTGAATAAACGGTGCAGTTGTTTTTCTGATGAGGACAGTTTTGACATCCTGACAGGTCTTCATCATTTTTAAGTCAACTTTTTTGGATTATAAAAAATGGATGTCGGCCTTAACCTGAAGTGTAACCTCTAAGATTTAAGATTTATTTTTAAGAAATTCTCCTACTCTGAAAGTATTATTGAGTCCTTCCAAGTCACCGCTCCTGGAGGCTCCGTCAATCAACATAAATCTTCTTCAATCATAAATGTTTGCAGCTTTCTGCTGGACCAGTTATATGAGGGATAAAGCAAATCTCAGGAAAATACTACAAAATACTAATGCATCTTGCACCTAGATTTGTAAAGTTATGTTTACAAATCTAGCCAAAAGTGTGTTGCATTATTTGGGGAACATCATGTGATAAAACTGATTTACCATTTTGATGATTCAATTCAAACACAGAGGACTCAACGCAACGCCTTCCTTTTTCTGCTCCGAGCCTTGAAGCCGACAACGCCGTCATGCACAGGTCACTTGCAATGTGTACAACAACGAAATAATATTTCTAGCATACTGCTCGTTAATGAGGGTGATAGTGATTCTGGGCTGTCATGTGTGCACTCTGTGGGTCCCCATCTGTAGCAGTGAAGGTCACCGCGACATGGCGACAGAAGCAGGAAAACCTCTCACCCCGTCACAGTGATGAGCGGGCGATGCTGCTGGTTCCCATTACAGATCACCTCCTCACTGATTAATTAGGCTCATTTTGCTAATTGAAAGTCACCCCTCACCCACTGTTCCGCTGTGAGATTGAGGGCAGACTGAGGGATTGCGACCATCCCACTCTGGAATGCCGAGCCACTGAACTGCCACACTTTATTAAATCAACCACTGACCGCCACATATTTCTCTCGGCATTCCCTCCTGTTCCCTCCCTTCTTGTCTGTCATTGGTCCGGACTACTCCCCCTCTTTTACTGTTTGTGGAGGCCTCCGATGAATGACAGCCAACCCACACCGGCTGCCGAGGGAGCAATGGGCGTAATAAGCCAATTAACTAATTAAGACCTTGTTTGGAGGACTAACGAGGAACACGGACACTCATTTGTGTATATAAACAGGAATTTTTTTGGACTGCATTTGGAGAGCTCAAATGCGTGTGTTCTTGCGCAGAGGTCAATAAATGAAAAACAAAATAACAGACAGTGTACACAGGTTTCTGCCAATAGACGCCTCCTCGTGTATGCATGAAGCGAAGAAGCAGAGACAGTGCAATATGGTGATTCATTTATTCTAATGATACTGCTGACATCAGCCTAGCAAAGGAGCAGATCAGATCTGTCTTATCGCAGTAGGGAGAAGGAAACTCTTAGCCTCCTGACTGTCAACTCTTTGGCAGACGCTGTATCGTAATAGCACGGCTGCATACCAAACTGTAAACAGACGCGAGCTGTTTTGTTACTGATTCTCCTGTCGTCCAGTATCAATCTACATCAGGAGACATGATGCCCATTAATCTCACAGCTCGGCACAGGCTTTGATCAAAACGCTCTATAAATTAGGACTCTATGATGGAAAACTGAATGTGTAATGTGCTCCTGCCTTGCTTATTGGATAGTGAACACGCAATGCATCAAATCCCAGGGCCTCTGTATTAACGTTCAAAAGCAGCCATCATCAGGGGATACAACTTTGAGAATCCTTTTACAACTCCAACAGAATTCCTGATCAGTGATGTATTTAGAAAAAAATGAGCATATTGACTTATCAATCAGGGAAATTAGTATGTCCTATCAAAACTGTGTGTATCACCAGTGGAGCCAAGGGATTTTCAATGCCGTGGCCAGGATGGGACCAGTTGTCATTTTGGGGTGGCACATAAATCAATATTATGTGAACATCGAAATGCTTCTAACTAGGAGTTAAGGGGCTATTTTAGGCACATAACACATAAATCTACATTATTGTGAATGTAAGCAGTGGTGACACACATTCTATTCTTCTTATTCCTGCAGGTAAGGTAACAAAGAAGCTTAATAGGTACAAAGTACAAGTGTCCCAAACTGCAGAATTATTACTGTTCTGAGAGTAGGTGTTCAGCTCAGCTTATCGTGCTCAGCAGCACTACGGGCTCACTCTCTATCACTGTATCATCAGGGATACAGCGAGACAGATACATAATTAAAAGGATTTTTTTAATCAAAATCTGATAACATTATATGTAACCCAAAAAAATCTAATCAACATATACATAAAACGAAGAAATTCTTCAGGATTAATGTCACATCTCAAAAAGCTGTAAAAACATTTGAATTTTAATCAAAATAGCCCATAAAAGACTGACTATAGAGGCCTTGCACATAATGTGTGTAATTCTCTTTTTCTTCCAGCATGGCTACCTCGGGGCTCTAAACTTTGCTAAATAGATACAGTCACAGATGGTATCATTAAAAGATATTATTAGCTTACCTGTAATCATTTGTTGTTTAACTGCACTTGCCACTTTTAAAGCCCAGTCTCCAGAGGCACTCCTGGGTGAACTGGTTCTGCATTTTTTTTAAAACCCATTATTCTGCACATGGAAAAATGCCCCAAAACGGCAATTACAACTGGGGTGGCCAGGTTTCAGTCCATGATGGACACGGCCACCTTGTATCACAGGTTTCTTTTTGCAGAGAGACAAAATGTTTTATATTCCAGTGCACACAGTGTGCGCAGCAGTGGGTTGGTTCTCTTTGTATCTTTCATGAAAAAGAAATTTTGCACTTTCTCTTTGAAATCCTTGATCGGTTAATATTTGAAGAGTTTTATTCCAAAGTGTTATCCATTTTGAATGAGAAAATAATTATCTGAAACTTATGATTAATTATCTCCAAAATAGTAGGGGTAAAATGTGTTAAAGTGTTACCGTCTTCAAAAACACCTTGATTTATTCTAATTTTGTTCTCTTAATAAACCTGTGAGGGCAGGTGTTTTTTCTAGTGACAGATATCTCTTTTGTAGTGAGCTTATTAACTTATTTTTGTATTTTTGTAACTTGCACCTACTTACTTGAATAATGTGACACCTGGAGGGCACCAGGTGATGAAAGATGATGGGATCAGGTAATTAGCACATTACCTTAAAAAACATTTTATTGGTGGGGCAGAAATGACATGTGGTGTGCAGGCCTCTCATGTTTTCAAAAAAGGACAAGCATACAATGAGCAGTCCAGCCCGCCTTATAAAGCTGATATACAGACATGAGGCTCAAGACCCCAACATGTGTGTTATTAAGTGTATGGTGTAAATCTTCATGCCACAGATTCAACCTTGGCAACCGCAGAAGACTCTGATCAAGTCTGTGGCTAATCCCCTGTGACTGAGCCTCCAATATGGGCTACAAACAGCAGGGGGGAAGACAGAGAGAAATGGCTGTGTGTGTGTGTGTCAGTGCGTGTGTTTGATCGTCTGTGTTTGTGTACACAGAGCAATAGATGTGCAGAGGGAAGCAGAAAGGAGCAGATGCAAAGAGGAGAGGGTGAAAGATAGATGGGCAGGAGGTGGAAATATGAGAGATGGGGAGGGGAATTGGAAAATTGGATCTTGGGATGGAAAAAAATGCTGAACAGGGGAGCAAACACAGGGGAAAGTCACATCTGATGTACAGGAAGTGTTGTCAGAAGAGAAAAGGGTGAGATGGAAAATGGCAGGTATGATTGTGAGGAAGGAAGAGAGACCAAAGAGTGCAGGAGTGACCTGTATTGTTGATGGTTGTGATAACGGAGGGGTGGGGAGGGAAGAAAAGAGCTGAGGGTTGACTTTTTTTTTTTGTCTCCCTTTATTTTCTGCCGGGAGTCAGCAGGTTTGGGTGTGGACTGCGGGCGAGCGGATCGATGTGGGTTTCTATAGCCAGAATACTCTCCTCCATCTCTGACAACCGCCATGATGGCGTGATAGACCAATGGGATGGAGGTGAAGGATGGAGGCAGCAAAAACAAGGGAATAAGAGCAATTTGAGAAAAAAAAAAAACAATGGAGTGCAATGCCATAAAACTCTTTGCAACCAGGATTAATAGATACACATCGTTAATTTGTTAATGTTTAAAAGGCCAGCTAACTTTTTTTTTTTTTTTTTTCATGTCTTGCCCCTGATAGATTTGTCTCATCCGGGCATCTGGGCATAACTATTATGTAATCCTGAATACTGAATGTAAAGTAAGGTCTGGCCTTGGACTGCCACCCCATAAGTTAACAAGCTGTATTAAGTGAGCAAGGGGAGGGTGTCTGTACAAGGTTGAACATGCTCATCAGGGCTGAACACGCTCATAAACACACGCAAATAAAGGCACACGCACATAAAACCTCACAACTCATTATCTTCGTTCTGCCAGCTACTGTATATGCGATGTTAATGTTAAGCCACAACTCTGTCATTTACTGGATAGCATTATGCTCCGCCTTAGGTGAGCCACTGAGAGATTTATGTTTGTCTTTATTTCCAGTACCACCTCACTCTGGGCCTTTCCTCTCATGCAGTGTGATATACTGTCCAGTCAATAAAAGAGAGAAAAAGTCATGAAAACAAAAGGCTGTATTTTGGACTAGAACCAGGCCATTCAAGCCTGCAAATGGGTTTTGAGCCACCTATTGAGGAGCCCCAGCGTGAAGTAGCCCTTGCATCTACTCCACACTGGGGGGGAAGAGAGAGTAAAACAAAGTGTATAAGACAGCGGATAAGTCGCAAGATGAGGGAGTGTGTAACAGTGACAATGCCCTTCAGGAAGGTCCTTAACCTGGCCCACTCAGGCAGTACTAACTCGCTAATGTGCACTGTATGAAAAATGTAAGTGGCTTAAATTGCATTAGATTAAGGCAGCCATGAAGCGAATAAGTGACAGAATAAAACAATAAGTCTCAATGGGAGTAGCACCAGCAGGGAAAAAAAGCATGTGGCATGTCGCTTTAGTCCTCAGGCCTGCTGCTCCCGGCTCCACGCTGCTGGCAGCCAGTTGGACACGCGCCACAGCCAGGTGTAGGGGATTTTATGCTTGTTACCTTGTCCTCTGTGTGAATATTGAGTTAAATTACAATCCTATAACCTCAAATGTGGTCTAGCGACATTGTTTTTTATTTATTTACTGTACTGCTACGGCAATTTATATCACAGTAGTGCCATGTGGCCGCGACACACCTGAAAATGTATCAAAGTGCTGCACTGCATTTTTCTTCTCACCGCTTTTAGTTTTCTGCAGTGCCAGGTAGAACTGTGCTTGGTATGTATAAAACACAGCAGATCAGAGCCAACTCAGTTTTCCTTGTCCCCAGCTGCGTCCCTTAATCCCACACTGCTATGCACCAAGTCTTACAGCAAGGAACCCTGACCAACACATTTGAGCTTCTTTATACGCCCCTTATCAGACCTGTAGCCCTCACCTCAGGGTTACAGCAGCAGGAACTAGTTCTATCAGATTAATAATTCTGAATAAAATCCCTTTTTATCGAACGCCGTACTGGAGTTTGTCTGGGATTTACTTGTGTAAAGACACAAATAATGTTTATGTGTGTCAGTGATTTGTCTGTGCACCAGCTCTTTGTCTTTGCACGTTCTATAGAACAAGGACACAAACAGCGCGAGGAGAAGCTACTACAGGACAAACTCCACTATACATAAATATATGACACAGTCTCAGCTGCATACTGGTATACAGTAACACTTCATCACTGCAGTGCAGCATGAGAGTTTTAAATAAGATCAAACAAATAAAATGTGCTAAGAGGATTTTAGAGCATTGATGTAAATCCTGAGGTTGTGTGTGTGTCACTGTTACATATTGCGTGCACAAATTTTTTTTTAACGAAAGCCAAGTCTGCATATCTACAACTGTTTATTTCACAACTTCAAATATACTGTTCAATATGCCTTAGATTCTAACTGATCTCTAGCAGTCACTTGGAGTTTAAAAAATCTGTTTCCGTCACAGCCTTTAGTGACTTATAACTGACAAAAAAATAGTCAATTCTCAAAAGAGAGACTAGTAGGTAAGCCCCAGAAGTATCATTTACTCAACAGATAATATAATGCTGATTGCGATTTCTTCGTTTGCAATCATATCTGGAAATGTTTTTCAGCAGTACAGCAGCTCACTTATTAGTAGGACCATCTTGAGCAGCTGAAAAGTCTTTATTTAAAAAGAAAAAAAAAATCAGGATTATATGATGTTAAGGTAAGAAATTTTGGCGAGAGCAGCACAAAATGAGGAAAGTTCAGCTAAGTAGGCTGGTTGCTCCCGCTCACCTTGGGGCTCTCTGTTTTCCCGTGGAAGCTCGTTAAACTGTGCAATGGAAGCCCCAGGCCTGCCAAAGAAGCCCCCATCTTCAGAACCAAAAACAAAGCTCTGCAGCCATAACGCTTGTGCAACATGTAAATAGTGGGAAGATGAGTGATATCCTGCAAATATACTGTACTATGCAAAAAAGCAGACAGTGATTCTTTATTCTGAATAAACTGTTGAATAATATAACTAAAAGTGAAGTTACTGTAATCATATTCCCATTGGAATGTTGCTGCCGAGGTTATTATCCTGTTTTAGCTCAATATTTACTTTACTGATAACATTCTCTAAATATATTATTACAGAGTGAAAATAACTGAATCTAATGAATAAATATTTAGACAAAGAGTCATTCATCAAATAGATTTTGAGTCGCACGTCCTCCCATTCATCTAATACTAAAGTTTTAAGTCCTGCCAGAAGACTACAACAACAGAGTCAGCAAATTAGACGGAACACAATGAAACAGAATTCAGTATTATCATTAATTTGTTTCCAAGTGGAACGGCTTTAGCTGGGTTCATTGGCTGGTTCCCCTCGATGATCTGATGGTCTGAAATTATCCTTTCCTAATGATCCCCTCATAATGATCTTAAAGGCAATCTATTGTCTCTTCTAGTTGGAAAAAACGGTTCAGGGTTTCTGTGTTCAGGATGCCGCTAACTCAACACCAAATGTTGGTATTTTTAAAAAGTTTAAAATAATACCGGCATTTTCCAAGTTCTTTGTGGCTGAATCCAAATGTCTGGACTTGCAGGCTTAACAGGCGCGTTCCAAGGAAGCTGAGGGCGGTCCAACTCCACAAGTCTTTAAGTCCATGAGAGGCCTCAAGAAGACTTTCTTTCAGTCTGCTTGGGATGCAGAGTTCCCCAGACTTCACCCAGAAAAGTACCCATAATCCACAGAAATATGGATGTGACAATGTAAAAAAAAAAAATAACAAATGCACCATAGTTATTGGTGGACATTTGGATCAACCTGTCCCTCTGCCCCCCTTGAGCCTCAGGCCTCTCTTACTTCTTCTAGGCCCTTTAAGAATTGAACTTTTCAGTTATTGGTTTTCGCCACCTGTCCGCCATAAGTCTCAAACTTTCCCAGTCAGCTGATCTCCACACCTGATCCTCATTCTCTCATCAAGCCCACTCAGTAGATATACCTTCCCACAAACACCAGTCCTTTTCTGTTCTGTCTGTCTGTTCATGAGCGCTGTTTATTTATTTTTGTTATTTTGCCTGTTTGCCTGCATCCCTTTTTGGATTTTTACTGCCTGTTGCTGACCTGTTTTCGGAACATTGACCAAGTGAATCTCAGTGTAACCTTACCTGCTCTGCCTCTGAGTTCTGCTTTTAAAATCTACACTGCGCCTACCAAAACTGTTACACTCTACAAAAAGACTCGTAATTGCTCTTGCTTTGGGTTACTACCACTAGGTATCAAGGCTCTCAGTATTGACTGAAATGTAGCAGAAGAACTCGTTTTAAAAAAAAATAACATTGAATTCTTTGCCAGATTCTTAGTCTTATTTACTTATTTTTTTGACCAAATGTTTCCTGGTTATATATCAACAAGTTGTTGGAGGAAAATGTGTCGGCTTTACAATATATTATTTAGGCAAAGCTCTGGTGGGATGTCTGTATAAAGGTGACATCAACACTGATGCTTTGTAAAGGTTGGCATATTTTGTTAGAACAACAAAAGGCCTTTGTAGTAAAGCATCCCAGTTTACGGCATTGAAATTATTAAGTATTGTTTCGTATTGGCATCAATGCATGTTGTTGGCACTGGTATAGAAACATTTCAAACCTAAGCACATACCAAAGCCCTGGCAGCAAGCATCAAAGTGAGTTTAAAAAACCCAACAAATTAAATATCTAAAAATAAAAGTCATATTTGTTCTCAATACTCCACTACTACTACTCTAATATTCCTATGAGATTAAAACAACTGTGCGCAGTCAACTCAAGGTACAAGGTTACCTATCAGAGTTGCCCTTTGTATTACAACCTTTTAAACCGTGTATAAAAACATACTCTCGTTTTACAACAGCACTGCCACAAGCTGAGCACATCTCTCAGCACTCATCTAATTATGCGGGTCAGTCAGCACTGGAGAAGGAAGAGGAAAACTTGACAGATTTGCATTCATGTCATGAGTGGAGTTCAGATCATTTGCAAAGCCATCAACTGGATGTCCTTTCATATCCTAAGTCTCTGCTGTCCTATCACTACTACACGCTGGGGATCTTAATGATGGCTCTCTTATTTGCAGTTATTTCAGGAAATTCAATGACTTACTTGCCAGGGTCATGAGCAAAATGAACAAGACAAGCATCTTTGAAGATTATGATAATGGAAATGGAGGGCAAAATTGGAATTGTTTTTAAAATTCACCCGCACGTTCCACATCTTATTATCCTTCCACTTGGCAGCCACCCATTTTCAAAGGCGTGATAAAAATACACATTAGATACATTCACTGCCACTGCTATGTAGCAGAGAATTTTATGGCCTGTAAAGTTTGGCATTTCAGGATGAGAAAAATAAACACTCTTTGCAGCAAAAACTAAAAGACACGAATCAGAGATCTACGGGGAAGACAGATGTTAGTCCATCCACAGAATAGTCGTTAGGATGTCTTGGCATAGCAAATGAAAAACAGTCCTTCATATTATTTAGTCTGGTTTTTTGACGCTCAATGCTACAGACGCCCATAGTGAGAAGAAAATTGAAACCTTCCGTTCTTAGTGGGAGAATGACTATTCAGTGCTTAATACCGCACTGAACTAAGGACCAGATGGTGCAGACTAAAACATACTTTAAGAGGGAGGATGTTGTTTCAAAAGGCAAACTCATGCAAATCAGGTCCACAGTGAAGCTGTTGACTCATGCAATTTCACACTGTTTACCAATAACAAATTGGAATGGAACATTAATAGTGCTTTCTGAGCAAAACCTCGGATAAGGCTAAATGTTCAGAGAAATGTGTTATTACAGCTGACCTCAGAACCAAAGTGCTACATTAGCACATTATGAAAGGTTTAGTAGGTGCCCAGCATAAAATGACTGGTGAGGAAAGGACGCACTGATCTCAGGAAACACACACACATTAAGAAAATGTCAAATAGGGCCTTTGATCTTTGGGAGCTAAAGAAGTAGTGACTAAAACATATGCAATTACATCAGCTAGGCAGCCTCCGAGACCAAATGTTCAATAGTGTCACAGGCAGTCTGCCTCACCACCAAATTATTCCTCTTATTCTGAACCTGCTGCTTCTACGGTTCATTCTTCCAGCCACTAATCAGAATCACACAGAATGCAGAGTTTGCATTCTTATATGTTTGTGTTATGTTATGTTTTAAGGAGGAAACAGAGATTTTCAAGTCTAAATGATTTAAACAACAAGGCACGAGTGTCTTGTGGGCTGTTGTTGTTGAGTCTGACCACATCTTGCTATACTGACAAAATTATTGCAAACCACGCCCCTCCTCTATCGTGTTTGCCATGGTGGACATCTGGTGTGCAGCAGTAGCTAAAGGAGTTTGGAAGGACACGGCAGACTGCAGGGAAAGGCAGGTAGGTGTGCGGTATGCGGGGGCGTGAGGCAAACAGGTGCTGTGAAGTGTGAGGCTCTGCCCTCCCAGCTGATGATCAAAGACAGGCATAACTGCCACTGATGACCATGGCTGCTGGCCAGACCAAAACGCACAATGTGGACGACGTTGTCAGCAGAGATGAGCCGTTTCAAGGCAATGCCAGCTAGAAAAATACTATTTTTGCTGCCACTATGACAACACAGTGGATCGACACAGAAAAACAAAAACTGAATAATGCCTCATCAATTATCTTAAAACCTCTTTTCTGCTTTTACTAACCTTAAGTTCCCTCATTTAGTCGATAATGACCACTCTTTGGTTGCACATTTTAAAGAGGGTTTCGTGACTGCGAGATTACTCAGGACATTGCAGTGGAATTAGAGAGAGAATATGTCCCTCTAGCCAGTCAGCCAAGATAATGTTAATGATGTCTTGTGGGATCCTCCACTAGAAAGACTCTTGATCTAGATCCAGGGGGATCCACTGCGACTTCTGGCTCCACTCTGGAGCTCAGGATAACTTTATAATTCCCCTTTAATAGAATTAAACTCTTGATAAAAAAAAAAATCAGACGATTATCTATTGTGTCAAGTTACGTGAGCATAGGTCTTCCTGGGTATGCAGAGGGAGAATTTTTCCCAGTTGGCAGTTACTGAGAGAGCTTTGTCAGAGGTTCTTTATGGAAGAATAAAAAAAAAAAAAAAAAACAGTCTTAGTGAATGGGAACTAGCTGCCATAGTGTCCGAGTGCTCTGTTGTGAAAGAGTGGCCCTGTGGACCACATAAGAAAAGACCATTCATTGAATCGATGGTCCCGACATAATCTGTCGTCATAAAGACTTACACATAAAGGAACATTATGTCACATTAGGCCATAACACACAACCAAAACTGCCTTTTAAGGCAGGTCAAGTCTATTTCAAATGCAATATACACAACATGTGCCTTATGCTGAAATGAGCATAAGGCATTTTAAAACACATATTCAAATGATGGAAACTAATTGAAAGATGAAAATGATGGTTAATGGCCAGCTTAAGATTGCTTAACTCAGTCAAGGGCATAGGAGAACATGAAATGTTTAAACCATATTTTAAAGGTATCATATAGTGGAGCCAGTCAAAAGATGTATTGCAAAGACCTCAGAATTGCTGTGATGCATTCAGTAAGATAAAGGAGTACTGTGCACTATCCTTGACCATTAAATTCCATTAGTAAAGTCAGCATTTCATGCAGTATTCATTTGACAGAGAGATGTATTGACAGCAATGCCGTATATATCCACTATGTGGTTACAATGCACCATGTCTTACAGCTATGCCTGGGTGTATTTCCATTGTCATGGATGACATTCCCTATAGTAGAAGCACTGAGAGATCAATGCATGCAGGGGCAGCACCTGTGCTGCCTGGAGCCCCACTAAAAGCCTCTGCGTCTCGTCTGAAGACGGAGCTGGTATCCCCGGGGATTCGCCTTACAGCGGAAAGAGGGAAACCCCACCCCCCACCCCCTACATCATAGCTGTGGAGAGCTCCATCGTACAGTCATCCACTGCTGGGAAATCAACGCGACTCCTACTAGCTACCCTGCCTTTTCTCTTTTTCTTCACTTGTGTGGTTTGAGCAGGCCTAATTAACTTTCTGTAACAAAGGGCTCTACCGCCGTTGCTTCACAGCCTTATTGGATGAGCTTGCGGCACGATAGTACGAGCTGAATGTCACGCTCTCCTTGGGCCGATCAATCCAGGCGATCAGATATCAGACACCTGAGGGATGGCCCTAGCCCCAGATCACTCACGCGCAGACTCACACAGGCACGCACGCAAACACAATCGAAACACGTTTTCGGGCACGTTGCAGGCCCGCACACAATCACAGAGAGTCAACACAAGCACGCACTAAACCAGGGCCGGGGCCAAGGGCGAGAGCTCGCCCGCAGACAGCTGAAAGCTTTTCCTCCCAAACATTTTGTCTTTCTCCTATTTCAGTCATATTATTATCTGCATGTCAGCTCGATGAGATGACTCCCATGTTGATAAGACTCTCTGTTCAACGCAATTGCAGCACTTGTCACATGCTCACTGACTGAAAATTGCGTACCTTGCTCAAGGTCACAGACAGTGGTTTTCCCCCGAGGGAGGGGGGACGCAGACGTGCAACTCCCTCTGTTCGCATGCCTACGTCTTTGCTCAATTTCTAATTGCCTCTGTGAGAGGTTGTGGCCTGTGGGGGGAAAGTGGTACAGACAACAACAACCATTTTCTATTTGCCTGTATTAGTCATTCAAAAAACAATCAGCGATGGTAAACATGGAGTTTGCCCTCCCTGGGAGTGTTGATGACAATCATTCTGTTAGCAGATCATCTGCCTCTAACCTGGAGGGATAACAACGACTCCCTTATGTAAACCTATGAAGGGTTGTCGTTTACAAAGTTTGCATGAACTAAATACACTGATCCGAACACTCACTAGGCTCTCAGATGTTATTCACTCTGTAGAATGAATTCATTCGTCTGAATAACACTATTGTCATGCTCCCATCCATCAGTACTTGGTTTCAAGACAGTCAGTAGTTATCTTTCTTCTGCCTTCCCTGCTCAATCAATATGGTCAGCAATAATACATGAGACACGCTCGCCTCTGTGCTGTATCTCACCCTTTTCTTCGTCTACCTCTCTGATTCTTTCTCATCCTCACCGTACAATGTGCGGCTGTCTTTCCACCCTGACCATCTCATTATCCCCCTCCGCCAATCCTTTTTTTTTTCTCCCCCTACTCTCATTTGCAGTACTTTTGTACCGAGGCTAACAATACTCTTCAGTGTTTCCATCATCAGCAAAGTGTTTTCTCTTGACACTGCCATGACTTCTCGTCTCCATTACAACAAATACTTCTATTATCCTCCTGCTGTCTGTCTTTCTACAGTTTCTCCACTCTCTTCATTCTCCCTCTTCCTCCCACTCACTTTTGTTCCAAATAGAATGTAGGGGAGTCGACGGGACCCCATGCCATTCTCTGTGGCACGTCCATGATCCCTCTTAGCAGGAAAGGATGGAGGATATAGTGCAAAAGGCTTCGGTCTCCCATTGAGCTGCAACGTTAATCCGCCTGGGGACTCGCATCAAATAGAACTGCGCTTATGTGTCATTTGTATGAAAAAAAAAAAACAGAAGCATGACTAATTGTCTTTGTAGATTTACTTCCTGTAAGATATTCACTAATCATTAAATGGTGTAGCTGACTGCAACTACAATTTCCCAGAGAATCCACCACAAGTCACCATGGATGACGCATTTGTTGGACAGTGCTGCACAAACGCACTCAGTGGAGCTATTAAGACAAAAATTAGGGTTGATTTGCTTGGGTTTTCAGGATAATTTGGCGGCCAGGGAAACACTGGTGAGTAACAAGCGCTCCAGTGACGCGGGATGCCAAATCAATCCCAATCTGAGCATGTCCACTTACTCTCCTCTCACTGCACTGCCAACATATTGAGCAGGCGTCCTCCTGGATACTGGAGTAATCCAATCAAAATGCATCACAGGGATACCATTATGTGCTCATTTGTACAGCTGCAAAGCATTCCCTTCGAGGAAATATGCAGAAATCAATAACTCAAAACCCTGCCCACTCTCAGCTCGTCCTTTTTAAGAAGTTTAAATTAGGTTTGCAGAGAAAATCTAATGAAAGTTTTGTTTTTACTCTCACAACTTAAAAAACAGCCCTCCTAATCTTAAATACACCAGTAGAGGGAATAAGAAGGTCATATCATTCAATCTGATTTGGGGATTTTGTTACACAGTTAAACTGGGGACAGAATGAAATGGCAGAAGATAGCCTTGGCACGCCTGGGAGATGCATCATTTTTGCTTTCTCTTGTCCCCTTTCTAAAGGGAAATGGGCTTAGGAATTCAATCAGCTTTGGGGAGCCAAAGCTGTATGTGATCCAGCTCCGCCTTGGTGTCGGTGTCCTGCGTACACGAGTGAAAAGAAAACAAACAAACAAACAAAAAAAAAAAGATCAAACAGAGGGGAAAAAAAGAAGAAGACATTCAACCCAACAGCAGCAGAGCGTAAAAATAATGCAGTGCCGTTTCAAATAAGCCAAGACAGTCCTGGCTGCATACACCTAAATTACTCTTTCAGGAAATGGAAACAAAATTAAACCTACAAAACTTTTTTACAAGACCATGTCTTCTCGCCATCTGGCTCAAGCACGTCAATCTCTGTTACACCTTTATGCTGTTGGCTGAACACAAGTGAGTGCTGTGGTATTGATCCAGTCGTACACCCCTTTTATTATCTCTTCTCCCATCCAAAGGCAGCTTTACGCTTTGATAGCGCCACTGTTGTAGAAAAGCATAAATTCTCAAGCCCATTTGCTGTGAGGGGGCGGATAAATGGATGTGAAATCAAGCCATGAAAAGCCAACATGGCATGGTGGGGAATTTTATCCTGAGCTCATTAGGAAAAGCATGTTTCCTTATCCATGCACCGTAATGGTGCACAATAATGCTGATAGAATATTTTTTCTCTCCGGCTCCCACATTTTCATGAATGCTTTTTAATTGGGAATGTTTGTTTGGGCTTTTGTTCTGGAGATATTCCTTGGCACACTGGCCGTGGGAGAAATCAAGCTTGGCTTCAGCTTGTCAAACTAACAGTGGGCCATAGAGGAGGTGAGGAAGAGGGTCCTGAGGCCTCTCCGTGCTTTGTGACAATAGGGCAGCTGTGTGTCAGTGAGACCAGAGTAAATAGGGCTGTGTGGAGTCACAAAGCTGCCCTGATCAAAGGCGTCTATCTCAGTTTGCTGTCACAGTTTCTAACGTCCTCTCTGTTGCTTCTCTGCCCAGCCTGCCTGGCTGACTGACTGGCAAAGGTACTGGATTAATGTGAGCGGAGGATAGCTGCGGGAAAAAAAAAAAAAAAGAAAGAAAAATCCGAAAAACACTGCCTGCAAAACACTGTTATATATAATCAGTTTGTGTGTGAGTCTGGAAGTGCAGCAAGTTGGAATTCACAATCCCGGCAACCCCATGTTGCCTTTAAGATCCACTGTTGTCTTTTAAGATCAGAGAAAGGCTGTACAGGTAAGAGATGGTCCTGCATTTGTTTTTCTTTCAGTGTCTATCTCCACACACGCTCACCCACCTCTATCTCCTCCCACCTCTACGTCTGAGGAAACTGCCCACGTGAAAGAAGGCCCTGAGGTGTGTTGTTCCACAGGTATGCTAATAAGATTCACTAGAAGGAGGAATTTCTCTCTTAGCTTTCTTTCCTCATGGATATGCCACGCCTCAGGGGACTGTTATGCATATATTACATTACTGCTCATGGATTAGCATACGTTTTGGGAAGGATACGTATGTGTAAGTGCATTTGCACCCGTATGTTTGTGCCGAAGCTGTACAGTACGTTGCATATCCTCAGAGAAATACACACCCGCAAAAGATGCTCTGAGGTCATGATCTACCTGCCCATGTTTTATCACCTCCTTCTTCTCTGTATATATTTCACCAGAGCTGCAGGCCATCTCCAATTAGGAGAGCTATACTGCTCCCCCACTGCAGCCTGTGCCCAGTGTGCATATCTTGCCTCTTTCCCACATGGTGGGATCACAGTGAGGTGATGCGTGACTGTTCATGATTGAGCCCTCTTTAGCTAACAGGTGCTATCATCTCTGCAAACCTTTGCCGTCGCCTCACACTCATAGTCCCCACAAAAGGTGTAAAAGAAGAACAAATGTATAAATTATCTGATCACAAAGAGAGGCGCAGCATGAAATCCCAGACTGAATGATAATTGAAAGTGGGCTTTTGGACTTCAGGATAAGAGCCGGAAAACAGCGGTGAATTTCAGAGGCTGAGGTGGTTTCTTGGATTTGTGTAGGCAAACCCTGGTTGATTCCTAGCTCTGTTCGCCAGCGCTGAATCAGTTTGAAGACATGAAATCGACTCTGCATCTTGATGAATAAAGTCCAGCTTTTAAAAAACAGTGTCCTTGAATTAGGATGTGTGTTGGGAGTGTTTGCTCCCGACAGGCTCCACTAAAAAGCCCAGAAATAACCCAGAACACTCTTCATTTATCAGGATGATACGTCTCTATTGGCTTATAATTCTGGGGTGGGGGGGGGGGACGCTCGATAAATCTTACAAGATGGCTGGGGAGAGCCTGGCTCTGTTACCTGGACAAGGTTTAAGAGCTCCCTCTCTCCATGTCTTCCACCTTATCGCTCTCTCCACTTCGCTACAACATCCCCTCCTCCTGGATTTGCCTCCACTTCCCTCCCTCCAAATCACAGTCTTTGCACCTGTAACCCCTGGGTGAGAGATGATTACACCTTCCAAAGCAGAAATTGAACTGAGAGCTTGGCCCTGACCTCACTCGCACACCTCCACCTCCACCCACCTTGACTAACAACGTGTGGAAACACCGAAACAACGACCATTAAACAGAGGTGTACACCTGGAGAATTAAATAGAACAGTAATTCGCTGCATGAAGTACATATAAATTAAGCATCGTGTCGGTACATCTTAACAGACATGGGCCTGCCTTTTGTTCATTAATAAGAACATGCAACACACCACCCCCCTTCTTCCCCCCAAGTCCCCACCACCCGAAGCTATTTGATGCTAGTCGGAGAGTGGACCAAAGGCTGAAATTTCTAATTCACTAAGCCCCGAGGCTAAATGATGGGCAGTCAGTGTCCTGTTTCTCTGCATGCTCTATCTCCCATGGAGTCAGTAACAAACTAATTTTCCCCACTAGAAAGAATCATAAAGACTTTGTTGGCGACCGAGAGAGCGGAGATGGAGAAAGAGAGAAGTAGGTATAAACAGCAAGGGGAGATTGAGGTTGAGGGCAAGAAGAAATAAAATGGGGGAAAGATGTGATGGATTGAAAAGAAGGGGAAGGGCGGTTTGAAGTGAGATGAGATAGCGTCAAGGTGGGGGGAGGAAAGGGGGGGTAGGGGGAGGGAGGGAGGAAGGGGGGACACTGAGAAAGCGACACACTTTCCTGGCTTATTTACACGTAGCTGCCAGTATGACAGGTAATTTGGGCAAATTCTCCACAGAGCCTGCAGCAGACGGCGGGGGGATAAAGACGAAAGGAGAGAGCAATAAGAGAGAAAAAAGGGAAGGGAGGACAGAGGGAGGGGAACGAGGGGAGAAACACTGAGGGGGACGTGCGCAGACTACCTGACACGGCCTGAGTTGGGTCTGAGAGCAAGACAGCAAATGGGTTTCCAGATTCCAATCAGAGGAGAGGGGTGGGATAGAAGGTGGGGGCGTAGAGATGGAAGGAGGAGGGTGAAACAGGGGTGGAAGTCATCCTGTTGACAGAGTCTGATCATTTTATTTATCTGCAGCAAGGAAGAGATATCAAAAGCACTTTTTAATTCAATTTCTCTTTTCCTGTTGAGGCTGAAAGATCAAGCAGAAGGCAGGAACGGATGAAGCAAAAGAAAAAAGGGGAAAAAAAATACATATCCAGATCTCCCGATTTATTCAGGCTCTGATTTATTCACTTGTTTGTCTAACTTGTGCCTCGTGTGTGTGCATATGTGTGCCCGTGTGAAGGCAGGTGTGCGTTGCTCTCAGTACACTTCACGTTGGGGCGAAGCAAGCCTGTTAGACTGTATTTATAGAAAGCTCTCGTTCTTGTTCAGCGCGAGGCTGTCTGTCAGTGCTCAGAGCCAATTAGAAAACACTTGTTAATGGAGCCAGCGCTCCTCTTCCCGCAACCGTGTGCGTGTGTGGGTGTGATGACTTTATTTTCCCTCGCAATGACAGCCACGGAGGTTTGGACGACAGTAACAGAGATAACGATGAAGGAGATAACGAGGTGTTTGTCCCTGTGGGTGGAGGTCCCCTCAGGGGGTGGGGTGGGGTGCGGGGGGGGGGGGGTGCATATTTGCTCTGGACCCTCCGCTGGCTTCCACTTCCTGTGGTGACTCATGCTTTTACAGGAGGAGGGGCGCTTACCCTGTGTTGACCTTTTAACCCTGCCTCCTTCCGTGCTCAGAGCCTCAGGCATCACAGACGTGACCCGTCTTTCTCTTGTCACACACAAACACGTGCTGAAGCAGCCATGAGCTCATGCTGCACTCACACATATGAATACTCCAGTGCGCATGCACCATCGCAGCCCGCCTGACATCAGTCCTTGAGATTCGGGATTCACTCAGATTCACACTGTGAATAGGCCTGGTTAACAAACGTGCACTGTACATGTGTGCATGCCAGCTATATATATACACAAATGGCGTAAAAACAAACACACACACAAACACACTCTACCCCTCCAATTCAAGTACTTGTACCCCTGTTTCAAACCATCTCTGGGGTGCCCCAGACCAGCTCCATGCAGAGCAGTATGCCTGGTGCTACACAGCAAATTCACAGTTTGTGACAAGAGCGATAGGGGAAGAGCAAGAGAGGTCCAGCACAACAGAATAAAGAGACAGGGGCAAAATGAATAAAAAAATAAATGGGAAGCACAGAGCAAGAGAAACTGAGACAGAGAAACAAAGAAACAGGTTTTAGAGAAAACAAAAACAGACATAGATGGAGAACAGAATGACAAAAAAAAAGTCAGGACAGATCCACATCAGTCCACATCTGGAGGTGGCTGCAGATTCCAGAGCAGGGTGCATGTGTGGGGGGGATGTGGGCTCTTGAACAATGTATGCAATGAAATATAATCAAAGACAGTGAGAGAAAGGATTACCTCCTTTGCTTCAATGGAGTATGTAATTGTGGCAAAAAACACTGTGACTCGCTGTGACAACAAAACACAATTGTGCTGCAGAGTGCCGAGTGTGATACTAGGAATTAGCAGCAGTGATAAAGATGGAGATAACAGTGAGAAGATGGGAAGGAAAGATTCGGCTGATTATCAGCGTTGATGATAACAGTGTTGGTGGTTATCATAATGAAGGTGGTGGGGATCAAACGTGGCATAACGTCTTGATGATATGACAAAAAAAGATGACTTGATTAAAATTGCTACTGATGCCAGTGATGATAGTGGTATTTTGTTGGCACAGTTTTAATCACAGAGATTTCAGATTTTACATATTCTGCCATAATTCAGTAGAGCAGGAAGGCTGTTTGCATCACAAAATTCTCTTTAGTTTTTTGCATTTTAGAGCGCAATCCCTCATATGACCACATGAATATTCAACCAGCAATACTGCCCTGGGGTATCAACACTGGTGTCACTCACTTGCTTTTATTTTAAATCTAGTATGACTGCTAACCCTACAAATTAAATTGGGACTACATGGCCATTTAATAACTACAAGAGCAAAGTATTTTTAATTTAATTAACTTTAAGCTTTTAAGCTTGTCCACCCTCTTTCCCCACAGTCGGTCCCACCTCAACTCTTGTCACCCATTCTGATGAGCTGTCCACTATCTAGCCTGAGGCTGAGGTAACCAGCAGACAACACAGATGTGGAAGATCAGGAAATGGAAATCAGTAAGATAGGTAAATTATTCCCCATGTTTGTTAACAAGTTTGAATTTTTAAGCTAATGACATCTAGTGGTCAGATCCAGAACAACACAGTGCCAGAGTGTATTACAGGCTGATTAGAGGAAGGATCTTTACTTGGGTCCCTTGGTATTACAAGAGGGTTATTACATTGTGTTGTCTGGGTTGGGGATATCGAGTGTTGTGAGTGGGGAGGAACTGTTAATGTCTGAGTCATGTTGTAGGATTATTCGATCCTCCTACATGCAGGAAATCAAATTCTACTGTAAATAAGCCCCACCAGTAAATGTGAGGGAAGGCTGATACAGACCACATTTAAGGTTGTTGTATTTAGACCATTTAGATAAAGGTTTGTTTGAGTAGAAACACATTATAAATTGTTGCACATGAGAGCTCAGGGTGAAACAAATAACCAAAAGAAATAAATTGATATTGGGTAAGACAACCAGGGACTGATAATTCATCTTTCGGTGGATTTAGGTTTCACTTACTGGACTCCACATTGGCTCTGCCTGCTCGACACTTTATCCACTATCCACATCAATAGATTGCCTCTCCCCTAGTTTTAATTGTTATTCATTTACTGTAGTATTACAGTTATTAATTATAAACCACCATATCCACAATGTTTTCAACAGTACAAAATAAGAAATTTGCACATTCACAAGCAAGATCAGAAATGGACTGATGAGGTATGAAAATTCTTTTGTATCATTTTAATGTCAAGATTTGCATAGTGTAGGTTTCGGATACACATGTACCAATCTGATTATGCTGTCTTGCTACCTCTAACTGGAAGTGCTGTATAATGAGTACCGTACTTGCGTAAACAAAGCTTTGATTAACTGGTCTTTACTCTGACCCCAATCTTTGAAAGCCCAGATATGTCCTAACTCTGTGTTGCTTTACACAGGTAATGTATGGCGAGGTCATCCGTCAACCCTGTGTAATTAACTGGGTGGCCAGAAAATGCGCCTTTAGGATACCATTAACCCGTGCTAGCCTAACAAGGCTGTGCAAACACAGACTAAATACACCAGCAAACACACATCTGTGGCTAGAGTGAGTGGGAGAGCAGAGAGGAAAATCCATTTCATGAATATTGGATTTCATTATGAGGGTGAAAAACAGCTTTGCTGTGGATCATTCTTTAATGACCCAAAGTCCACATGCATGAATCTTTTAGTAGTGGCTGTCTGTTTGATATGGGGAAAGGAATATGAGAAAAAAGAGAGGGGAGAGCTGTTTCCCCACTGGGTTTTGACGGACCATGAGACGAGACTAGGGTTGAGCACCTGGATCATGGACTCAGACAATCTTTCGGACAGGTAGGTCATCCTGTTGCAGACACAAAAAGAGGCCAAGAAGGGGATTCAGTTCTAAGACACACTTGTTGCAGTTTATTTATGGGAACCTTCAATTGAAAAACAGATTTTGGGTCCAGATTTATTGTTTGTGTCAACTCTTATGGCGTGACTTGCTTTTGGATGCTTGGGCTTATTTCTTTGGTCGTGGTTTGTTTTCAATATGCGAGAAGAAGCTCGCAGCTGAGGACCTCTCCTCCCCTCCAAAGTGAACCTCACTGATTGGCCTAGAGGTCAGACTCCTCACGTAACTCCTCTCCTCTCTTGAGCCACTAGACTCCACCACACAGTTTGGTTTGTCGTTAGCCATTTACAAACAACTCACCTTTCCGGCCAGGGCCGAATTTGCAGTGACTCAACATTTTGAACATGTGACACAACAGATGTGTGAGCCTGATTTGGATTCGACTCAAATACAACATTTCTTTTGTGTCATATTTTGGATATGGAGGGTTGTCATATTCATTATACTTACTATATTTATATTATATTTATATTTATTTTGACTCTTAACAAACTCTCCAATCAATCAGTGAATCAAAGGTGATTGACATCATGATGAGTAAGTGAAAGGAACAGAAATGGCAATAAAGCTAAGATGACAGGGAACATGATGTAAGTTAATATTAGTCAGTGTAGCACTGTTGAGTTGATTTGTCACCTTTAATTATGTTGTGACTCTGCTGCCAAAATCAGGATTTGGCGGTTATATCAAAACACATCTGTATTCAAGGATACAACCCAGAATATCTGAAAAGGGAATATATATCAGATCAAAAGGCAAGTGTGTGCACAAGATCAAAAGCTTAAAGATAAAATGGAAAATTAAACATAGTTTTAATCACTTGTAATTACAATAGACACCATATTGGTATTGCTTTATTTATTTTTTTCTGCAGATTGAGGGAAAGTGAGTGTTCCCCGATTATGGAGCTACTTTAAATTAGCAGCTTCAACCGAAGATGCAGGTGGAGTAACACAGGCATGAAATGAATGTGGCAACCAACCTGGCAGAGCTAATAAAATAAAACAACCAACCACAGCCAGGCACGGCCCTCTATATGGTGTGCTTCTGTCTCAACCAACTCTATCTTCCTCATCCATCCTTTATGCAAAGCACAGTCCATCCCAGGAGTGGCCTTAACCTTTCCAGCCCAGCCAATTATCTCCTGAAATGCAGCATTCTTCTCACCTTCCACTTCCTTATATGCAGAGGCCACTACAGGTGCTGCCGCCCCTTAACCTTCTTTCAAACAGGATTCATCAGTTCCACAGGATCCATTCAGTGTCACCCTAACATCACCTGTCGGTAACGTGTGGTCCAGGACCCCGGTGGAGTATGTCCATGGAACTATTTAAAAATGTAAAACGAAAAATAGCATTTATGCAGTTTTTTTGAATGGCAAGTTGTTCTTATTCTGTAGTCCTTTCCATTGCTAACTCCCTCTTTTGTCCTGGAGAAGGTGCATCTCCTCCAATACGCACAGATATGCGCAATATACGCAATATCAAATGCCAATCCTGTTTCGCATAGTTTTTCACATTTGCAAATATTAAGACATACAGTATATTGATATTGGAGAAATATTTGTAACATTATTGTGATATTAGCACCCACATTGCCCTGCCCTAGAGTGATGTCAGCCTGTCAACATGGAGAGTATATTTACCAACATCGTATATAATTTTAACAGACATGGCGGGACTTAAGTTATTAATATCTGCACACGTTCCCATTACACCTGTCGCAAAGGGAGTACGTGACAGGGGGCACCACAGCAGGGGAGGCACAGCTTTTATTATAAGTTGTGAAGATGTGGTGTTCCCCAGGTAACCAGGACATTCACAGAAGGTTGACAACTCTCATGGTACTTTTTTATCACATATGTCCATATCCCTTTAGGCATTCAGTTGCCCCAGAAAAGGCAAACAGATGGCCTTAGGTTGGGCACTTGTGTCTTTAAGTGTGTGCTGAGAGCAGGAAGTAGCAACGGGTGAGTGGGCTCAGTCGGAAGGCCAGGGGATCCCCGGGGCTGAGCACTAAAGCATAACTTATAGAACACACACTGGCTGGGTTTTACATTAGAATAAATGCGGTGCTACTGTAATGCAATTCTATCCACTTCCACATTTGACTGTGTAATTGCTGTCCTCTGAATTGAAATGTTGCAGTTTCAAAGACACTATATTTCAAAGCCATTCAGTCTATATGGCTTGACAACTTGTGTTGTGCCATCTTTGCTTTCAGCCTGTGGAACTCACTTGTATAAAAGAGAATCTCTGCTCATTTAGAAGCTCTGCTTTAAAAAAAAAATATCACTGCGCTACATCAAACTGCACTGTCAAAATGCTGACAATGGACATTTATATACTTGAGAATAAAAACCTCACTGTGATGAAGGGAGCAGAAATGAGGCATTAAATGGTAGGCATTAGATAAAATGTTACTTATTCAGTATATGATATCAAACACGTTTGCTAAAGTGCATCATATTTAGAGACAAAAACATGTTTTAATCAAGTGCAATCCATTACACATATGATGTCATTACTTTAACTGTCTGAAATAATTGAACCTTAAGGCAAGTCTTCCTCGCCATCATAACTCTTCACATTAATTCACAACCATTGCCTTCAAAACCAGTCTGGTAAAAAATCTAATTAAAGAAAAATCAATAGCACCGGCACAATTCTTTGCAACATATTTGGATTTATAAATGCTCTGTAGGGCTGAATTGAAATGCAATTTTTTGCTAAAACTTTTTTCGCACTGTAGTCGATCAGCTGCTATCTTTCTTTTCTGTCTCCCATCAAAAAAAAAGGTCTTAATAGAAGCCCAATGTCAATAAGGCTTGATCATGATGGATTCAAGAGAGGATCAATCACGTCGGCCTGATTGAGAAAACACCTGCACTGTCTGCCCCGCATTTGTCATGTCTGATTTAGCTGCCTCCCTGCAGTATACAGATCAATTCTGATTACAGCTGTCAAACCTCAAATAACAAACAAAGGTAACTGCAGGTTTGATAAAGCATATATTTACAATAAATAGGCCAACATGAAGCTTAATGACAAGTGCTGAATTGGGTTGTTTATCTTCTATGGTTCAGATATCATTGGATTTAAATCTTCAGTACTGTGGGTCTTGCTCTGACATCACCCTGATCTGGATTTTGTTTTGTTGTATTGCAAAAATGAATAAATAAAATAAAATATTTTTATCTTGAACCTTCTCGTGTTTTATTTCATATTGGTGGCCTCTCATCACAACATCACATTTTTCATTTTGTTGTACCGTTTAAAAGGATCTCTATCACAGATTTCTTTTATCCAGTCTATCTCAGCAGAAATGCATAACAGTTTTGTTTGTAGCAGTCAAATAGGCTCATGGAGCCTAAATCAAAAAATTCATTTTTATAGCGTAAACCATTCCAAAAACTCTTATCGTGTCTCAAAATACAGCAGCTGTTGTCAGGTATAGATATTGACTTGTCAGCAAAAATATGTTGTAGTAGAGTACTGTTACTCAAAATTAAGCAGCTAATTGCCCTTTTCTAACACCTTCATTATTTCTTAATGGAATTGGAGGTCTGCTGGCCAGAGAAAGGTCACATCGATACAGTCAGTTCCCCCCTTGATGGGGTGAGTGTGTGATGTTTTGCTGCTGTGACAAAATGATTTCACAGAGTCATTTATAAATGGAGATTTGCTAAAATGTTTGTTTTTATTTACTAAACCTATTTGGCGCTTCCAGCATTATATTTGATCAGTATATCAAACATAGCATTAACCCAGAACCCTTTGGATGACAGGGAATATTGAGTTCTGGCAATCATTTTTATTGATACATTTACATGTGCCCTAGTATTGGAATAACTGCTGCAACTAGGAGTAAACAGCAGCTCAACAAAGACAGAATGAAAAGGGGTTTTAATTGGAAATTTGACTTGTATCTCTGCAATGCTGTGCATTTTAATGAGTACAATTTGGCCAAATTCCTAAATGTTTAGCGCTGCTCTAACACAAGAATAAAACAAATAATTGACGTGGGTTTTTAAAGTGAACCACAGCCTTGAAATGTATGAAGAAAAAAAAAGATTTCTGATCGGAATTTGGAAATCATACTGGCACCCCAGGAATGATATTAGACAACAAATTAGATATCACTATTCACCCACATCCCTCAACGAATAAAGGAACGGAATGTGATGAAGCATTTAAAAGCACACCATATCCTGGAAATGTCTTAGATAAAGTCTGAGTCGAATAATGTGCTCACATCCGCCCCCATGCAGGTCCAAGCTCTAATGGAATTTCACTCACTGCATTACAACACTGGGAAGAGTAGCACAGGCTTTTAGCGTTATCCAACTCCACATCTAATTAGTGAAATATCATTATACAATAACACAGCAGTGTCTTCTCCCAAACCCAATTAATGGTCTATTGCAGCACAAATGTTTGATGAAATCTTACCTAACATCCTAATTATCACAATAGCACCACAATATCACAAATACGATATTTTGTTCAAAAAATATTCCTCTGATCTTTTTCTTCAAAACGTGTGCAGCAATCTTTTTAACACCACCAATCAAAATCTTTCAGGACACTGTGGCACATTTCTTGTAAGTCAATTTATGGGCTGTCACAGCCAAATCTTTAGTGAAATTCTCCTTAGCTGAGTCTTACTGTCAGGATGTCGCGCTAATATGGACACTTTATTACAAGAAAACCCCACCGGCACCTTCACAGCTGGAACTGGAGCCACGCGCCAGCCTGAAACGACAGGAGAATTGTGGCATATCTCTAAATCGCAGCATAAGCTCTGAAAGGACGGCCGCCACTACGCCCAGCACTGACGGACTTCCACTGGGCATCGGCATGGTTTGTTTTCCTAATTACGTAGCTTTCCAAACACCAAACGGAACATGTAATGTTAGTATTTGGTTGCTGGGTATGCTGGCAATTTTAAAGAGTGTCTGAATATAATATTTTATGTAACTTGTGGATTCTTGACAAGCTCCAAACCACTTATTATGATGTGGGCACACTGCATGAGCATCTTATTAGAGGTGTGCTGCCTCGCTGGAATGACTCCTTAACCAGTGGCATATCACATTAGCGCCAGCTCCTTAATGCCGCAATATCACACATCAAGTGACCCTGAAACAATTTTACTACACCCACTCACAGCAATATCACCCAAACACAGTTTTCATTGGCAGGATAAACCTGCCATATTCTTTATTCCACCTAATCATCTGCCTGCAAAATCAATCCATCTCGATCACTGCCTGTTGCGGGTCTTTGAATCCCTCCTCCCCTTCTTCCCTCACACCATCTGTCTCTCTTCCCTTGCTTCCTCCCAGCAGCCCTCTTTCAATCATTTTTTCATAACTCCTCCATCTCTCCAGCCTGTCCACCCTCATGAGCTCCCTGTGTCTTTTCCCCCCGCTGCTTCTTGCTCTGTATTGGGCATACATAGCACACTACACATGCTGCATGTAATGTGCTTTTTTCTTTTTTTTTTTTCGTGCGCCCGTATCTTACGCCGACGTGAGAGCATATCAGCTAATGATTAGAGCATGGTGGCATTGACGCCGGCCATGCTTGATTCACAGCAACACGTTAGCCATCTCAGCTGCCGACCGGCTCATTATCATTTAGAACTGCTCGCTGCACAAACTACACACCCACACGGTCTGTCGCTAACTCCTGACAGGAATTAGAATTATGTGAAAGTCAGGAAGAGAGGGATTCTTACAGTCACTATTATGTAGTGCCAAAGTCCAGGGACCCGGCCTCTCATATGCCTTTTTTTTTGTTCCCATAGGAGACAATGTTGGTATGTGGTGCTCATTAGCACACCCTGTGTCGCTTCTCCACCCCTCACTCATGTCTTCTCTCTCTGTCCATTAAAGTCCGGGACACAATTATCCCCATTCTCTGTCTCTCTCTTTCACCCTCCATCTCTCTCGCTCACTGTGAATGGGAGTCTGGAACACAATTACCCCTGTTCTCCCTCTTTCTTGCACTCTATCCATCCCTCCCTCTCTCTCGCTCTCTCTCCACCTCTTATGGCTTCAGGAGAAGTCTGTGAAGGGAGCAGCTGCTGAAATATTTATTGATCTGTTTTCCTCAGTTTTATTTATTTCCATCTCTTCCCTCTTGCCCTCCCTTCCCCTTTGCACAGACCCAGAAACACCTCCAGCTCCACGAGATGTCAGGGGCGGCGGAGGGGCTGAAAATCCACAACATGAAACCATTATTTAGCATTTGTTGCACCCAGCAGTTTTACCTGTGTAAACAAAACAAGAAGCACCGGTGCGGGATGAAGGCAAACGTGAGCATCAGCTACAGCAAGAACAGATGCGGCACAGATTGAGCCGTGAGACAGGTGGATTGTAAGGCATATTTTGATGCCGGCATCCGCTGCGGGGGGTTGTTGACAGGAAACACCAAGGTGCTGCTCTGTTTTTTTTTTGTCAGTGTAAAGGAAGTTGTACACAACTGCAGGCTATTGAAGTAGAAGTAGTCATGGCAACAATGCCCTGAGCAATTATAATTACAACGGTAACAGTATTAGTACTGGACTAAATGGATTCACTGATGAATCTGACGTTATCTCTGCGTAATTAAAGGGCTTCCGTGCAATCGTATGTCCCCGTGGTAAATATCAGTGCAGTTAACCAGGAGTTTTGAGGTTAGTAACGGCGAGCAATTCAGCAGTCGTTTGAAACTAATGTTTTTCTCCAGCCTTCTGTTGTAGCACAAATGATTAAACTTCCACACACACACAAACACACACACACACATACACACACGCAAGGGACGGATCACACACATAAACACATGAACACACTGGGACACAAAAAAACACACACACACAAAGCTAAGTCCCATCACCAGGCATGGCCTGCATTAGTGCCTAAGCCTTTTCCATTGATTTGCCGGCGAGCTCCTTGTCTTTTGGTAATGAGGACAGGGAGAGAAGCGGGACCCTCGTCCCTCCCGGCTCCCTTAGGACAAGCCGCCTGCACTAATCTGAATTGTGTTTCCAATGATGCTAACTCCCTGGCACAAAAAGACTAGAAGGAAGAGGAATAAAGGGAAGAAAATCACAGAGCACTCTCCCTCCCCCTCTAACAGTATACATTCCTCTTAAATGTGTAACATCTGCACAAAACATCTCTTTTTCTCCATCTCTCTTTTTCCCTGCAGACAGCTCAATCTGCAGTGTGGACTGAAGCCTCGAAAGCCAAGTGAAGAAATTTGCACTATGCTGAGGCTTATTTGCAGTATATGGATTTTTTCTATATGAACGCAGTTGAACAGAGATCAGTGAAAGTTATTAATATCCACGTATATATGTATGTTTATATAGATATAAATCTAAATATCTATATATCTCTATGTATATCTACACATATACATCTATATGTATATACAGATATACATATATATGAGACGTCTCCTTGTCTCCCACATGGCGGGGCTCCATTGGCTTTCCATTGATTTACTGCTCACACCTTAAACAGGGGAATTGTTGAAATTCATCTTCCCAGTGGCCCAAGTAAAGGAGCTATTCCACAGTGTATGCTTGCATACGTTTATTTCTCTGGGAGAGTGTGTGTGGGGGTGTGTGTGTACATGTGTGGGCGGTGGTTGATGTGAGTACACGAACCCCCACTTATTACTACTTCTACTCTGCCACTCTGCTCCCTCTTGAATGATCCTTCCCCTGCACTAAATAAAACATATCCCTTTTTCATTTGTTACAGTGAGAACCCACAGCTAATGTTCATATTCACACCCAGGGCCGACGCAGGTCTTTAAGCTGGGACTGGGACATGGGGAGGACAAGGGGAGGTTGTAACGAAGCGAATTACTACAGTAATTAAACACAGTATAACTACCTGTCCCAAGCTGAAAGCGGTCCTAGTTCCTTTCCATTACACTGAACTCCATATATTATAACTGTAATTATAATTGCAAACAAGCCTTGCCGTAATCATTATTTATGACACTGACACTATGTGTAATTGCCAGCCCCCCGAACCAATACGTGAGGCCCAGTGAAGTGTTTATCAAAACCGACAGGAGAAATCTCAAGGGCAGTGAGGGGGTGCTGCACCGGCCTATCGTCCACAGCAGAACTGTGGCTAACCATCCTCAAAGGATTTGAACCTGTGACCTCTCAGTCACCGCTCTGGCCAGATAGCTGCTAACACTACGAGATGCAGAGTTCAGTTTCAGTCTGACAGGTCGCGGGGTCACCAGCTCAGGGGTTATTCATCTCTGTCCAGCCTGTAATTGGATTAGCTGCAAAACCCAAGAAGTGAGGGCATGATAATGAATACAAGTCAATATTCCTCTCTGTTCTGTTCATTTGGTATGGCCACCGATACCTGCCACCCCTTAAATAAAGAGTTTGAGCTGCTTCCTTTAGGGCAGAGGTATAGACTTCTCAGAGCCAGGTGCCATAGATTCAGATAATTCTTTTTAGTATGTGCAGTAAGTTCACTTAATTTACAATTTTTGTAGTTACCAAAAATACAATCCCTGTCTTGCTGTCCAACTGTCTTATTGTTTTTAACATGTTATTCTTTACTGGTCTTGCCTGTTTTAATTTAATTTACACATTTAATTTTCTGACTGTTTTTATGGTTATTGTGTGTCTCTGCAACCCAAAGTCTGCAACCCAAATTTTCCCATGCAGGAAAAGACTTAATTGAATTGGTTGCATTTTGCAGTCCTTGATTTGGATCCTTATCACCTTGAAATCCAATAAAAGTACTTTCAATGATTGCTAGGTATGACATGATTCTTTCCAGTGTATTCAGAAGGCTAAAATCATGGTACAATAGCTTTCACTTCCAAAGTGATTTTACTAAAGCATCAGTGGGTGGTATTTGACTCTTTTCAATAACTTCTTGTACATTTTCAAAATGTTTCTGCAGCCTTTCAAGATTGTCCCCACTCTCTCATGCCTTCACCACAACAGCACTTCCTAACTTCGCTACAGCCAACAACACTAGAACATATTAAAATCGATCAGTCTCACAACTCTTCTGCAGTACACCATGCTTTATTCACCAAACCTTTTCGGCCATTGTGCTGTTATCAGGGTGGCAACGTGTTATACATTTTTATTTGCACGTCTCAACCATTAATTAAAATCAAGTTTCTGTCCACCACCAAACCCTCCTGTTTGTTTTCCTTCACGGCAAGTGTATCTGCCAGTCCTAGGTCAAAACACAACTGGATTTCCCTGTGGTACAATCTTGCTTCACTATGTGTGAGGAATAGATTCAGTGGAAGATGCTGGATGTACAGCACCACAGGCCACCACAGAGCAGACAAGACAAATAGAAAAAAGTGAAACCTAAGGGAATAACATTCAGACCACAGACCCACTCCAGGCTGGTTAAACCTCCCACCCTAGTGCCCGAGGCTCTTGAGACCAAACCCAGGCCTTCTCACTCCAACACTTGCAGATAAATAAAACCTGCCAAAATGGCAGAGCATTTCTAAGCCAAACATGGAGAACAACAGCACACAGAGACCATGGATTTCAAAGGGAGGGAGAAAAAGCAGAGGCCCCTCCAGAATAGGAGCACAAGGCATCTGTTGATGCTGGCATATCCCTTCTCTTCATCTCCAAGCCAAGACTGGTGATCCAGTCGAGTGTGTGCGTGTGTATGTGTGTGTGTGTGTGTGTGTGAGGGGGGAGGGAAGAAGGGTGGCTACGTGCTAACATGTGCAATGTGCATTGACCCCACTTGGCCCCCATATGTTGCTGAAACAAGAAGGATGGCGGGCTACAAAGCAACCCCACCTGTTTTCACCTGTGTTCCTGCCCTGTACACTTCCTCTTACCAGAACCTCAATCACAGCAGTGCATGTTGGTAGGAAGACCCATCTGTTGGACCGTTTGAACATAACTGACAAATATGTGGCCGTCTTCTTGTCTGTTCTGGACTATGGTGATGTTAGCTATGGACACCACTCTGCCTCTACTCTTAAACCCCTAGATTCAGTTTATCACTCCTCCCTAAGATTTATTACCAGTGACAGTTATTCTACTCATCATTGCATCTTGTAGGAAAAGGTTGGGTGGGCATCTCCAGCAGCAAGCAGGACGGGCATTGGTTTCTATTTATTAATAAAGTCCTTAATGGAAACATGCCATCATATATCACTTCCTTATTAAATTGGTCCTACAGTCATTATTTGACTCGTTTGAAAGTTCCTCATGCAAACACCAAATTTGGGAAAACTGCGTTTAGTTTTTGTGCTGCGCACACATTAAAACTTAACACGATTTGTATCTATAGGTCATTTTAAAACCATGATTACAATCTACTCTGCTCTTGAATGTAACTGTTAACTGTGTTCTGTTGTTGTTTGCTTTCTCATTCATTATTTTTTGTGTGTATTTATTCTATTTTAATTGTGCTCTTGACATAATCAAAAATGAGGGCATGCCCTCAATGATTCCCTGAGATTTAAATAAAGGCTGACTGAATGAATACAGTGCAGTATACAGTACAGCGAGAAAGTGGGATTTCGCGCAATAACTGCATTAATGGGTAGCAGAAATCTGTTTCTAAAAACATCTGAATATAGCGTTAAAATAATACGTCCTCTGCTGTGACCTATGTTGCACCGTAAGCAGAAACAATTTCTCTTGTCATCTTCACTTTTCACTGACTCAATGATGGCATTATTCTCATTAACAGATCTCGCAGGTTTCTGTCATAACATAAATCCTTTTGAGAGGAGAGTAAATTGTTTAATTTCGTGTGGAGGTGTGTGTGGATACATTCACAGCCCTAATGTTCCATCAGTGAGAAAACAGCAAAGCCTCACAGTGTCTGGTCTCAAAGATGAAACAGGTTTTGATTAATTGCAGACAGCTTGTGTGCCAGAAATACGTAGATATCTTACTGTATGTATGAGTGGGCGCTTGGCCATCCACCATTCTAGAGTTATGGTTCTCAGATTTTTTAAGTGGAAAAAAAAGGGAGAATAACTGAGCGAGGGAAAGGCGTGATGGCATGCCAGGAGCTGGCCATCACACCCATGGAGTGGTTTGTGCATTCACACGCCAAGCCAGTAGGAAACCTTTGAATAGCCTTGTGTTTTGCAGCATAGAAGAAAGCCTCTTTTTCAACCTGGTTGGCATGCGATTGTACAGGTCTGAAACACATTTTACGATCTGTTTCTGAGGGTGGAAAAGATAAAATGTCACTCTCCCTTAATAAATATGTGTTGTGCATAATGTGAAGTGGCTAAATGAGTGATAATGTCTAGAGGAGAGAAATATCTTCCGATAAATAAAATACTGCACAGTCATTGAGAGGAATCTGTCTTATACACTATTAACCTGGCAATAATAACTCACACACAATCTGCTAAACAATGGTCGAGAAGCATTTAAACAACCGCATACCACATTGGCCCGGCTCTCAGCGGCACAGATAAAAAGGATTATTCCACTGCTGCATGATTTATCAAGCAGCGGACAGTGCCCTTTTAACAGTCATGTTCTTCCTTTATAATGCATGCTTTCTACCTTAAGAGACGGACGTGTTGTGGACCTACAGCAACTCAGAGCAGCAGGCAGGATCCCTCTCCTAGATGACTCTGATTCACATGTGCTGCAATGTGCACAACTCACATCAATAGCCAATCACTTCCTCAACTGTGACCTACATGAATGGTCACATTTGCACATCCCAAAAAACCCACAGGTTGCAAATTCAGAGGGCCGTAAGCTGAAGTAAGACTCGGTGCGGTTGTAGGGCTGGTTTGCGTGGTGCTGAGCTCATTGTGTTTGTGTGCTGGGTACGTCCTGCAGGGCTGTCCGTCTGCTCGCTGCCTGGTGTGGAGAAAGGGGCTACCCAACCATGACCAGCTGGGCTCTCCTGCCCACAAGGAGCTCGGGAGCAGGAGGCTATAGCCCGTCTGCATCTGCAGGTTGTTAACCTCACATCTTATTGCACTGACACATCAATTATTGTTATTAAGGGCTGGAGTAATATATTTATATACTGATTTCCCACAGGACGAGGGCAGGGTCTAATTGAGCCAGGTGTGTGTACGTGTGTGTTCAGGCTAGATGGGCAGGGGGAAATTAAGGTACATATAGTGAGAACGTCGTGCACAACTAATATATGGTGGGACATCCCATAGCATGGTGAGGATATTAGAGGATGAACTGATGAAAAATGCAAGAGAATTCTAAATATTCCCAGGTCAGCGTTCCCTGTGGGCAACAACAGCATATCAAGCTGTCTGTTTGTGTTACTCATAATGAGGCAGTTAAAAATGCCTGCGTCTGAATCTACGGGCTGTGCAAGTTATCTGTCGAAGATTTTAACTGCAGGAATTTTGGAGCAGCGGAATAAAGTCTGTTTGTCTCCTTTGTGGAGTCGTGGGGAATATGTTTTATGCCAGTGATAAAAGAGGAAATTTGGGCTTGACTGCACAGTGCATGTTTGACCCTCTGAGCCCCCCCCCCCCCCCCAAACTGTCCATCCTTCACCATTTATTTCTCTGTCTCGACCTTGGGTTTCAAGAGAGAGAACAAAACACTGTCTCTCTCTCTCCTGAGTCTCTCTGCATTGCTTCTACCCATACTTATGTTAGCCCCACCACCTCCACCCACAATCCCCCCCCCCCCATTTGCACTGGTGGTGCGTCATGTGCGTGGGATACCAGGCCATTCATGTCACGTAAAGGAATGTTCTCAGCAGACTGGAGATGGGAGTCTTTTTTTTTTTTTTTTTTTTCATTGGTTCATTTTTTTCATCGTAAACATCTTAACATGCATCCCTCGTTGCTTACACTGAACCACGAGGCTGGCGTGGAGATGAACCCGGCGCTGCGCTCACACGCACGCAGCCCGCGCACAAATGCACACACACACACACGCACGCACACACACGCACGCACACACACGCAGCATCTCCCTACATTTGTACATATCTCTGCGTGAGCAAATGGAAAGCCGGAGCGCAGTGGCACAGCAGACACGCGTGATTCAAAGGCAGGTAGACCCCCCCCCCCCCACACACACACACACACACACACACACACTCCCCTCATCATTAGTATTCACCTCCACGACCGTTTTCGGAAAATGAAAGGCGAGGATGCATGCGTGGAGGCGCAGCGGCACCGAGTCGTCGGCACATCGCGAAAGTAGCTCGTAAGAACTTACCTTTCGACAGCAGAGCCAGGATCAAACCGGCAAACGCGTTCCGCAAGAGGGGGCAGCCCATGGTGGAGTTCTGATTGATTCTCTGCTTGTTTGTGCAGCCAAACGCCTCGGTACTCCTCCTTTACGGTGCCGTTGCGGGGAATCTGTGCGTATAAAAAAAAAATAAAAACCGACCCAGCCGAACGAATGTCAACAGCAGCGATAGCCCGACGCTTCTACATGTGACTGGACGAAAACACGAGTCTTGTCCACTTGACTTTTCCTTTTGATGACCCCCGTCGGAGAGATGGAGAGACGGAGAGAGGGCTGCTCGTCTTCCCTCCCCCCCCGCCCCCGTGCAGAAGAATCTCTCAAGCAGAAAAATATCAGAGCCGTAAAAATAAAAAAATATAAAAAAAAAAAAAACACACAAATATCCCAGACACTTAGTTTCTGGCTGTCAGTGCCTTGAATGAAAGAGAAAATATTCTAGCAAATGCACGGGGAGAAAAAGGTGAAATCTAAACTGTCCAATGACTTGCCGTAAATATGTATTTTTTTTTTTTGTTGTTGTTGTTGTTGTTGTTTTTTAGGATGGGGTCTGTGCCGCTCCAGCCTTGATGAGCCTGCTCCCGTCCGTCTCTGTTGGTATGCAGCGCGTCTCGTCGCTCCGCACTCGGCGCGTCGCAGGCAGCAGCAACTGAGCGCGCGGCGCACGAGAGGGAGCGTGACGGACGGCTCGAGGAGGGCCCCGGCGCCCAATCAGCGGCGCCGGGGGAGGGGGCGGGACTTACGACCGCGCCGGGGTGCCGCTCGCAGGGGCGGGCCCACGAGCCGCGCCGGCCAATCAGAGGCGCGCGCTGGGCGGGCGGGAGCGCGGGGCGAAGCGCGGCGCGGTGATAATGCAATGTGATTTATAGCCGGTCCGGTGTTGCTGCAGTACTCAGAGAAAACAGTCCACGGGGGGACAGGCGGGCATAATAACTACAGGGACAGAGGTGGGGGGGGTGCAGGCGGAGCCATATGGGCTCCGGTGCGCGGGTCTTGGAGGAGATGAGTGAAAAGAGAAGCAGGGCAAATAACAGGTTGTGCCGCCGGTGAGGAGACTCAGTCCATTTAATGTTGTCAGACCAGTGGAGGACAGACCAGTGAGGAAACTGTCCACACACATACTGTGTAAGCTGTGGGTGGACTGGGTGGACTGGGTGGAGGGTCAGAGCAGGTTGACACAGCACTGCAGGAAAACAGTCCCACGCCATCTGAGTCAGTCACACTGCTGACTTACTGTAATGGCAGGCAGCATGAACCCGTGTAGACAGACACTTTGTATAAATGCAGAAGCAGGCCACTAACGAACCATTGTAAACCTGTTTGTCCCTGCGCTGCCTTTGTTACCAAAAGTGCCAGAAGCAGCTGCCTGTTGTCAAAATCAAATTGTCTTTAGAAGGCCGTTCACATGGCGAGGCTGATCATCTTGCATGGAAGCCAGAAGGCCGAGACAGGCGCCGGCCACTGCACGGGAAGCTGCAAAACTCCCGGAAAACTTGATTGCCAAATTTATGCACACTTCTGAACATTTGGCAGTTCATTACAGCCATATTGCATCATATCAGCAGACCTCCCCGGTCAGAAACACACAAGCAGCTCACACACTAACCATTGGGTCCATTTTGTTTGCAATATTTACTGAATGCCTGAGATGATTATTTTCACATTAACTGATGTATTGTTCCATTTTGACGGATAAACTTGTTTTTTTTATTCCCCGAATAACCAATTAATGCTTTATTACTGCTGAGTGCATAAGTAATAAAGTACTGCTTGCTGATTTATGGTATTCGGACAGAATTACAATAAATACAGTTGGGGATTAACTGACTGCATATCTGCCTCAGATGAAAGATGGTGGAAGATGAACGGGCAAGCAGGAAGAAAACCCTGGACTGATTAATGAGTCAGCTAATCAAAGCCCAGCATTACTTACTTGTCTGATTTGTTTGTAAATACTTATTATTCACTATTAATTAGATTTGACACAGTGGAGTGAATCAGGAGCCGGTCATGTTTATAATGTTAACCACTGGCTCATTAGGCCTTGATTTTTGAATTATTACGTTCAGATTTTTCCCTAACTAATGCAAAATTCATGATTAATGATTTATGGATATTGCAGATAGATTGATAGATAGATAATCCCAGCTTTGTCAGCAGCACCAAAGTCGCATTCACAAACAGTAACATCGACGATATAAAGATAATACAAGTAACTGAATAAAGAGAATAGGTCCAGTCTTCAGCCCGAGGGAAACCCCAATTCAACATGGCTTATACACCCCTTAACTACATGCTATTGTTTGTACAAAACCATTAAACCTAGCACAGTATGGTATGCTGTTCCTTTAATCAGCATGTCCTCCTCCTCTTCCTCCTCTGCGTTTGGACATACAGCATTTGCACTGAAATGCCACAGGGCAGTTATTGCCTCTGCATGATCCAAACAAGACCCACAGTACATGCACTTGCAAAGCTTCATTAATGGTATTCATGATTGCAGTCAGTAATTCAGATGGGTTGCCGTACTCACGGTTATTATCATAGACCTGTCACAAGTAACAGTTTGTTTGTACTGTGTTGTTCCAAGTTATTCAATAAAAGTAGAAACACCTGCAAAAATGTTGACATAAATTTGCATTTTGACTCTGATTTTACTAAGCCAATTACCCTCAGACCTCGTCAGCTCCCATCATGCTGTATGACAGTGGAAGTGGGTTTAGGGGAAAGCTGAGACAGGGGAATATTTCTTAATTTTGGAAAGACTGACATGCATCAGCATATGGAAAAGGTGCTGCATTTTCCTGTGTACATACAGATTGTTACTTAGAGTTTCTGTTATATTAGCAATACATCCTAAAGAGGCTTCCCTTTCTATGCGTAGCATTGCTGATGGGTGGATGGAAAAGCACTGGGTGTGAATAATAGACATGTATGTGAAGGCAACGCATCACCACTTCCTCTCGCCATGCAAAAGGGAAGCCAAGTAAACCGGAATGGACAGGAGCCAGTTATTATCTATTTATATCTTCTGACTGCATTTAGAGTCGTCTTGGCTGTTAATTCTGGTGCGACGTTTTCAAATTTCAAATCGTCTTTTTTATGATCTAAAAGCATTGTTGTGTCAGTGTCTGATTTTGTCCCTGAAGGCAACACTGCCGAGAAGAACATGAACAATCAAATCAGACCTGCATCAATGTACAGCATTAATATTAGCATCAAGCTGAACTTGAAGGCTCCTGGAGACTAGAAGGGCCCAAAGAGACTTACTAAGACTTACAGAGACTGGTTGTGGACCGTCATTTCAGACTACATGCAGGAGTAAGACACTTATTGGTGGGCAAATAGAGAAAGAAAAGCACTTAAAAAGAAGAAAGATGGTAAGCGAAGGTGAGTTGACAATAGTAGGAAAGTACATGTTTAGGTTAGAAATCAATGTGTAGGTGCTTACTTGGTCATTTCAAATGTTGGCTGAAGGCAAAGTAATGCAAAGAAAAGTGGAGGCAAATGGCTTTGTAGAGGGGGAAATGTTGAAAGAGGATGAAATGCACTGAGCTTCTTCGGTCTGTTAAAGGAAAATGGTACAGTAATAAAGATGAGCCAGAGAACCTTTTTTCAGAGTTTCTCTTACTCACAGCAGAGCAGGAGAGGAGAAGAGGAGGACCTTGTCTTCTTCGAAGGAAACACTAATTAGAGTAGTCATCTCAGAGCTCTGACCTTTTGTAGATTTTCAGTTTTTACCCTCAGTGTTTAATTTCTTTCTAAGTGACTGTTCTTATTGCTGTGGCAACCAGTTATTGTAACTAATTTGTGACTTAATAATCCCAATCATTTCTGCAAAAATGTTACACTCTCATGACTTCGGTGAGTGACTGTTTTCTTGTAGTCCCTCTTGTACTGAGCTAACAAGCTTTATGGCGCTGTCATGCTGCAGTTAAAGCAGAATAGAATAATTATTTCAATTCCTTCAGCTTCCTTGAGTGTGAGGCAAAATCTTAAGAGTCACAGTGATCACGGATGTTTGATGTAAGACGGGATCAGTGTGATTGACTGGCCGAAATGCCACTGAGTGCCTCATTACCCATCAGGAGGAGAAACAGAGGGGTTAGTTTGATGGATTGTTACTTAACCTCACATTATAGCAAGCTACTTAAAACTCTGCATGATGCACTGTAGCATATTTGTGCATATACTGTATTTGTCTGTACAGGCTCGTGCTCAAATGTGCAGTAAGGGTATATACACCTATCACCTACAGTCAGAGAGTCACAGAGACATTTTGAGTGCCTGAGCTGAAATGACAGTAATTTCACACCCAATTAACAGAGTATCAAGCCTACCCATACTATAATGTCAGATGTTGGCACCTTGACTATAAGGACAAACACAAAAGGACACCTCGTCGAGCTTGTTTGAAGAGCCAGGCAGTTTATGCAAACATGTATGGGTTGGAGTACGTCTTGCTGGGGGGAACTTGTCCCTGAAGTGTCTGCTGTAGAGCTACCAGTAGGACAGGGACGCCCCACCAGCCTGTTTAGTATGGTAATGTATGGAGATGCGGGCACGGGCACTTTTTCCCTCTTTCCCCTTGCTCCGTCTTTAAGCCCCCTACATTAATTGGCATGGCAGAGGCGGCAGTCACTTGGTTGTAATCACTGTCCCTCGGAGAACCCCACTGAGAAGGATTGAAGGAGAGAGGGAAGGAGCGAGAGTGAGCGAGAGCAAGCGAGAGCCTTTGGTCTCGAAAAGCTTGTCCTCTGAGTTATGTTATCCCGAGAGGTGCAAGGAAGCAGAAAGACGGGGAGGGAAAGCAAGAGAGGAAGCTATGGAACAAGGAGGGAAAAGAAGGAGGGAAGCTGGAGAGGAAAATGTGATGTGAGCTCCTCTGCTCCCGGGAAAAATGGAGGACTACAGATGGAAAGAGAGGAGAACTGGATGGGAGATTCATGTAGGGGATTATGGATGGAGACTGATAGTTGGATCAGTGAGAAACGAGCTGGGGGGGGGGGTATCAGTGAGAAATGAGGGGGGTAGGATGTTTGATCGACATGAAGAAGATGAAAAGGAAAAAAACGGAGTAGTGGGTCAGAAGAAAATGACAGAGACTAAAGACACTAAAGCTCCACCTGTTGTAATTTAATGGGTTTTCATTCTCTGTGAAGTTTCAAAACTTAAAGGAAAAATCTGCAAAGGAACAGGCCTTGCATTTCTAATTCAAGCAAATTGATTTATTTATCATAACCTATTAATTTGGTTTATTTCCACTTCTGATACAACCCTTGCTGTTAGCGCTTCACAAGTTGATGTTGTTACATCCACTTTAAGCCCACAATTGTTTTCAGTGCTGATTGCTGCCGCCGCGACACGCCACACTTGCAAAGTACCTTGAAATTGAGGAATTGCATCTGAATCTGAAGAGCAGGCGACAAGGAGAGCGTGCCAAGAGAAGGGGGAAATGGAGAGAAGTTGAGGAAAAGAACAAAAAGTCCACATACTGAAAAAAGACTGAAGGTTTCTCCCTTTGAGGGTGAAAATGTAAATGTTGTACTCCATCTTGGTCAAGGCTGCTAATTGCTTCAACCAAAGGATGAGTGTGTGGGTAAGTGTATGTGGGCGTACGCAGGCATATGTACATGGATGTGTTTCCCCATAGGCGGAGAATGATGGATGGTAAATGAATGATGAAACAGTGCAGGGAGAGTCACCTTATAAGAAGTGAATGGAGCCTGAGCACGTCAGAGTGCGGCCTTGAAGCCAGATCAAAGCCATGAGCCGAGCTGTAATAGATGATGGAATTTAATCACGTCTGCTGCCTAACACTCTCTCTCTTGCTCTCTCTCTCTCTCTCTCTCTCTCTCTCTCTCTCTTTCTCTCTCTTTCTCTCTCTCCCTCTCCCCCTCTCACTCACACAATTTTATGGCTTTCAAAACCAAACTGCCATTTTCCATTCATTTTAATTCGCTACTCCATCAAAATTTTCTATCTCTGCAACGCTCTCACTTTCTAGATGCAAGTCACTGACATGGGCTATTGAAGTACAATGACACAAGAAAACATCAGTATAATTACTTTATTAGCGCAGACTGATGTCGGATCGGTCGGCCGTGTTTCATGTCACATCAGTGCCTTAGTTAGCGTCCGCTGGTTGCCTTCTGGCTGGAGGCATGTGCTGCTGAGCTCTGTCTTTTTCCCTCAGTCCGGGAATAAGTGCTGCGTCTCACTCTGTAAACCATCCCCTACTAATTAAAAAAAAAATCTTAATGATAGTACTTCAAGAGCATTCCTTATGCCATTAATCATCCACATATCCCGTAGATCTTGAAACAAATGGGCAGCAAAAAAACTGAACTTTTCAGTGGTGGGAAGAAAAAGTGGTGTACTTCATTATCATCAAAAGCACTTTTGCATCCATTTGTTTCCTTAACTGTTGCACTTTAAACAGCATCTCATTAATCAAGGATACATTTGTAGGGATTATTGAACTCTCATAAGGCAGCAGCAGAAGGGGCCACAAAAGCAGTTTGGCTGAGATTAGTCCAGTCAGAATCCTTAGGAAAGATAGGAGAAGCTGTAAGACACTTTGCTCTGAGCTTGAATTGGTAGTCTCGCGGCCAAAAGAAATGTGGCATTGATGAATAACTGGTATCTGAAGGTGGATATCTATCATGGATAACCATGCCAAGTGTCATAGTTTTAAGCTTTGAGCATGTCTACTTATGACTGGCTCACACATCATCTCAGCCACTCCCGTGTTCCCTAATGGATTCTCTGCCCCCGTCGTCTGTCTCTTTTGTCCTTTTTTCATTTAACCACACTAAAGCAAACCACTCCTTTTCCCTCTGCCTTCCTTTGATTTTTTTGTTTCCAGTTGTTTTCTCTCTCTCCTCTTTTTATTTTCCTCTCTGTCACCCATTATGACAGTCTTCCCTCTCCAGTCGACTATTTGTCTATCCCCTTCTTACTTTCTCTGCTTCCCAGCTTCAATTTCCGTCTCCCCAGCTTGATTCAGCAGTAATGAGTGCAGCTTAAGGTGGGGCTGGCCTGAGGTGAGCTGGAGAGAGGCAGGGAGGTTAATGAGGATAGCAACCTCGCTTTTTGCCTGAGGTGTAAAAAGAGAGTAAATGGAGGAGTGAAGGAGAAAGAGAGCAAGGGCCAGGGAAACAGACAGACAAACTGTCAGACAGTACTAACGTTTGCAATAAGGAATTTAGCTGATGCACAAATGCACTCATGTCAGTGACAGTGTGACCGTCAGCCGAGGTCAAAAAGTATGGAGGGGGGCTTGTGTCGAAAAGGACCATATGTTTAAATGAATAATTGTTTTATAGAAATGTATGTGTACAGCCTTTTAAGATTCATCATAATTAATAAATCAACGGCTATTATACTATAATCATACTGCATTATTAATACATGTATTTATAATTTCAGTATGATAAACTATTTAGCCATCTGGGATCTTCAGAATGATTCCATTAATTGCCTCGCCAAGGTTCCTACGGCTAAGAAAATTAAAAATCAAACAAGGACACACAGTGTCAAATACATGAAGCAGCCCACATAGCATCTCAGCATCTCTGCCAAGAGGAGGTGAGTAAATGATGCTGCTTCTCCGGCTGTAGACTTTCTCATTCATCCAAACAACCACTGGTGACAGATAATCTTACTATGAGTAGGTAAGCACCAAAGGAAATGGAAGGATGAGTAAGGAAAAAACAAGAAATAAATTAACAAATTTGTTTTGTTAGTTTTTTAATTATGGCAGTGCTTAAGATCTCAAAACATGAATTAGACCAAGGTAGAAAAAGATAAAATCAACTTAAATGAAACTAAACTTAAAAAAAGAACAAGAAGAAGAATGAGAAATAAAATAAATTAAATAAACTAGTACAATATCCTTGATTGGCACATTAAATGTCTGCACCTAAAGTGTTTTTCTTTTACAATATAGACGGTCTGTCACTTCCAATCACCTATAAGTGAAATCGCTTTTTCTGTCATCTTTCCATTTTCCCTCCTCCTCACTCCCTCCTTCCTCCCATACCTGCCCTTGTCACTATTTTCTTTGTTTTACTCCCAAATCAATCTTTCTCATTTCGTCTAGAATTGATTTCGCCATCTCTTATCGTTGACGCAATCCTGCAGTCTGCTCCCACTACCTCATCCAGCCCTATCTTGCTCCCTCTTTTGCTCTTTTTCTCCTCCTCTATCGCATTCTCCATCTATCCCGCTCTGCATTCCACTGCGACTCATTACAAATGGGACTTCTTTGCTCTGTCCTCTTACTTGGTAACCTCCGCAGAGTTGGAACAATGTCTTGATTGGATGTGGCTGGCATTGCTAAGCATTCTGGGCTGCAGAATTGGTGCCATGCATAAGATATTATGTTGGCAGGCAGCAGTGTATTATCACCACAGCACTGATATACAGCACTGTGAAGACAGATTACCAATCAGTCAGGATGGTTCTGTCGAAGTATACTAATGCACTGCATTTTTTATCTCCAAAGTATTTCAGTTATTCAATATTCACATCTATCATAAATTGCATACCTTGTATTTTGACATCTGCAGTGCTGTAATTACTTCTCTAAACCACATATGTTTGAAGAAGGCAGCAATATTTATTAACTTTGGCTGCTTCATTAACATGTGTACAGAAGGCCTTCACATACTACAAATTGTAATTTTAGTTACACAAACACTCCCAGAGACAGAGCTGCTCTGGCAGCAGAATAATCACATTTGTCGACCGGGCAGAGCCAAAGAACTGTGCCCCCGGGGACGGAGCTTAACTGTGGTAATTTTGGCAGAGCGGGCAAAATCAGAAGGTGCATGTGCAAGTTGTGTGATGCTCCGAGGCCCAAAGAGATTTCTTCCAGTGAATTGTTTAATAAAAAAGAAAAAGCTGGAAAACTATGATGGCTATATCCTGGGCGGCTTGTTCCAAAACAACTTTTTTTAAAGCCTCCAAGAGCGACAAGGTTTTTGTCAATTTAGTTTTAGAGAAATATCCAGGTGCTGACATTTATTAAAGAAAATGACATGTTGTGTAATTGATTATTTTTACACTGTGTAAGACTGGCTTTCTCTGTATGAATTCCACGCTGGAAATGAATCAGTCTGGATATAATTGCGCTCGCATTTGTAGCAATAATAGCAGAACATCACCAAGTTAGTCATTGTTTAATATTCAGTTGTCTACAGCTAAAGGGAAGGGGTGGCTAAAACAACATTGGGCTGTTTTCGATGCATTGTGACAACCTGTGTCCAGTTTGCTCCTGTGCTTTGTGTCAGAGTGCATGCCCTGCAATGATCTATGATAGATATATGTTAAGAAAAGATATATTTTGTTTTTTATTTGAAACAATAAAGGGCCTAAAATAGAACCCTGAGTAACCAATTCTCAAATCAGTGTGGATTACCAAAAAAATAAATAAATAAATAAAATAAAACATCAAATTAAATGTGTCACCAGTAGTTTAGCTCTAAAACCACTTAAGAACTGCCGGCCAAGTATCCCTAGTAATTATGTCCCTGTTGTATGATGCCACACCTCACGATTTACTTTAGTGTTCAGTACCAATGCAAGTAGTAGCGTATTCCTCAATCTTTCTCAAACCTTAATCCAGAGCCATGTGCAGATATTATAGAAAGCAACAATGGCACTGGACATACAGCGGGCTGAAGGTTGCAAAAATATTGGTATTATCCTTGAACGTCACAATAAAAGATGCATGAGCGGAGAGAAGGAGGGATCTATCTTTCTGCCAAGGTTTTAGCTGCAAAAATAGAGCAAGTTTCAAGTTGAAGCACAATTTGCTAAACATGTAAGTGCAATATTTACTTCTGTATAAGGCTTGCTGAAAAATTCTTTCGGACTACAAATAATTGTTTATAGTATCCTGACAGAAACCTTATGTGACCACCTCCAGGGGCTTTACAAATACATGGAAGCCAAAATTTGAAAAATGTATCTCAGCTCTGGTTAATCCAAGCAATGACGATTTCTGCCACTGGAAAAAGCTTGCAGCCTCCTTGAAACTCCAATCTGTAAACATCCCCTGAATGATGAGTCAGACTTCAACCACTACAAAGGCACGCTAAACATGCACCCACTTGTTTTGTACCATTAACTTCAGTGTTGCTTCATTGTATAACAAACAACCATACAAGTACAGGAGAGGGCAAATATTGATTCCTCCAACTTAACCCTCAAAGTCTGTTAGAGAAGCGGCTAAATGGCCTTGCACACGGATGAGTTGTGATTTCATTCGGTCTCTTTGATAGCTGTCTCTCAGTAAGCTGTTGCAGCAGTTGCTTGGAGACATTTTTTCCCCTGAAGAAGTACTGCAGTGTTGGATGTCTGATTGATGGAAAAATGAAAGAGAATTGATAAGCAGCTTTTGGATTGACAGTCAGAGATGTATACAAAAACATATACACTCATGATCACATATAAACTTCTCGTCAGGTTGTAGATGTTATGTTATTCAATCCAGATTTTCACAAAAGTGCCGCAGAAAAAGAAGCTACAGTCAGCTGTTTGTGCAGTGCAATCAGACAAGCATATACTGGTAGATTTATCAATTTCCTTTCAGCGCTCAGCAACATCCGTACAATGTGGCAGTCTCCGATGTATTAGCAGAGACCTATAATCAATCTGTGCCATGTTGTATTTTCTCAGAAGGTTTCTGCGGTGTTTGTAATGCCTGGAGAGAAAGGAAGAGAGGAAAATAAGAGATGGAATTGAGAGGTGAAGGGAGATACAGAGAGGGAGTTTCAGAAATGCAATCATTTTTGTGCACAGGTGAAGTATTAAGGGTTTCAAAATGACGGTGATAAGACTACAGAGTACTAAATTTATCCAAAAACTGATTCCACACTCCTGAGACTTAACTCAGTGGCTTTTAAAATTGATTATTTTCAGCCAACCGAGTTGCTAAGTGGAATGGAATGTACAATTAAATATTTGATTGTTTATGGTGCTGCCATTCATTTCGCTGGCTGTCTCTTAACCCATTTACCATGGTCCATCAATACACATTTAAACAGTCGTACACCGGATATGCTATGTTGTTAATGTCACGGTTCTGGCACATTTGCCTTGCGCTTGGACTGATTCCCGGCAATATTCATTAATCAAAGTAGGACTGTCATCAACATCCCTGTGTGATTATCACACACTCCTGTAATTAATGTATTGATTGTAGACACTGCCAAGCCTTCGCTACAGTTTGTGTAAAAGACTCACAATTTCGCCCAACCCCTCTGCCCTGCCCCTGCTTAATCCTCTTAACATATACCCCTTGTTTTGCCCATTAATTAAACACATCCTCTCTTTCCCAAGCACTGGGGAACATTTGTCAATACACTTCGAATCGAACTCCTCAGTGCTGATGTGGAATCTGTCCTGGCTCTATGAGAGTGCCAATCAATGACACGTCACCCAGCTCCTCAACTTGTCTGTCCCTGTTGCTCTGCATCTCAATCACCCAGCTGATACCATCTCTCTCTCTCTCTCTCTCTCTCTCTCTCTCCCTCCAGCCTTTTCTTCCATGTCTTTTGACCTCCCTCAATAGCTCTCTGCTCGATACACATTGATCATATTTAAACCTAAGTTTTAGGTTGTACTTTTCAAAATTGTTATATCATTACTCAAAATACGTGAAACAGTTTGGAGCAAAAATGGATGCTGAGACTGGATGCTTTGTCTTGTTTGATAGAGTTGTAATGACAGGTTAGCAGCTGTTGTAGTAGTTCACTGACATTTCTGAAGCACACAGATTTGCAACTCAGTGTGAATCTCATTATCATTCATTTGCAAACTTGCATCACCTTTAGGATAATCTATTCTGACATCAGGACCATGGCAGTGTGCCACCTGTTAAGAGAAAAATGCCACCTTCTCAGGAAACCATGGTTTTTATTGACCAAATCATTTAGTAAAATGATAATGGTGGTGTTATTATAAAAAAACATATATTGTCAACAAATCCTGTAAAAGACCAAAACTAGAAATGTGTTAGTCCATCCCTAACTTCTGACTTCCTTACTCTGTCTGTGTCACTCAGTCCCTAAAGTCTTTTTCTAAAATAGCTGGGCACTTTTGTGTTTAGACAAGCTAAAAGCATGGCACTAGGGTTGGCATTGTCTGTCGGTTCAGGCTGAAATATCTCAACAACTATTGAATGGATTGCCATGACATGTTGTACAAATTCATGGTTCCCAGAGAATGAATCCTAATGTCTTTGGTTTTCCCCTGACTTTTCATCCGGTGCTGCCATGAGGTTGACCTCAGTGGTTTGGAGTGAAATGTCTACAAATATTGGATGAATTGCCAATAAACGTGGTACACACATTCATGTTCCCAAAAATGAATTTAGTAACTATGATTCCTGTGTGTCCTTGTTTCCTGATTTTTCATCAGGTCAAAATTAAATTTTGTCCACTGCTTTTGTTTGTGAGCAAACACATGCAAAACTAATGGCATTCCCATCAGCCTCAGCTGTACTTTGTGTTTCATTGGGGACTTTTTTCAGCTGCAAATTCATACACATTCAATACACCCTTAAGTATTTACAGCAGGTCTATGACAGAAGAATAAGCTATACTGTATCAGGCTTTGTCTACCTGGGCAATACCGGTAGGCTCAATTCACTTTTTGGTATTTGTATGGGATTCGTTGACAGTAAGAAAATATAGAGTATTGCTAGACTTATCCTTTAGTTCCCTGAGACAAGTTATTTTGTTACATATACCAGGAAAAATTGAACTTTGTTGTTAGACACTCACCACCTGTTTTGCTCAATTTCCATATTCATGGGCTTATGTGTGTGTTATGTATATATTCAGCCGACTGTGGTGCACATGAAAGTCTAATATCTATCATCCTGGGAAAACAACTGAAGGTGCACAGAGGTAGAAAAAAAGAAAAACGGACACATAGGTGCCTCTCTAAGCAAAACAATGGGTGAAACCTGATTATGTCATTACAGTAATTATTCACTTTACCCCAACTAAACTAGTGAACTTTGATATATTAATTAGACAAATAGCTCCACAACATTGAAACAGACTGACTGAATACATGTCAAGTAGAATTTATCTTCCCTCTTTATTTATTTATTTTGTCAGTGCTTTCAAGTGACCGCTGGGATTTACAGCCTGATTCTTTGTGAAATGTGCTGTGCTTTGATCTACATCAAATGCAAACTAAACTTAGGGAGGGAAAACCAAACGGTGTCTAACAGCACAAAGAGATACATCAGGAAAAAGCTTCTGCTGCAGCAATTGTTGCTACTGCGTAAATATGAAAAAAAGGGCTTTAAAATTTTTCTTGATGTTGGATTCAGTCCATGGTTGATTTATGGCGGGGGTTCTAGACAAAACTCCTGGTGCATAAACAACTGTGGAGAGTGCTGATCAATGTAAATTGGTGTGTGAATGGGCACTGTGACCTTTGGAAAACTCCTCCCTGGGAAAGAAGAGGCTGTTCACAGATCTTGTTCCGTGTCCTCTCCCCCCCCCGAGTGCTTTCAGGAAACTCCTGCCACAGCAGAAATGCTCCGTAGTACTGTCTTCTGAGTGACTGAATAATGGCGGGGAATCTGACTTTTCCAGGACTTCTCTGGGCCTTTGTCTTTGAATCAACACAACACAGGGCCTTGACACTCTAAAAACACAGCTCAGAATTTGACTCTACCCAAAAATAATTTGGTGGAAAGAGGCCCTGGCAGAAGGCGTCGGTGAATGATGGCCCTCATGTTCTGTCCCGAACACTTAACGCTTGCTGTGAAAAGCTCCTCACAGTGAAGGCAGTCGGTGAAAAAGATGCCTTGAAACATTTCTCTCTAAAGGCTCTGCAGTTAGATATGTTCTTTTGAAGGTATTGAGTTTATCACAGTGCTCTGCTGATTGCATTGTGACAGAAATATCCAGCCTGAGGTGCGTACTTCCAGGATATACTGGAGTAAATTGCTTATCAAACGATAAGAGAGTAGTATAACATTTACAGTGCTGTTGGAAAAACACTTTTAGCATCATTGAAAAATATCTTTAAAAAATGTATTAAAAACATGTATTTCTGAGCTCCCGAGAACTGTACACTATGTCAAATGCAATTCCTAATTCCACTAATCTCATGACATGTATCCTCCACTATCTGCGGTCCATCAGATAACTCCTGACATACATTTGCTTCAGTCCTGTCTCTCCCAGGCCCTCGCTTCTGGAAGATGGGCTTGAGCTGCTAACTAATGCCCTGAAGGGACAACATGCACCTGTAACCGAAGTCTGCAGCAGGTGTCGGATGCTGAGCCTGCTTAAGGAGGCCAAGTGTCCATTTCCCCACAGTTAAGATTGACTGTGAGAGTGGAGCAGTATAATTCTAGCTTGAGGCGCCACTTCTGGGTGACTGCTTCCAAAAGCTTAGCTTCAAGATGCACCGCTGGTCTTCCATCCAAGTGGGATGCATTTCTTTGCTGTGCCCAGTTTCCTGGTAATTCTGTCTTCTTTTCATGGAGAGTTTGCGGCCTCTGTATGCTCAGAGGTGTCTGGTGAGTCATCCTGTTCTCAATTGTTTCTATTTTATTTGGCTGTAAATTATATGTTTTGACTTCCGTGGTGCACTACTGACTGCATGGCCTACGAACATTGACACCAGAAGTTTTTCATTCCCTTTTTCATCAAGCTCACATACTATTATTATTATTTACAACATTTTACTTTTGGGAAGATCCACCATGCTGTTAAGTCTGTATTCCACTTGATAAATGGAAGCTAACAAGCTAGGCTGACTAACTGCTTAGTGATTCGAATCACAGCGTGGAGTAACGCGAGGAGTGCTCAAATCACAGATGGTACTAAACATCGGCTAACAATGCTGACCCTCCAGCTGGTTAAATGCCTGTGTGGACGCCGGCTTGAATTTTTTTTTTTGATAATTATAATTTCACACAAGTCAAAACAAACACCAAGAATATACAGATTTCTTAGCAAAGTGTGTAATGTTATTGTATTAAAAGCAATAATTTCAGTTCAACTTTCAGTGGCTTTATTATTAGTGACCGGTGCCACAAGTCCCAAGCATTTAATACTGCAATATAGTTTGATTATCTCTGAAAGCAGCGTATCGAAATCTAGAGAGATTATTTCAAAGCACAACAGTTGAGCTCTGGGGAAGGTGGAACGCAGACCAAGTCATTTTGAAATAAGCGATCAGCTCATCTGGATATTGGCAAACTGATTTATCTTAAGCTCAGGAGATTTGACTACAGCTCAACAGTGACAACACAGGTGACACATACTTGTGCAGAATATTTCGCCATGATCTGAGCTTGATAATGAAGAAAGGTGACCCGCAAAGGCCATTGTGCATCCTCACCTAAACGTCACACCCTGTCAGCAATACCTGCTCTGCGCAATGACAAACTGTGCCTTGCGGCAAAAGAGAAGTAGATAAGTTAAATGAAAAAAAGAGGCAGACAGACACGAGAAGCAGAAGCTTCTGTAGTCGGAACAAAATGTCTCAGAGCACAGTGATGGAGGTGAAGAGAGGTCTTTACGAAACTGAGAGGGAGACAAATTTAATAGCATCTTTGATGGACCAAACTCCCCGAACAGTTACATACTGTGGATAAAAAGTGACTCATTGGACCAAACACATTTTTTAACACACAAATGATGGTCACTTTCATTTTGTTTTGATGCGTATGGGGTTAATTGGGAATTGTACTGAAAATTAAGTCCGTAAATTAAGTTATAGCACAAAAGTTAAGGATTTGTGTTATAATAGAAAAACAAACATCCCTCGGGAGCTTTTCATTCTTGAGGCCACCAATGAAAGCACACGAATGGATACAGCCATAATAAAGACAGCACAATAGATGTATTAATGTTTCTATGCATGTTGGACTCACATTGAGCTGGGATTGGTTTTAGCATCTTATTGCTGAGCCGTGTCCTTTTTTACCTTGATTACAAAAGGAAGAAAGGGAGCACCGTAGGTTGTAAGTCCCTCAACTGCTATTCATTCTGCTGCTAGATGATAAATTAGAACTCAAGCAGGGGTTATAAGGTGTTATGGGCTGAAAAAGACTTTGTGTCATGTAAGAGCCCAGCTTTGCAGCTTGTCATCAAAAAAGAAAAAAAAAGGACAAATAAAATGGGAAATTGCTTGCATTAGTTGAATGATAAAGCTTAGTACCTGGGTGCTAGAGTGTGTTTGATTTCTTGATGCTCTGCTCTGTTGAATGCAGTTTTTCTTTTTATCAGCCGGCTTTATTTCACCTCCTGAAAGGGAAGCTTTTGCTGATGACAGAATAATGCAGATTTCGCGACAATGACTTATTTAAGACTTGTAAACTATTGAGGCGAGGTGAGACCGTCTAGGCAAAGTTGTTGCTAGCGAATGGGTGGGAAAAAAATACGTAAAGACATTCTTCCTGTATTTGTGAGGTGTGAGCTAAGCTAACTCTGTAGCCTACAGGATCGTGTGCTTCTGAAAGTGTTTTAATGACTACATATAAGTTTTCATATAAGACATAACAAAGACTTACATAGTCGTATTACTGACAACCCCATAAGTAAATTTGCACCAATTATGTGAAAGATTATGTCAAACTTCCAAATCCAAAAGCAAATGTTGAGATTCAAATAATAATCATGTTAATGAAGATATATGTTAAACAGTCTCACTTCCCTATTTAATGCATGTCAACACACATTGTTGAACCCTATAACCTGAGCCTTAGCATAACCCCAACCTTAACTGACCAAATTTTAAAACCTGCAATATCTGATTTTTTTGGGCCACTTGGGTGAAGTGGAAGTCACTGTAAAATGTATCAAGATGCTTCTTAGAGAGCGAGTGAAGGAGAAGCGGTTGGGGTGGGGAAGGTGTGTGTTCGTATCAAATTTCTATCCATCTAATTAGTGATGTCATAACACCTCGGCAGATGTCCTCTGACATCACACAGTGGGCAGCCGGGTGGAAATAACGCAATAACAATGACTCTTTCCTACCTATGTTTTTCTGCTGTATGATGTTGTTTTTCTAATCTACCCACCTGTATGGAGGCTGAATGTCAGCTCTGGACTATCAATTATTCCAGGCTACCTTCCTGAATACTTTAAGCACCATGTCTCCCTGTTCAGTCTCTGCAAGGTTTTCTGCCCTCTACTCTGCCCTCTTCCTCCTCCCTCATCTTACTTTCTCTCCTTACCTGCTGAGCACCTACACACACACAACCACACACACACGCATACGATAGCACGCACATACTTCCCAATGGTGACAGATGACACTGAAGGCGGGGGGTCTACTGTGTCAGTCTCACCCCTCTAGCTTGGCATATGCCAGCCTCTGCACCACTGCAGCACTCACCTGCTCGACTCTCCATTAATGGACCAGGCAGACGGAGCTCCTAGCCCCTAACTACTCTGCACTAAACTGTTTGACTTTCACTCGGCGTCCCAGGGCTGTCCATTTCAGGGATTCAGTCGGCAGCCTCCGTCTTTGTCTCTGTCTGAGCACATTTAGGGGAAGCAAGGAAGACACTTCCATTGATACGGCCTGCTAGCACATCGCCAGCCGTCAGGCAAGTCTGTCACACATCAGTGCTCCCTCTCAGCGCTGTATGGCATTAAAGTGCATGGGCACACTCATGTGCATATAGTCCAAGGCTGCATCAACAGCAAAAGCTTGGACCAAAGTGAGACTGTCCCTGTTTTATAGACCAAGAAACATGCTTGAGGAGGAAGAATGCTAAAAACTTTCCCACTGGATTGATTGATTGATTGATCATTGATTTTTCCATCTTTAGTGGGCAGAAAGTAGCCTCCAAAAGCAACTCATAGCAACAAGTCTTAATAAACAGTCAATTAATCACAGGGTTAATGTGTTAGCAAACAATTGCCAAACATTACTTACACACCCAGAAGAAAAAGAGCAACATGGGCATTCAATAGGAGCTCTCTTTCTCACCACCTGTTGAATGAAGTCCAATATTCACTGGCGCTTTCTCCACGGTTTCATCCGCCAACTCCTGAGAAAAACATCTGGTTCTCTCTGGCTTCTTGGATGTTCGACTGTGTTCACTAGCCACTCAGTTACTTTGGCTCTCCACCATTTCACGCTGGGCAGGAAGCCTACAATCGGTCTGTGTGTGCAGGAGAGCCGAGAGCGGCTGCCCACAGTTCAATATGCAGAGGTCGGTGAGAGCCGGAGTGACTCAACAATGTGGACCACAAAACCAAAACAGTGAGCTGAAAGGGGCTGGAACTGCCAGGTGCTGCAGATGTTACCGACTATCTGTGGGATCTGTAACAGTTACAGCCCAATTTCATATTACACAGTCCTTTGATTTAATCTTAATATCAAAATGATTGCTTAACGGGCCTTTAACTGTAATACCTCATGCTCTGAATATTTGTCACATCCTGATTCAGCAAAGCAAAGTGTGAAGTTTCTGCTGAAAACCTATTCAAAGCCCTCCTCCGTTGATTCCTCCACTAGCTGCCTCCATTTTTCAGGACACAGTGAAGATTGAAACAGTAAATGCAGCAGATTCCCTGTGGATTAAAACCACCATCTAGCACCTCAATTATTACAAATCACTTAATACGCCTGAGTAAAATTAGTCCCATGTGAATAGGACTTTTTCCCTCTTTCAATTTGTCTTTGTTAAATATTTCATTTTTTCTCATTATGCATTCTTCATCACAATAATATCTCAGTTTGAAACGTATGCTGCTGTTTGTTCAGTGTTTTTGTATCTCTGCACTGAATGACATCCTGTTCCTTTTTTTGTGTGTGTCTGTTAATGTTTGAAACAGTAAATTCTACAAATCAATCCAGGATTCAAAACAATAATCTGTAACGATTTTGTCTACATAAATATGCAATGACCAACTCTTTACTGCCGATTTGTTTTGCACATCAGTGATTCAACCTATAACAAGCTCATGAACTTCTTTAGATTAACTGTTGTAGCAGCTGGTGCTAAATGAAGTCTTTGCCTGGGTACACTGTCTGATGTCATGTCGCAGCTTTTTGGAATAAATAGAACAGACAAATAAAACAGGAGCCCATGCAGAAACTCTGACTTAATTAACAGAAATTGCACCAAATAAGGACACCAAATGAGCAAAATTAAAAACACAAGATTGGAACCTGCCATCAACCCCAAATTGACTGGCAGGTCTTTAATACAAAATATAACTGATGCTGTGAAAGGTCTGTTTACATAAAGTATTTGTTCTCTGTCCCATGAAAACATGTATCTCCAAACACAAAAAGAATGATGTAAGTAGAATAAAAAACAGCACAGCTCCGGCCACTCGCCACCAAATACGACACCACATAAATCTGATAAACGGAGGATTTTGCAGATTACCACTTTAACCACCCCCCTTCTCTCTCCCGTCAGTGCAGATCCAAACTGCTGCCCCTCCCCAGGGTGATCCTGGTTAGCTACTATCGCTGAGTTAATGGGCCTTGTCCGTCTCTTCTCTTTTCCTTCAGCCGGCTCTGTAGACCCTGCCTGCAACCATCCCTGCTCCCACAGCCCACTCCTCTCCCTGACCCAGTCGCACACATCCCCAGGACACACTCCACTGGGCCCCCTGGCTCCATTCATTTCATGCCCTTCACTCCGCAGGCCACAAATCTCTCTCTTTCATTCTTTTGCCATCTCTCCCTGTGTACACTATCTCGATCTGCTTGATGTACGCTGTCCCATTTGCCGTACCTGTGATGTCAATTTCTGTCTGTCGGTGCTCTGTTTGTATCTCCTCCCTCTGCTCCTCCTTTCATATCAGTTCTTCTCTTTTTTTTTTCTTGTTCCTTCTGTTCCTCCCTCTCTCATCTTCTTTCGTTGCTTCCACCCCCCCAATCTGTTTACCCTTCCTTGTATTTTCCAAATCCCCCAATGTGCTTTATTGGTGCAGTGTGCAATTCATTGCCAACACATTTCTCATGGTTGAGTTGTAGCACCACATTCAAATATAATATAGAATTTGTCATGCAGAAACATTACAGGACATAAATATTTATTCTCTACTCTTCACTGCTGCTGCCTCCATCTTCATCTGTTCCTCTCCAGGTATCTCTCTCTCTCTCTCTCTTTCTCTCTCTCTCTCTCTCTCTCTCTCTCTCTCTCTCTCTCTCTCTCTCTCTTTTCTCCATAATTTCTCTGACTGCTCTTGTTGGGTTAGGTTCAAGCTTCTGCCTGTGCTCACCCGGTGAGGAAAAGGCCCTTGTTTATCAAAGAAAAACACTTCTGAAAAATTGATCCACCATATCAAAGACCTCACCTCTTAATGAAAAACAAAATCCATTTCTGTGGTGCAAGCCAGACCAAACAACCATAAAGCTGATATGTTTTTGGCAGTTCCTGTGGGACTGGTAGAAACAGTACATTTAAGCAGATAAAAAAAAAAAGACTGTGCAGAGTAAGAAATGATGAAACACTGGGAGAATGCAATCATCCCTTTACCTGTATTAATTTATAAATCTCTTTAATTATCTCTTCTATTTCATTGTGGCCTTTGAGGGATGGCACCCCTTGCGGGGGATCTCAATGAACATATAAATCATGTTTTCACCAACAATAAGATGGAATTGGTCTCCTTGATTACATTTGGCCACTTTCTTCAATTTTTTCCCAGGGTAAAATGAAAACAGTTAATCGCACAGACTAAACTAAAATTCAGTATTGAGATAATTTGCTCATTAAGCCAGAAATCCACAAACAAAGCGACCTGAACAATTATAACAGTCCCACCAGCAAAAGGCTTTGTGTAGTCGGCGTAATTAGAATGCTTACACTTTATCTTGCTCTCTTTGTGTTAATGTTAAAGTAATTGACTTTTTATGAATTACCTGTTCTTTGATCCTATCTGTTATTCTTTGAAAATCTCTAATTTTTCCCCTCTCCCTCTCATTTACTACATGCACATGTTTTGACAACCATTCCACAAGAATTCCTTGACCTTTAGAGGTCACATAACCATTTCTTTTCACTTTGCACCACCCTCTGACCCTGAGCCTTATAAACATTGTAATTCTGACAAGTCCGGGCATCTCACACATCTGATCAGCTGGTTGACACCGTGTGCAGTCACGACTGGGTCCTGAGCGACATGACGGTACTACCTGGTAAGAATAAAAACCAGTCAAGTAGAGAGTCGGTTCCCACAAAGCCTGGAGCTCTGAATCAGCACAGGGACAAGCAAGACAGGGCATCAATCACAGTGCTAGTCTGTGTCAGCCTTTTCCTCCTTTCCATGTAGTTCTCTGCAGGATCAGTGCAGGTCCTACAAATGAATCAGTGAAGCAATAGAAGCTGAATGCCAATAGGTTTTTAGGCTGATCACACTGGTTAGTTTGATAAGAAGTAGAAATATGATTTATGAAGATGTACTGTATATGTGTTCATATACAGTATGCACATGCTGGGTTTGGCTGTTGTAGGCTAATGCATTTATGGTCTTTGCATCTCTCCAATAAATGTGTGCAGCAGAGTTTCTTTTTTTTCTACCCTGCGTACACATTTGGGGTCCATCCATGTCAGCAGGATGTATGAGTGTGAGAACGGCAAGGTATTTATGATGCTGCTCAATGTATGTGTGCGAGTGTGAGAGTGAGTGCATCTGGATTAAGGAGGTTTTTGCTCTGATGCATCCGTGTTTGCTGGGGCGTTTCTCTTCTACCTGTCCTTGTTACATGACTGCTGCCTGTAGCTGGCACCACCTACAAGCCTGCGGTAATTAAAGTGTTTGATCTCCTTTCCCTCCCCGCCGAGACACACATTTCCAGACCGGCAAACACTGCGCTATTGCCACCGTGATCAATGACTGAAGGAGAAGCGGGAGCCACAGACTGACAGTGCAGAGATTGAACAAGGGGGTGCAGGGATGGGGAGGGATGGTGGCAGGGTTGAGAGGAGAGGCAGAGGAAGTCAGTTAAGAGGAAGCGTGAATGGGATAGGGGTGAAGTGAGGGCGGATGAAAATACGTTGAGGAATGTACATGCTTCATGTTGGGCTGCAACATTTGGAAAAGCATCAAAATCTCATTATTTGTTGCTGCAATCTTCATATTACAAGATGCTGCATTTTCCCAGGTGTTCCACTCAGATCCCTAAACAAGAGAACAAATTCCTCTGTTGTACAAACTCCTTTCCAACACAAATCAAGTGTCACAATAGAGAAAATCACATTTTGATTAAGGCAGCTCCCAAGCAGTTGCATGCAAAAAAAAAGATGTAGTATAGAAAAATCTGTGTCCCCCATCTATTGCAATTTTTTATTTAAACTGCATTATTCAGCAAAAATAAATAAAAAATCCACATGATGTGCAAGGCAAGCTTTAAGTATAAAGCTTAGCTAACACCTTTTGATATATATATATATATATAAAACATTTTATGTGGTTTTATGTTACCCTTATGGAGCACAAAATAGATTTTTCTGAGCCATACTTACTCAGCCGCATCCACAAAGAGATGATCTAGTGACATTTATACAGTACACTCATGAGGCTCAAATACGCACACTGACACTCGAATACATACACTCACATCTACACACACACGCCTCTCAAATGCAGACACACAACTACAACACGCAGATACTACACACACACACACACACACAGACACTGTACACAAACACACACACCTAAACATGTGGGTGTAGAGAGTAACAGTGATAGCCAAAAGCAAGTTTATCACAATCTAGAAAAAAAAGATGTGATGTCAGGTACCAAAGGAAAACAAAGACGCCACCACACATCAAAAATGGTGAAAATGCTCTTCGTCTTTTACGCCTAGAAGGAAACTCTTGCTCTTTGATTCCGTACAAAAAACAAAACCTTGTCAGCCAGAAAATGTCTCCCAAGTCTGGTCCTCCTCCCCCAGCGAGAGATCAGGAATAAAGTGGCTCGAGCCACAAAGTTGAAAGTCCAATGATAGTTTTAGATGCTGATCTGAAGGCGGTTTAAGCCACAGGCGATACAGAAGAGAGAATAAAAGGTAGCGACTGAGTAAGGCAACATTAGCTGTCTTGATCAAAGTTGTACGAGATATGCCACATTAGCAGTAGGCCTACATCTTTTCAACAGTTGTAAAGCGTTTTAATGATTGGGGTTTTTCCATTATCTCCAGATCTAAGTCATAACCCAAATCCTCCTCATAAAAAGGCTGAAAGCTAACGCTGAACTGAAAAGCAGCTCAAATAACCTCAGCTTGGAACACATTACTGGGAATTACTTTGGATGAATTTTTGTGTAGCAAGGCCGAATGTAACAATGCGGAGTTCAGTTTGTTCGATTGGCACATAAAGTTTCAGACCTCTATTGTAAAGTTCCAGACCTCTATTCCAGAGACAATAGTTTGTGTTAGAGTTGTTGTTTTTTTATTGTAAGTCTCTTTCACACTAGAACCATAATCTTTACCTAACCTTAACCATGGGTTTTATCCGCCTGACCTCAGCCTTACCTTAACCACACTAAAGTTGCCATAATAATAATACATTTTATTTATACAGCACTTTTCAAAGACACTTTACACGGCATGTTAGCAAAAGATCCTAGATAACTAAAAACAAACTAAAGGTACAAGACATTAAATGTAAGTAGTTCTAGTTTTGATTCATGTTTTCGCACCGACAGCACTTGGTTAAGGTTGGTGAAAGACTGCGGTCTTGAAGTCAAAAGTGGCACGGGGCTCGAGACAGGATGCTTTTATTTTATTAATATTTACCTGAAAGCACTATGTTTTCCTGACCTTAATCAAAGTGCTTTTCTTGCCTACACCCACATGCAGGACTCAGGACCTGAACCTCAGAATCTCCGGTGTTCAATCCTACATTTTGTACGCCTACCATCCACCCTGACCACTATCTAATGACTTGCATAACGATTTCTCTCCTAACAGGAGAGTTGGGTAAACACAGGAAATTAGTCCTGGTTCCATTCCACGTGGCTATGGAAACCAAAGCGAGACCAACGCACTAAACTGCAGGTGAGCCAAGCAAGCTGCATGTTGGCGGGCTCCGCCTCGGAAGCACGCTGATGACGTTTGATGTGTTTCTCACGTCGCTAATTCCCGGGCACACACAAACACACACAGACACATTGAAACATACAGGACACACAGAGGGCACACACAGACCTGCTCAGACCCAAGTCATGTACCTTGCTTGTAGACTCCCTGACATCTGTCTTCTCTCTCTGTCTCACTTCCTCTCTCTCTCTCTCACACACACACACACACATACATACTTTCTACTTTCCTCCCACCTCTGCCCCCATCCACCTCTCTCCCTCCTGCAGCCAGCCGACCAGCCCTCCTGAGCGCACATTCCCATTCTCCACAACTCTGTGGCTGGCTGACCTTGGAGCAGCCAGGACGGATCAGAGATAGACAGGCCAGGAGAGGGAGTCGCTATTCATCTTACGCCGGCATGCCAGCCTGGCCAAACAAGCTTGGGGAAACAATCCCCAGCAAGGGAGCGCTCCAAGCATCACCGGCCTGAGTGGCACGATCCGTCAAATTACCTGAGCTCTCTGGACTGTGGCCCGGCCCCAAATCAAGAGGCCGGCTGGAGGCTTATGGCTGAGCACACAAACACAAACACACACACAGATGTAAGACTCCCCCCACAGCAACATGGGATCAGAGTCTTTTCCATGACATTTATCTTTGGCAGTGATGCTCCTCGGTTCTTGATGCCTTTATGACCTTGTCTCACCCGAGTGTACCTATAGTTCTTGTTTATGGAGTCTTGCTTCTTCCCATTACACATTCACAAGTCTCATAGCTTTATACTTTTTTTTTTTTGGGGGGGGGGGGGGGTAGCTTGTATAAAAGCAGCTAACCCCATCTTCATGTCACTCCCCAATTTCTCTCTATCTTGTGGGATGCACCATCACAATCAGTGCCATTGTAGCCTTCTTTTTTCTCCTCATTTCCTTTTTCCTCCTCACTCTTTTGCCTTTCGTTTTCCTCTCCACTCCGGTGCTGGCTTCTGCCTCTTTCCCACTTTCTGTGTTATTTGCTTCTCTTTTAGAAAAAAAAAAAAAACCTGACACCTCTTCAGATCCACTACTGTGTTTTTTTTCTTTTTACATGGTAATCAGTTTGCAAATCAGTGCAGTGTCAGGGAGAGTGTTGCCAAGTTGTTTGGATCACTCTGCCTTAATCTGCGAGACGGCGGAATCGTTGCGGACTGCGGAGCACGCTAGTCTGGAGTGGATTTATGTTTTAAGGGAGGCTCAGAAGGCGGAGAAGAAAGAGATATTACATTTGAGAAATGAAGTTCTCCATAAAAATACCCCAAGCACCCAGGATGCGACAGAATAAAGAGGCTGAGAGTCATAACAGTGTTCTTTATGATTCAATGATGAATTATATCTCAAAAAGAAGTAGTTGGATGGTTAGCAAATCCATTTACTGCTGTCCCACGCTGGCTGATGTTTCTCAACTTTTAAAAATTCAAAAGAAAAAGCTGAAATGAAAGTTTGATCAGTGACTGATGGTATTCTCTGAGTTATAATTAAACATAATTATGTATGAAATCATTTGGTGTTACTAATGCATATTTTATAATTCTGTTGTAGCATCCACCAGAAGTAAACAGTCACTGGTAAATTGTCATTGCTTTGTTTTGTCTTGCCATACAGAAAAACAGCTGAAGGTCATAATGGTTTACAAGCTAAGAAGTCAATACTTTATCAGCCCTGCTAGAATAATGGAGAGCATAAAACAGGAGGAGCAGGAAGTGGGTTTTTCTACAAGTTCCCCCTAGGGACCTTATCTCACCACAAACTGTTTCTAGAGAAGATGAGAAAATGAAAAGGCTCTCAGAGCGTGGTGATTTTTCCTCAAAGAGTTAGTCAGTGTTTCAGTTTTGGCCTTGACAGCTTCAGTACAGCTCGTGATCAGGAGGCGGATTTAGAAAAACTTGGTTTTGCATCCCTTTGTGGTTATTTTGTGTGTCTTTGGTTTTGTGTGTGTTTGTCATTATTTTGCGTCTTTATATGTTCATTTGATTAACTTATATATAGAGGCTCTACCCAGTATAGGCCCACAAGCCAACTACCTATGACCGTCTAACTCTGATAGGGGCGCAACCACCCGTCTGCCTCTGCCTATGAATGGCTGGAGGAGCAGTCATCCAGGCTGTAAAGTGAGCTATGGTGGATGGGCATTTGGAGGAATGATGTGATGGCAGTGGATTAACAAGGTAGACGAGCTAGAGCCAGGATTGGCACGATTCCTCCGACTGGGGGAACAGCTGGGTGTATCTCTGCTCCCCTTCCCAAAACACTGTTCCTCTCCATTTAGCTCGTCACGCAGCGGCAAGCACAGACGGGATGTTCTTCAAGGGGAAGTCACATTCGAGGACCAAGGGGACCCCCCAGCTGTGCCATGCGGTAGCCGTTTGGCTCCGGGAATGCAACCGCCTCGGAGAAGCCTGGGTGTGGGTGTGGCATTTGGTGGCAACAGAGTACAAACACGTACGTACCCCCTCGGAGGGCCGGGAGCAGGGATGGATAGATGTTTGCTGATTTATGCTCTGGAGCGCCACTAGAGAGCTGAATCAGCAGGATGGGGAGATGCTGCGTGTGTGTATCTAATAAATAACCTCTTCAAGTCTGTGTCTTCACCCGATTTCTACCCAGAGGAGGGAAGAGGAACCTTCTGGAGGCCTTTGCCCCCTGTGTGGAGTCTGTGTGATCGGTTTTTGATGAGAACCTTCCCCTCAGGACTGAGGATGGCAGGACAGCTGTTCTAACAGGTTTATTGATCATTGTAATTGTCATGAAAGTGCTGAGTCATCACACACATACTCTCTCTCTCTCACACACACACACACACACACAATGCATACAACAAAGCTTGGATTAAGTTACAGTAGCTGCTCAGGGAACAAACAGAAACACCTTCCTTCAAATCCCTCCGAGGTGACATGAAAAACAAATAATGCCGTGTTGTTATCATTAACGTGTTGCTTTCAAGAGGTGCTTAGAAAATCCCTCTAAGGCCTTCTCTTAGGGAATCAGTTCAGAATTACATAAGAGGATGTAAGGAATTTGGGAGGCCTATTCATATGAGAGCACAGCGCAGAAACCAGGGAAGGGTTTTCTTAATTAGGGATGATTTTCCTCCAGCAGTAGCTTCAAATGCACTTTCCTCCTCTCCCATAATGCTTTGGTCTGGAGCATCCTTGGAGTGTCTGCACCGCGAGGAATGAATTACGCAGATATTCAGCTGGCCACAAGTCAGCATATGTGCTATTTACCAAAATATATTCATGCATCTTCTTGTTGTTTACTGACCTATTTTCAGATAAAAGAATTCTCTTTTTTCCCGCTTTAGCTGCTTTTCAGAAAAACTCCCCATCATGTTTTGTTTTTCATTCTTTAATTCTCGTCCAGACTTTTGTTGGCGCTATCTGAATTGAAGTAAAAAGAAATTGCATTTTCACAAAAAGAAAAAATAACATAGGGCAGTTTATGTTACAGGGAAGCAAGCTGAAAAATAAGGAGTGGAGAGCCTTGAGAGAGGGCCTTGCCAACAGTGGGGGAGGGGAGAGGGAGGAGGAACGCCGGATCGATGGGTGGTGCAACCCAAAGCTCATTTTTAAGTCCGGGAGGAAGTTATTTGTGCAAGAGCCGTGGCATTGGAGACCGGGGAGCAGTAGACACACACGCACATTTGCCTACAGATGTGATGCCGTCAGCAGGAAACATAGCTCTCCTGGGACTCCAAACGGCCTGCTAATATCCGTCCCCACTGTCCCGCCACACGAGACCTTACAAATCACCAGCCTCACAGCGCTCAACTCGCCGTGCCTCCGTCCAACATATACACAGAGGCGGCTAATCGGAACCATCCATTATATGAGGGCAGGCTTGTTTCAGGCCACCGGCCATTCATGGTGATGGATGTGAATGAAGGTTGTGGGAGAGACAGAGAAAGAGAAAGACCTTTAAGAGAGAGAGAACAGATTAAGTAAGTCATCTAAGGTATTATAGTATTACATGAAAATGCAGTGATGCATGATCACGGTGCAATGTATATTCCATGTATTAGTTTGTTACATAAATCCAGGACTAATTTCACTACTCAACTCTGGACACGCTCTCACAGTTTTGCATTATGATCCTTTGCTACTGGTATGATTCTTTACAATAGAGTATTAACATGCACTAATTGACATAGCATCTCTTTGGGGCAGGGCAGAGAAGAGAACCTCATCATGTTTTTTTTTAAATCTTTCACACTGATCTGAAACAGTTACATTTATGCGACACTAAACGACATCCACTTCTGTCTCGGCACTCATTGGCTGGTAAGTGATGGAACGTGTGTGAAAGCTGGAATGACAAATCCCTGCCATATGATTTTGTAGCACCGTTACATTGACTAGAGGCACACAGGGGAGCATATACAGCTCCATAGTGGAGTATGAGCCAGTAAAACAATGACAAGCCCTATCTATCCACCCCAGGGTGGCTCCTCCGAAGTCTGGCGTATTAAACTGAGCCCTGAGATAAGGCGGCTTCTTGCACAGTTCAGCCATGGGGGGAGATGCGCCCACTCTCCTTATGTATTCCAGTCGTGCTGCATATTGTTTGATATAATCAACATGGACCAGGGGGTACTGCGCAGCTCTCAAATACATAGCCCTCCCAAGGGTAATATAAGTCTGAGTAACACTGACATGATTTATGCAGATTTCAACACATGGCTATGTGCAATACTGCATGTGGGAGGTGGGGGGTGGACACAATTTTCTATAGGTTTTGGATAGCTATTTAAGAAAATATTTAAAGGACGTTTTGTGATGTAAGAGTGTACTTGAGCACATGTTGGGGTGTGCATACGTGTATACAGTGTGAGCTGTATATACTCACAATCCGAGAGAGAATATATCCTAGGGGTATATTCGTTTTTGCTGAGGCAAACGGTGTCAGAAAGCTATGCTTCACCTCAGATGCATTACTTTACCCACACAAGTTGCTTCATATCCCAGTGCAGGCTGGAAGTGGGAGCATACAATAGTTTTGCAATGCACTTGTACCCTGTATACATTTCCACAGTTTGGCTGGGAACCAAGCCTTCTTGGAGAATGAAAAAAAGTTCCACATGTCTGAACCAAGATAGGACTTTACATACCAATGGGACTGCCGGAGTGTTACAGGTTTCCAAAACACTGGACTTATTTTTCAGAAATAAGTCTGTCAAAACCTCTGCCGACGCCCCCCCGCCCACCGGGTTTGGCATACATGCATTGTGAGGATGAGGTAGAGCCTTAGTTATTCCAGTAGGCTGGAAGGTGGTGTTGAGTATTTGACAGAAAGGGACTGGAAGATTTGATAGGTAATGTAAATCATGGAATATGCCCCAGTGGAGAGGAGGGGGTAGGGTTGGAGCGGAGCGATTCTATCAGGAACCAAATCCTCCAAATGCAGCTTTGAATAAGAATGAAACAGATAAAGCTTGGAGGAGCCATCATAGAAACTGTAATATTAGACAAACAAGAGATTTGCAATACTGTTTTCTGAAATATCACCAGACGTTATCACTGCCTACTGGCTAATCTCATGCTTTTGCCTGAATTTGAGGACAGTGCACTTGCTTTCCCTCTTCTTCGGCTAACAAGGCATCTGTGCAGTGTGTGGGTGGAGAGTCAGGGCAGTGTAGGTGACTACAGGTCTTATCAATGTTGAGTGCAGGGTTAGAGAGGGGAAGGGATGTTTAAAGATGCTGGAATCTACTGCTCAACTTTTTGCAACAGTCGGGAGGTTAATTCCATGAAATATGTGTGGAGAGCTGCCCCACTTCATAAACCACATGTCATTCTCTCTGAACTGATATTTTTTTCTCTCCTACAGAGCGCTGAGAAGTCGAGGAACTACTATTGTATCACAGCAGTTGGCACCAGAATGGTAACAAACAACTACTTTAATTAACCAATCCAACTGAGCTCATCAGTGTGTTGACCTTTTTTTCCATCCAAACAAACAATCGCTTTTGATTTGTGTATGCAATCATTCTGGTAGAATGAATCATTTTGGATCTGTTATATCAATTAAATACCAATAATAAAAGAAAAGAAAAAGTGTGAGGGCGCATCAGTATTCAGCTAGTCACCACCAGAGGGGATGTGTGGGTGGGAGGGGAGAGGAGCGCCTATCACTCCCCTCTGCTAATTAAAACTAACGACTCCAGGTGCTGCACGGCGCCGGGCAGAGGAACGGCCGGGCGGCGTGTTTGTGTTGGTGGTTCGCCTTCATTACTGCCTCCATCCATTCTCCTTAGGAGCCCACCGCAGTATCGACTCGGATCCCGACACACAATGTGCAATGCAAGAAAAAAGGGGTGATCTAAATGCAAATGGTACGGTGTGATGCATTATACAGGGTGTGAGGAGCAGTGATACGGGCAGCAGGAAGGAGTTCCTTTCTTTTAGTAGAGGTGGTGGAATCTCAATGACGGCCCCCGGTCAATAACGGTATCAGGCTTCTAAATGTTCTCCAAAAGCTTGGGAATGGGGGAGGTTGTTTTCTCAGCAACCAAGGAGTCGATTAACATGTTCTCTCCCCGGCCTTTGAGCAAGCCGGTGATCAATGGAAGACGGGAAGAGAGTGAGAGAGCAGCGATGTCTTTTCCCATCCTTGTCTTTTTAAATCACACCTCAGTCTCAGCACTTGGGTCATCCTAGCATTTCTCCACACAAACACTGTGGTGTGTAGCTCTACCCGAAGGCTGCACTGCACAGATCCATAATTATGACAAATAGTTACCCGCTTGATACTGCCGGCAATATCAGAAGTGTAAAAAGCTGAATTTAATTCTCGAAAATGGATCTGAGTAAAAGGTAGTTTGCAGCAGATGATGGTCTTTTAGGTCAAGCTGAATCTCCACTGACAGCAGGTATTACATCCAGCTATAATGTTTTTAAAATGACTAAAAAAGGAAGTATAAATAAAGAAATAGAGGTAAAAAAAAAAAAAAATCCCTGTTTGTGAGAGTGGTTGTACTGTATGTTTCCTGGAGATTTTGCCATCAAAGTAGTTCATCAAAGCGTTTCCCCTTTGTCACAGTTGCTTTGGACACCATGGTCAGTGATAACAAACAGCTTTCTTGAGAAAGATTCACTTTTAATAACCAATAAAAACCTAAATCATAAAGGTTTTAAAATTGTAACATGAGAGCTGTGACTGGCCACACATCACTCCCCAGTATATCAAATATTGTCCCTGTCATGGTCACAAGTGCACCATCTCCCCATTTCCCTTCATCAGTCTCGACTTTGTTGCTGCATCCCATTTAATGGGCTGGATACCAGTGCCTCCATACTATATGAAACAGTCTATCTTCACAGAAGCTAAAACAGCATATCCCTGTAAACTTGTAAAAACTATTTTTTCTGGCTTTATCACTAGGATGTAGCCCTTTAACGGCAAAGTTAAAAACTCTGGTAAGTTCTATGGCAAAAAGAGTTTGCAATATGAGCTGTGATCTTTAAATTCAGGACATGGTGGACCATTCAAAACATGGAAACAGCAATATAATTTCAGTTTATCTGTAATGCAACAACAAATCCAGGCTGTTAAAAAGAAAAAACTGGCATTAATGGCTGGTTTCTATTACTGCAGTGGCCTTTTCATTGGTCCATATTATGTGACGTATTTACCGGTGAATGGTGCCCAAAAGAAGGCAAATAGCTTGTAAATACAACATGATGACATGATATTTCTCAACTTTACAAGTTGATGAAGACTGACTGAATGCACCATGAAACAACAGACTGGTGCACAATGGATCGTGACAGCTGTGCTTGTTTCTTGTGCTCCATGCTCTGGTAAATCCATAGGGAACAGAAGTGTGTGTCTAGAAATGGTCTACAATAGAGAACTTTTTTTCTTAAATCTGTGAGAGAAAACAATGACCCATTTTGACTTCAAAGGGTGCAGCCCCTGAATTTGGACCCAGCATTTCTCTTTCAGCAGGGGGAGTGACTTGATCTTGTTGTGCTGCGATTCACCTGTTTCATAGAAAAGGAATGGAAGTGGTGTCTTCCCTCGGTGAGTTTCACCTGACACCTGACTGCACAGCTGTTTCTCATTTTCTCATTAACTAGTTTCCCACACTCCTTTGCTGGTTCATTTACGGTGTGTGTTGGTTGAGCTATTCAAGTCGACTTGTCGATTATTTTTCTTTTTCGAATGTGTGTTTATTTGATTCTACCTGCGTGCTTGTTACTGGCTGTAAGCCTCTGAACCCTTCGAATGTTATGTGAACCCTCAGAGTGACCACTTTCCTCCTACACATAAAATTCCACTCGCACATTATCACACTAGATGAGGAGACGTTCATTTCAATGAAATCCAATAAGCAAACTTGCCTGGAGTGGAACCGCTAAACTATCAAGGATGAGACAACACAGGGATCATTGTGTTTGTTACGCCTATGGCATTCATCATTCTTTCTGTGTCATTAAAAATTCTTATTGAAGTTGTATTTGCCCTCAGTGATGTTGATTTTCTTTTGATGACTCTTTTCTCTCCCCTCTAGCATTTGAATATCTTGGACATATGAAAGGCCAGGTCCTGGCTTTATTAAGCAGCCCCAAATTAGTTTGTTGGGTAAACTTGGATTTGGACTGAGTTCTCTGCCCTTGTTGATGAAAACCTAGAAGTACACCATCATGTGCAGCAGTCGACCATTGGCAGCCACTTGATTTTTTTTTAGAATAGCTCTTGAGGTGGGCACAATTCTGGATTAAAATAACCAGAGATTATAGTGTAAAATTCCAGCATTTAATCCTTTTAGGTCTATAGTTTTTTTCATTTTGCCAGGCACTAAATGTTGAAGGATGTCAAGGATGTGAAATCTTACTCTTGAGTGTGCATGGCTATTGTCATTTGACAATACACAGAAGACATGTACATTTACAACATAATCACCCATTGTTAGGCCTTGATAAATATGAAAAAGCATGATTGTCAAAACTTACTGATTGCAGTTAATTTTCTGTGTGTGTGTGTGTGTGTGTGTGTGTGTGTGTGTGTGTGTGTGTGTGTCATGTCATAGCTAGTTTCAGGCTTCATAATGCATTAAATAAAGGCCTACCAAGAAGGCAAGGGAATAAAAAGTATTTAAATGTATATATAATTTGAACAGAATGTATATGTAGATTTGATATATAATAAGTGTTTGCCAAAGTCAGGGAAGACAGGGAGCATGATAAATGATTTATCAGTTAGTTCTATTAATTTATTTTAAACTAAACTAAACACTTATTCTCAAAGAAAAAGATTTTATGGTTGACTTTGATGTTGTCAGAATAGAAGGCCCACACTTTTACTGTACAGAATGATATAAGTTAATATAAGTTCCCTCTTACTGTAGGTAGCATGGAGTGATGTTCACACTTCAATACACACCCTGAGACTGGGAAAAGGCTTTGCTCCTGACTCAAAGAATTAAGTTATTAAGGGCAAATACAAAATTAGAAGTAATCCACAAAATAAAGGTAGTCTAATTTAAAATGTCTACTCCTCCACTCCAAACAGGCCATAATAATGACATAAAATAACACAGCAAAATGTGAATACCCCTAATAGAAAATAAAAAAATAAGTTCACTGGTGTAATATCTTTTTAGAATATAATGTAATAAATTGTATATATATTGTCTGATACTGAAGTTCTTGATAATTGCATAATATTAGTGCATGTAGCCAACTAATTGATGATTTACAGGTAAAGCATTTATTCTAAATTAAAGTGGCTGTGATCATTTTCAGAATATTTTTGCGACAGGGAAAAGCTGAATATTGAAAACAATATCCTTAAACTATCAGTTATTGAAAGACATCAAGAAAGTCTTTTTACCTATTCATGTCCCTTTTCAGTCTGTGTTCACCACAGATAGGTGCAGACATTGGCCAGTGCGCGACTCCCTTCTTGTCAGTTTTTTTAAAGAAAGTGTTTTTGCACTTATATTATGAGAAAATAATAACTCTATTTCACGTTTGTTTTTTCAGAATTACAAGAAATAGTGGTCCATGCTTGGTTGGTGTAGAATGATAGTGCTGCATAGGTCACTGTTTGTTGTAACTTATGAGCTTGTTTTTGACCTGGTAACAGTGGGTTCTATTCCCCTGTTCAAAGGTCTGGCATAACAGGAAAATCCACAAGAGTAATTTATACAAAAAAAGTACAAAAATGAATTCAAAGCATTTCACTGTAATTATTTTCATGCTATGTTTGTCACAATATGCTCCTCAGTCCCTCTCGTCAACCATTCTCTCATATCTCATCGCCATGTATTTTCCTCCGACTCCTCAGACCTGCCATCCTCGAGCTGTCCACCAGATGCCCCCAGACTTTCCCTCCTTTCCTCATCGCCTGACTGCCCCACCCATCCACACACCTTTTTTCACTTCTCATCAGCCCTGCAGTCACCTGAACTTCCCCGCCAATCTTCCTACCTGAACCTCAGTCCTTAATCAGCCTTCACCACAAGTATTAATTTCCCTTTGGGGATGAATAAAGTAATCTATCTACCAGTTAACTTACTTTGCTCTGCCAGATCGTTGAAGTTGGCATCTGTCTCATGCCTTTGCTTTCCTGCCATTATTACCTGATCTGTTCCTGTGTTCACCTGATTACACCTGGACCTGTTTCTGCCTGCCTGACCTGCCCATTTGACTTTCTACCTGTTTATTGGACTTGGATTCATGCCTGCATCCTTTTGGATTTGTTTGCCAATGTTGGACTGCTTTTGAGGTTTAAACCCGTGCCTGCATCACTTTCCCGTAAGCCTTTGTATCTTTATTTGTGTAACAAATCTACCATATTGTTGCACGCTGGAGATAACACCGAAAAACAAGAAACTTATAATTCAATTGATTCTTTCTGTGGGCTTCACTTCAAGTGGAAGACAGACTGAATATTGGTAGGACAGAAGTGTAATGTGATGAAAGGTTATCTTTTGGAAGACTGGTGGTGTTCATCCCCCAGTATAGTTCTTGAAGAATCTATGCCAAGGAGGCTGTTCTAGAGGCTTATGTTGGCCCAACACCTTACTAAGGTACTTTTGTTGGTTTCTTTTGTTGGTGTTATGGCATGTTGAAGGCTGTTTGGACCGTAGTGGTTATATATGCCACTGCCCCATTGTATTTTACCTCACTGTATCTGTTTAAATTGTTTTTTAACCCCTGATACACGGGCTACATGAAACAATCTCTTTGGCTATTGCAATATGTTGTGTGCTGCTGACTTCTCTTGTGGAAAATGTTGATTTTCTGTTAGTGTTGCACTTCCTTTTTTTGTCACTTGCTGCTGCTTTGACACACTTACATACTCCCACACTTGCCCAGACACGGACACAATTTCTCTGTCTAACGTACAAGGAGTGACATCATGACAGTTGAGAGGATCTGTTTGAGATCTTAAATTCATTCCGTTCTTGGTGTATCTTGATACAGCAGCGTGACATCTTAAAGTTTGCCATCAGCAGTTATAATATAAAGCAATGGCAGGACTGTAACCCGTACAATATGACACACTGTCTGTAATAATCTGCAAGGGAAAAACAATTGATTCACTGATCACGTCTTGAAAACATGACTGAGTGGAAGTCAGTCATGTGAGCAACCTTCTTACTGTTAAAAATCTGACAGTCCATGAACAAAATCAATTTTCAATTGATAATCCAGAGAGGGAATTCAATCTTTGATGCCCGTTGCTTTGGTGAAAGCAACATGGGAACTCCTGAAAACACAATCACATTTCTTTTCTCTGGCTTTAAAATGATTTGCCAGGGTTTGGTGGTAGGTATCACGCTCACAGAGATGGAGTAGTGAGGGCTATATCTTTTGAGTTAACCGATTATTTTCTCACTAGTAGCAGCTGCAATAACTAGATGAGCAAAGGAAGGTCCTCTGCTCTCACAGATCAGACAGGCTGTACAGCTTAATAATAATAAAGCTGAACTGATCACAATATGCTTTTTATGTATAATAATAATAATAATAATAATATGTTGAGTCATGATGAGGATCTGCACTACAGCTTACACGTTGACCCCAGCTGCCTTGACTGTTGAATTGCTCCCGTTATACTTCTTCTATTCACTGTATCCCAGATAAACTCCAGGAAACATGACACGTATTACTTCCTGAGCACCAGAGGAAATGTTTTTCTTGAGAGGAATGCACTCGCAACACAATGAAAAATGGCCAGAAATGTGAAATTAAGAAAGAATATATGCATTTTTATCTAACCAGGAAACAAACATTGCAATGAAAAATCTTGAGTTTTGGCCAAAAAGGGAAAAACCTACTAAAGCATATTCAATAAATGTTAATACCTCAGAAATTGCACATCAATTAAATCATTGTCAGTGATGGAGAACAGGAAAAACTGAGGTTTATAGTATTTCAAAATTATGCATATCGATGGTTAAACACTTTTGTATAGTGTTTCAAGTGATATTAAATTTAATAGTATTAAATAGTATCTGAAGATGTAAAGTGTTTTATTGTTAATGTTATTACAATTCAAAGTTGTTAAACTGCCTTTTCAGTTAATATCTATTAATACTATGAATTATCCCACATACTGTACAGCAAGTACAATATTTAACATGTGCCCAGATGATCATACTTGTGTTATTCAGTGTAGATCTATTCATTAAAAACCTGTTAAATATTTACTTATTAATAACACAAAAACGTCTTTGCGGTTGTTTCAAATGTTCCTTATTTATTCAGCACCACATATTAACTTGTTGACCTTAATTTTAGATGAAGAAACAGTCACATCTGGATTATTTTTAGAAACAAATTTACATATCATTGAGCTTACAAAAAGACTGAAAGTATTAAAAAAAACCAAAATAAATACAAAGTAAAGCTCTTCATTTTTTCCCCAGTGCTCTACCATGAATCATACTTTGTAAAAATGATATAAAACAGTGTAGCACAGGCAATGCATTGGAGAAAGAAGTCAAGAAAAGGTATAAAGCGCAATTAATCAATATTTCGTGGTTGTTGCAGGAATCCTCAGAACCTGCAGCAGAAACCGCAGCCCTTGTTGCTCTTGCAGCAGTTGCAGCACCAGCGGCACAAGGAGAGGTGGCTCTGACGCTTCTGCCTGATGTGATTGGGCATCTGTGCGAAAGACAAGAGACATGAGCATGGTGTTCATCTCCAGCATTTCATCCTCTCCTTGTGTGGAGAGAGCACCAGGGTACTCCATGGGGAAAACACATCCACTTAGATTTTAATTTGCTCACGGTAATTGGCTTAATTCATTCAGTCAATTGAACATACCATCCACGATTCCATTGACATTTCTTGATGTGCCGCAACTGGAGTGTCATTGCTCCCTGCCTCCTCCAGCTCTTGCACCTGTTAATGAATTATGCACATTTAGGAGCCACGTCTTAGCATCCTGACAAAACATTTATAGCTAATAAGCAAATTAAGTGAGTTTAAGTCAAATTCTTACCCCGGTGAATGGGACAGCAGAGCTCTCCAGAATGCAAATAAAGGCGAGCACGAGTGTCACTGCAACTGCAATGCTGAATGCCTTCATTTTGGGGGGGAGGGGGGAGGTTTAAATGGTTTAGTTAAATCCTTTGAAGATTAGAGTTGATAGGTCTTCTTTCTCATGGGTGTCAGGCCAGCGAAGAGCACCACAATATCTTCAATTTATTCTTCAGCTCCAGTGATGGATGGTGATTGCAAGTGGATTTCTTCAGATCTTTTGGTGACCCTTGTCAGCGCTTTAGACTCCTTCCTCTGTCTGATGGTTGAGTATGCAGAGCGCTCTGGCATTTATACACACTTGCGCTCACTGTTGCCTCATGACTACAGGAGGCCTGGCCAATTCCTGGCAGCAGTTACCTAACTCCACTGGGGAAGTTGACCTCCTCTTTTCTCTTCTCCTCAGTGCTGCGACATTGTGGGAAATTCTGTGATCTATTTTTGATTGTGGGCCCCACTGTCTATTCAGCAATACCAAATCAACTATGAACTTTTAAATTAAATTACTTTCCAAAGAAAGAACATGTAATTCCACACATGAACAAGCTGCTGTTGCTGCTGCTGCTGCTGCTCCGGACCATCATTTTTACAATATACAAATGCAATATGTATTCTGTATTGAGGCAGCACTTAATACTTGAAGGGATTCATGTAAAGATGTGACTTTTCCTGGAACAAACTAGAAGGATCGCTGGAAATTCCCACAGCAAAAGCCAAGACTGCATGGGTCAATCTATTGCACGGCTCACTGAGCTGCACTTGTTTCGACCCAGGAAATCCTTCACTAAGGAGAGGGAGCCACTTTGGAATATCCATTGCTTAGTCTAAAGGATGTAATTACAACCTCTCAAATGGAATAATTAGCCCCTCATTTTCAACACATTCAGTTTTTGCATAATACACAGGAACCTGCAGTTGAACCAAATTAAATCCCTTTGAGAGCAGCAGAATAGTAGCCAGGATTAAAAACGTCTATTTGAGAGGCAAGGTGTTTCAATATGCATTAGTTAAAGATGAATATAATGTAATCTGATGAAGTTTATTATGTTTGGACAGAGAAGAGTAGCATTGCTACAGGGGGTTTACCCTGCAATAAAACAAATCCATTATATATTGTGACTTAATGTACAGTCTTTTTTTTTTTTTTTGTATATTGTCTGTATTTCAATATATGATTTTTACATGGTTAAGAGCCTAACACAAATAACATACAGAATGACATAGGACAGCTGCTTTTGTTTCATTAAAACATTATTTCTAATTTCCTGGCACTGCATAACAACTGTTGATAGGTTCATAAATATTTTAGACAGTGTGAAAATACAACAGTGTGAATTTAATGACAATGACAGAATGATGATAACCCAGACTGTTAACAATTGCATGGAAAAACGACAACTCTAAAATTGAAAGAATAATTTCCCCTTATCACTGAAGTGGCGATAAACTCCTTAAGATTAATTAAGCTGTCAGTGTAAGAAAAGTATTCCAGAACAACATCAGGCTGTGAATAAATACAAAAATCAATAATGGTAGAAAAGAAATAACTAAAAGCAAAATAAAGGTACAAACTGATAAATGGTGGGCTGTACATGCTGATAAAATCAGGGGCCATTTGAATTCTCATTATACCTTCAAAGTCTTTCCAAATTACCCGTGCTGACTCAATTAGTGAAACAACATGCCGCGGGACCCCTGCGTCAGTCTGTCTCGTTCACTGATAACCCTGCTGGCCTGCGTGCTTGCTTTGGGTGACCACAACGTCAGTGTCAACAAATACAGCCATGAATGGCTCCACATCTCTTGGAATCTACCCATATTTTTCTAATATGAAGGGAGAGCACTGCATTATCTTTACTTTATGCATTGTTTTTGCTGTGTGCTTGTGTGTTTCTGTATATCTGATAGACAGAAAGGGGCTATAGTCCACTATTTGAATTAGCACATCATGTCCACACATGATGAACACATGTCATTTTGTTTGTTATGCTCCACTAGGCATGACTCAGCTCATGAGTAATCTGAATATGATACTGGTTGACTGTATCAAGACAGAACTATTATTATATCCAGGGTCACTGTGAGTGTGAGAGCACATGGGAGAAGCAGAAAGAGACACGCACACATAAAAGAAACAGTTCAAAAGTAAAAAATATAGATACAGATCTGGGTTTTCCGAGCATGCGTGTTTTGGCACGTGTTTACTGAGCATGCGTGTCTCCTAACAGACACTGAGGCTATCAGTAGGAATCTTTTGGCCAAACAAAGCCAGGCACCAGCACGACAGACACATTCACCTCTGCAGGCGCCACTCTGCCTTTTTCTCCTGGACGAGGGCATTGCCCCCGTCTGCCCCTGTTTCATCATCATCCTCTGTTCCTGTCCCCCACCATTTCTTGCCCCTTTTTCCCCGTCCTCCTCTCTGTCCCTACCTGCTTTATATGGAGCTCCAAGACATTCCACAAATTCAACTCGTCTTCTGTCAGCTTGTCTCCTACCAAACCCACCACACACAGCACTCCTCACAATGGCCCTCAACACAGCCAGACTGTTGCCCCAAGTGTTTACAGCTTTCCTCAAAACTAGGACAAAGATTAACCAGTGTTGGCACATCATAAATACATCAGTTTGTAAATGAACATGAGTGTTGAATAGTCATGACCTCCGGTCATGTTCTGCTCCTGACTGTCACAGCGTTACAAAAATGCCGTGTCACTTTTCAGACTCAGGGGGCAGTAGGGAGCTCAGGTTCATGGGTTTCTGCACTTTGAGAACAGTGACTGTGGGGAATTTCCCAGTTTGTGTGGAATTTGAAGCATGTTACGATATATTACTGGAACTTCCAAAATATTTTTGAACAGTGTCATTCTTAATCCCATTTATGACTAAGCCAACTTTTTATTAAAAAATATAATTATAAACTATATTTACATAGTACCTTTTCATAAATAAAAATTAAAAGAATGAAGCTCAAAGCTCTTTACAATAGAGACAAAACACAAATGATTAATTAACACCAGAATTACGTCAGTAAAGGCACTCACCATGAACTCCATTGTTCCTGGTTCAACTCAAAGAGGGGGTCCTTATTTCATTCCCCATCTCTCTCCCCTTGTTTACTGTCAAAATCTCAGATCAAACGTCCCAAAATACTGAACATAGATACAAAATCAAGAAAACATCACAAGACAAAATACTGGTACCTCATACTTTTTTTGGTATCACCCTGGTAAAGGTTTCAAGCGACCTGAGCCGATACTAAAAGGTGACGTGAAAACACAGCAGACCACTTATTACAAAGTTGTCACATGTGAGACACAGAACATCCTGCACAAAAACACCATTTTGAAATAGCCAAGCTACCATCACCTTGACCGCAATTTTGATATCCTCCATTGTCACTGTGTGTTTGTGTCACGTTGAGGATGATGTCACAGCAGTTTCCGATGGTGCTCCATACCATGCAGTGGTAGTACGGCATTAAAAATGCTCACTGAGGTTGCCCTTATGAAATGGTACCACAAAAAAAAAATGGAAGTAGTTAGAAACATTGATTGAGATCCATTTAGCCAGTGATGTTTAGATAAAACCAGTGATACTGTGCGCTCTTCCTTTTAGTTTTGGTCAGAGAGTTCAATAAAATTCTAAGGAAGACCAGTAAACAGTGCATTACAGATCCAGCCACCTAGAATTGCGGGCTGGTCCCTGACCGGCCCTTGGCAGATCCTTGCTGTTTCCCAGCCAGGTCCCAGGTTTTTACACGAAGAAAGAAATAATTTAATGTATAACATTTGCTCATAAATGTTTTTGTTTTATTTTCTTATTTATTTTCTTATTTAAATACTTTAAATATAATTTAAACTATGGTATTTTAGTGAAGTGTTTTTTTATTTGATTTTACATGATGTTTTACTGCCTGAAAAGTTTTTAAACCATAATGATATTTTGTCGCAGTCCCTTTTTGACTGTTGACTGTTAATCTGGTTGTTGTTCAGGGCATCCACCACTTACGTACTGAATCCAAATCAAACGGTGTCTGACCTTTCTGGTTGTAGATGGTGTTAATTTCAGCTCCATTCCATTTTGGAGTTTTTTACTGGCAAACATGTTGTTAAATCTCAGCGGTATATTTCCACAACCCTTTTTTTTAACCATTTTACTGAGAGTATTAAAGCAGTTAAATGAAAGATGTTTCCCCTCCTCCTCTCTGTCCCTACCTGCTTTATATGGAGCTCCAAGACATTCCACAAATTCAACTCATCTTCTGTCAGCTTGTCTCCTACCAAACCCACCACACACAGCACTCCTCACAATGGCCCTCAACACAGCCAGACTGTTGCCCCAAGTGTTTACAGCTTTCCTCAAAACTAGGACAAAGATTAACCAGTGTTGGCACATCATAAATACATCAGTTTGTAAATGAACATGAGTGTTGAATCTGATGTTCCTATTTGTGGTCGGAAAGTCTTGAATTATACGAAATAACGTTTATGATATACTAAACATACATAAACTACACTCCTCATTGTTTCTTATTTGTGTGTGCAATCCAAACTGTGCGCTCCAAAGCATTCAGGGGGAGACAAACATCTTTGTCTTTTAACATATGCAAACAGAATTTGCCTGTCAGTTTGATCAAAATACCGTAGAATCCAAGACCATTGCTCGTGCAAGAAAAAGCAAAACAATCTGAGCTCTTTCCTATCCCCCATCTCTCGACAGCAGCAGAATACAAACGTTTGTGCTGATACTACTATAATGGGCGAGACAGGAGCGGTGTAGTTATTAATGTAGGCCCAAGACAGATGAGAGAGTCGGTGTGGTATACAAGGTATGAGGAGCATTGTATGTCGGGTGGAATAAGACTCTTTCTGTCAGCCATTTTCGACAAATAACAACCTCAGAGAGAGAGGGAATGGGAAACAGGCTGAGGCAGTGGACAATGCATGCTCCTGACAGTGTGCTCCTCTAGCTCAAAAAGCACAAAGGTAAGACTAGCCTACAGGACATGAAACTGTGGCTCTCCAGCAGAGTGTGTTGGCCAGCATGAGTTCAATGAAAATCAGTCAGCCGTGTGCTTTGGTGGACGTGCCTAAACACAAATTAAAAATAGGACTTTTCCAATTCACATGAAGGATTTTGCAGCAGGTGGCTTTGCCCTACCCTCCAGGCAAACGTGGAAACAGACATTCGTTCAGTACTGACCAGACAGAGACCACTGTTTCAAATCCATTAAGTATAATTTCAGCAATAACAATTAAATGCTCAAAGTGCAGACACTTTCCTCTTCCAATTAATGCACCAATTAATTGTAAGTGAATTATCTGCACTGTGAGGTGAAAGTGACATTTCCAGTGCACACTTCATATTGCATTTGTTAGAGAAGAAACCCACGTCTGTGTGCCATTTAGATTTCCTTTCCAGGATGACTTTGTTTCAACTCTGCATGGTTTTCTTCAGAGAGCTTTTTACAGGTTTGGGGTGAACGAGGCAGGCAGACAGACAGACAGAGTACGTATGTCCCAATCAGAGAGGTACGTTGGATCAGAGATCAGCCACTTCAAACAGAGACAGGGACACACAGACGCCTGCCTGGCTCGCTGTGTGTGTGTGTGTGTGTGTGGGTGTGTGTGTGTGTGTGTGTGTGTGTGTGTTTGAATGGCAGCTGACAAGCCGGGAGACACTGGAGGGGGGTACCAAGACAAAATCGTGGCACATTTAACGAATAGCGTCAGCCTAATGAATACTGATGGATAGTCTTACTGTTTGGACGTGTACGGCATCCCAGTCTGAACTTAAAAGATTATCCAAATCATGGCTGCTCCCTCTTAAAGAACAGCAGAATGATGCTTAAATGCCTTGACCTGCAGTGTCAAGCCCAATCTCACAGAGGGCTTAGATGCGCCTTTTATCCACCATTGATCTTTCTCACCCAAGGTGCCCTCTGTGTGTTCTAACTACTTACTGGTTTCAATTTTACCAGTGTGTTGATGAATCCATTGTAGGAACTGGAGTACGCAGAGGGCGCATACTTCCTCCAAGGACGCATAATCCTCCCAATTAGTTATTTTAATAACAGAGGATGTCTAAAAGTGTTATGTCTGCATCTACACGTGGAACTGCATTAAAATATATAGTGAATCATGCTGACTGGCTGAGGATTTTAAGAGAATTGTAATCTACAGTGTGCAGGAATATTAGAGCTTTATACAATGGGTAATTGTGCACATTTTCAAAGGAGTCAGACTAAGGACCCTTAATTTGTGGCCATTTAAATTTATCATGATGATGTCTATAGGTGAAAACCCCCTCAGTTTTTTGTTTTTTTTCCAGATCCTTTAAAATAGATGTGAAATTTTGGTACAACTATGGGATCTCATTTAAAATAGGCCACACCAGTAGGAATTTATTGGCACATCTTAAAGGCCTTGCAAACTGCAAGTGATGGAGTCATAAACTTGAACTCTGAATGTTGCAAATTGAGTCACAAATATTTAAAGGTTAGTTTTTGAAACCAAGGTTTTGGGCTTTAATATTTTATGTTCCAAATTTGGAACATAAAAGCAGAGTTGAAAAACAAAAAATTTGATTCAAGTCAAAATAATTGAGTTTTGCTTGTCCACAGTTCAGGAGTTGTAAGCCAAAACATAAAGTGGGGCCCATGACCTTTATTTCACTCAAATCTATGATAGTTTTTAAGGTACCTTGCTAACTAAGAGATAGACAAACATACGAGGGACTGAAAGCCAACTTGACAGTTTGGATGTTTATGTCCAAGTTCTGCAGAGAGACAATGAGCCACAACCGAAGTCCATAAGAGGTTTTCAGCCAGTGAAAGTTTTATTTTCCACCGTTTTACTTAGAAAAGATGTCTTACAATCTAACCTGAGAACAGTGAGGTTGCTACAGAGAGAAAATAAGTCTTTTTTCTTTCTTTCTTTCTTTTGCCATTTCAAAAAAGAAATGCGAAGGAAAAAAAATTAGCCACGAGTGACCTTTCATTTGTGAACATCCATCTTCCAAAGCATTATTCATGTCTTCACATTTCACAGTCTCTGCTCTCTTCTCACTGAGGTGTAAAAAAAAATTCGACTGCAAAACATCTATCATTCAACTTTGGCTAGGAGCCTCGTTTGATAGATCAGACACCTGCATCTGTATCAGGTTTGAGTCGAGCAGTGGCAGCAGAACAGCACTTCCAAGCTGTTAACTTGCACAGTCGGAGATATTAAAATGTGATAGTCTGCCTGATTTTGCCAGGGGTCTGAGTGTTGGTTTTGCTTTGCTGGATCCTGAGATGTTGACACAGGAAGAAGCAATCGTGCTCTAATAAGTGGCTGGATGTCTCTTTTCCACTTTCACCCACATCACCCAAAGCGGAACAAAAATACATCATGTATAAACATTCACAAAATCCTCAACAATGTTAATCTTGGCAGCCAATTACTGTTTACTTATTGTTCGCCTGAGTGGGTGGAGAAATATGTGAGATCATTTCCAATATCCCACTTTCCAACTATTCAATCTCTTCATGGAGAACGAGTTGTTCTCAACTAAGAAGTGCAACACAGTTTGTGTAGCGTGTACTCCTTTTCGGTAGTGAGCAGAGTCTTTGAGTACTGCTCTCCAGGGTACGCACAACCCCCCCTCCCCCTCCCCCTGTGCGTTGAGCTCCATTTGAAGAGATACCAAAATAGAGCAAACAGCTTGAAATGAAACATGTGGGGATTATTCTTACACGTATTGAGACACCGGTAAACCACACATGAACAAAAGATGAAAGTAAATCCCACAGTACCTATATATAGTTTGGCAAAAGTTGGAATTTGCACCGCACTCCTCTCCAGTCCACAATCCAGCGCACTGGGTTTGTCTATCGTCCACATGTTCCACACTTGTACATTTCAATTTGTAATTAAATAGCATTTGAACAGTTGGATCTTTACAAGTGATTTTGTTGACTTTTTAGTTATTTTTCTAGTTAAGCAAATGCCCAACAATTCAAGTATACCGCTTTTCTTTTTTTTCAAATCAAGCTCCAAAATTGCACACGTCATGTTAATTATTATGACAAAGGGCCAGCATGAAGTTAATGAGTTATTGATTGTTTACTCCCAGAGATAATCTGCTCTAACATTCTGTAACATCTGTATTAAAACACGAGTCATATTTACATAAATCGGCCTAAAAAGCATAGGCCAGCACAGCTCCTTGTTTGTCTTTGGGTCTAGGTAAGCTATGTGTGTCACATTATTTCTGTCTGTAGAATCATAATGTTTTGCATACTTTGATGTTTTCTAACTTAAAATTCTATCTGCTTCTCCGGGGTGCATGAGTGTAACTGGTCTCCATCAAGGCTTCTGTCAACAAGCAGACTAATAAATTAAAGCAGCTAAAAACAACATATTAATACAGAACCCAAAAACACAAACAGAATAAAAGCATGAACTAGATCAAAATTAATAATTTCGGGGAAAATACACTGACAGGAAACAAAATTAAATGACAAACATCATAGTCCATGAGTGAGGCTACTTAAATACAAAACAGTGGAGGAGTTCAGCAGAGGTTTCTCTTTCATAGCTAGTGCTAGTACAGCACTCTGATGGTGGTGAGTGGGCTTCTTTTCTTGGAGCACATTTTTACTGACTTGTAACGGGTGTTTATCTCAATAGGATTGGAACAGTCAAGCACAGCCACAATTGGCCGGTGATGGGACCACGACCTGGGAACCCAGGGGAGGATGCATTCACTAAAAAGAGAGTGAAGTCCTTTTTCTCGTCTTCTTTTCCACAATGTCGGTTGTACGTCTCGGCGGCGGTGCCCCTCCCTGTTCTTTTTGTCTCTGCTTCACTGTGGTGGGGTCTCTCCAACCATCTCGATGCCGTGCTGCTGGAGTTGAGCTCGGAGCAAAGCATTCTCGTTCTTCAACTCTTCAATCTTTAAGAACAGAGAATTAAAAATAAATAAATAAATAATATATATTTTTATTATCAACATCTTCATCCCTGGGACAGCTTAATATAGCTCCAAGTTTACTGACCAAACTTTTTCGTTTGAAGACAGAGTGCTGGCTGTGTGTAATGTACACACAGGGCTATTCAATCCTTGGGATTAAAAAGTAGTATGTGCAGCCCTTTTCAGAGACACCGCTGTCCACAACCAACTGAATTATCAAATCTTGAGGTATGTCATCTCTGCTACATTTCCCTTGGGTGACTCCCGAATTCCCTGCCTCCCCACTGAGGGACAGAGGAAGAGAATATTGAGCTTTGAGCATCAGAATAAGAATATATTGCAGTGTGCCTTGCAGGCCTAGGATACAACGGGGAGATGTGGTAGCCTCAGAGCTGCAAGATTTCACAATACCTTTAGCACATTAGCATGCAGTTAGTTCTCACACAACCCCTGTGTATATTATTCCCACAGTTTCTCAAAGCGCTGATTTCAGGTAACACTTCTCATTATGTGAGCGCAAACTCTTTGATCCCCTTTGTCAGGCTGTGATGATCAGCTATACAGGCTGAAGTCTCAGGGGGTTTGTTTTGGAGAAATGAAGATGCATATGGAGCTAGGTGGATTTCATGCTTCTGAGACTTTAGTGAAAGGAAGTTGCAATGCACTCTAAAGCGAACCAATCTATTCAGTGCAGGGGCAATCTTCACAGAGACATATGGCTGCCTTATTATACTTGACTTTATTTCTCTGCCACACCGGACCACCTCAAAGGAAGGATTTTGACATTATCATTCATAGACTTCTTTACCCATTTCTGTAAGTCCTGGAAACTTTACTTGATGTCAGTATTTGTAGGCTAGAACATAAGACTTGTACTTACCTGCTGCCTGCACAACTCATTGTCCACCTGTATCCTCTCCACTTCCTTCAGACTCTCCTGCAGTCGCTGGTTGCTTTGCCTCAGCTCACGGATGTAGTCGCAAGCTTTGGACAGGATGCCTCCTTTGCTCTAGAGGGACAGAGATGCCGTCAAACAGTTGAATGGGGGGCATGTAAAACAGACATGTCAATAAAAGGTTGCCGGCGGCGCAGGGTCAAGTTAGATTGCTTACTGCTCCCGTCTTGGTGCTGTCCATATTGCAGTCTGGGATGATCTTGGAGAGCGTGACAATCCAGTTGTTGATCTTGTCTCTTCGCCGCCTCTCAACTGAGGGAAGGTTTAGAATACAAACAAGTTAAAAATATATATAAATACAAGCAGAATTTCCTGATTGGTTTATCTTTTTAGATTGAGAGATCAGAGGTAATTTTTGGTCTCAAGAACCATGCTTTCATTTCCTAGACCTTGTCATTTCAGTGGTTGCACTATACAGTAGGTACCAAACACGGCCGCTTTTGATGGCTCAACAGCAAGCTCTAGTGGCCAGTCCATAAACATATGTTGTTATCTGTTCTTTATAGAGTATTTTGATGAGGCTTGGTGATTTTCTTTGGACAAAAATGCTCTATTAAGGCACCACACTGTATTGTGTTGCACTGTCTGATGGAATCAAAAGAACCAATCATAGCTAATTACCCACCTTCATTATGTTGCGCTCTCCTCCTTTCATCTCTTGGTGTTCGCGGCCCATCCATTTTCCTGCAGACCGACAGGAAATAAAACACCTTTCATCCACAAAAATATCTCCCATCTCTGACTACACTACAATTAGACACAACTACAGACCAATCCCCAAAATTCACCTAATCCTGTGCCTATTTAACTATTCTTCACTGTTATCTTTAAATTCAAGCCCCTTTGTAATTACAGCCCCCGCCACTACCAGTGTGCTCTTTAAAAAAGGAGCCCCTGAATTTGTGTAGGGCCTTTGGTAGAAATACTGAAAGATGCAGAGCCATATGAGGCCGCATATGCAGTCTTGATGCCCTCAATGGCCTGAAGCTGGGATGCTTTGACTGGAATACTGAGACCCGTACAACCTTCTTATTCTTGTTGGCTGTCCTCTTCCCAGGTGTGGCCCAAAGGGAGCTCTCTGCTTTATTATGCTGTAAAATTACAACACTGTAGAAAACCAGATGCTGTCTATTGGAGTCTGGGCGTACGGCTAATGACACAACTGTCTCTTGTCTCTGTGTCTTCCCTTAGGTATTCTGTTAATTAAGTCCCTGAGACGTGACAGGGAGACTTATCCAACCACCCGCCACAGCATGAACGGGCCAATAACACACTCGCATATGATTATATAGGTGGCCTTCTGAATATTTCAACCATGTTTCTGTCTCACTAATGGAACGGGCAATAATTCACTCACCCTATTTAAAAATGAATCCACAGCTATGCAAAAGAACAGAAACAGTGCAGAAAAATAATTTCTTTGCTAAAGAAAGAAGTAAGAAACAAAATGTAACTTTTGTTTATTGGATCCCTTTCTGCTTGCTCGTTGCATGACGTTAATGTCCTTTAAGGTCATTCTTGTTCCTCGTCTGGCCCTCTACGCCACATGTTCATTCTACAGCAGTGAATTTGTGACCCGACAACACAACTCGACCGCTGATATCTCCGTTTTGAGATAGTCAGCCAAGCCACACTGCAGTCTCTCTTGTATCTCAACACATCTTAATGGGATTTCAGCCTGTATAATGGATTCAGTCCAACAGTATTCTTAGGCAGAGTATAAAAAAATGTGGCTGACTGTATGAATAACTCAATGTACAGACTTAGAGGAACGTCCCCCCACAAGTTATAGAGGCATACCCCATCTAAGTGCTCCTGAGAGTTATTGTTGCCAGAGAAATCCAGAAAATTTGCAGTACACAACCTGCTGTTGAAGTCCTTTATCCATATAATCTGAAGCATAGATGTAGAAGAGGACTAGGTTTTTGTAGTCTTATATTGATCCTCGAAAGAGAAATGCCTCCCCTATCATTAGACTATGGTATTACTACAATGAGTCTAAAGTGCACATTGAGATACAAGTGATTGCAACTTGGGCTTGAAATTCTCTTAATCGATGATATGAACAAAGATGAGCTTTAGCGACCATTAACCACTGCTGTACAAACAGTAATGTGGGCTGGATATGGTGAAATTGACAACACAAGGTTTTCATTGGCTTCATTTGTCCCAATATCTCTAGTAAACCTCAAATACTGTCCAAATAGTTTTTGAACTAACTTATACAAAACTAGGCTAAATGAGAACAAAGCTCAAACAACTATGACAGAGGACACTTTGAAAATGACACTAAAATAAAAGTGTGGAGCAAGCCATTTGTTTCCAGATGGAGAACAATGACCTAATTTCTAAGTCCTAATGGAGAAATACATTTGCCACAAGCACATCTAACAACAATGGATCAGGGTCAGCACTGAAGAAACACTACATCTGTGTCTCACACATCAAGAGCAGGGAAAATCACCAGGGACAGAGGGGAGGGGCGGAGAGGGGAGGAGGGCAGAGGTTTGTGTGCTTCTTCTCTCTTCTTGTGATCTCATTTGATTAGTTCATTTGCTGTAAAAAGGAGTGTGGGAGAAATGTGGAATCTGTCCTCACCAGTTTAAACCTTCATGCTGCAGCAGCTCGTTTTCATCTCTGCGAACGGCAGATAGGGTGGGAAGTTTTCATTCATTTTACTCACATGTCAACGATAATGTCACTGTTCATTAGTTCACACTTAAATATAACTCGGAGGCTTGTGTCACAAATCATAAATTATTCATGTAAGAGGAAATAAATAGAAACAAACATATTGCAGATAGGCATTCTGAGAGATGAAAAGACAATTCACTTTGAATTTCAACACATGGCAATGCAGACGTGCACTGCAACAAAGCTTGTTCTTTACTCTTGACTGGGAAGCAGTCTGTTGTACACTGTGAATATCAAGCAACATCAAAAGCGGCAGAGCTGCCGCCAAATTTGAGGCGGATCTAGAACTCCCAATAATGCTGCCCACAACAAAAGAGCTTAAATCTTTGAGAAATCCAAAGTTCTTGGAAATCACAGAGGCAGTCATCATCTTTGCTGTCGATACATACACTACATATACCTGAACAGTTAATAACGTGGTGCCTGTCTCCTGTTTTTCATCATAATGAGGAGGAAAACAGGAATTTATGTGCTACCTAGAACAACCAGTGTAAATATGCTGTGTCCTTGTGTAAAACAACTGGTCGTCACTTCATATAGGTGCTCTAGCTGATTAACTGCAATGCAGTCAGTTTCACAAGTTAAAGGTTAATCATAAGCTGGTGGAAAAGGGAGGAATATTGACTTAAGTCAGTGCTAACTCAATTTGATAATGGGTCATGTGTTCATTTTGGGTGAGCAAATGGCTTTACCAAACACAGAAAAAAACATAGTTATATGACCTTTAAGAAAACTGCATCCCTAAACACTAAAGCTTATGTACCAATGTGATTTTGGCACTCAAGTGAACTCTGAATCGGAATTAGAGCTTGTTGGAAGTATTTTCTGAATAACTATCCGTAGTAGGCCAGCATCAGGCTGGTATCATGCAATTAAGAGGACAACTCAGTTTGTCTTTGCTCAGGTGAGCCTGCTGATTATCTTAATAACAGCAATCACCAGCATGTGGCTAACAGTTGGAGAGTGTCTGAGATGGATCCCTTTTTATGCATGATTATAATGATGCATGTTGTGAATTTTAGAGATAAACAACATAAGATGTTGGAGGAAAAAGGAGAAAACAGGCCAGCCAGGATGTGCCAAAATAAAGATCCTTGATATAAAATTCAACCTTCACGGCAAACAAAGAGATGAGGAAAACTTCCTGGGCTGACACAGTGTGGAGTAAAGGTTAAAGATAATAACAACTACAGTAGCACTTCATGTTGCATAAAGTGAGCCTCATGGTCATTTAAATAGGTGTGGGAGTTGTTTTATAGTCATATGTCCATATAACATCCAATCATCAATCGACCTGATTAATTATTAACAACTAGGTTGTCCATGTAAAAAGGTTTTGGTGCATTTTCTCCCTGCATAAAATCACATCCCTGCCCGCTTCCCAGCAATTTAACTCTCTCCATTTCCCCAGCCTCCTCCTGCATTAGCATTTAGATTTAGGTAAATTCAGCGTGCTTTGTTCACTCAATACGTGTTGATGTTCATTTAAATGTTGTGTATCTCGGGCTTTGCTGGGTGGGGTTCCTTGAAGTGAGAGAAGTCTGTGTCAAGCTTGTGCGGATTTGTTCTGGAGCGTCACAGTAGCAGACCCACACTGCCAAACTAAATTGAGTGTTATTGTAGCAATAAATGGTAAAGCCTTGACAAAAACCCACCAATTGTAATTTAATAAAAAAATCAATTAATAACTTTGATTAGCTCTGAACACTAAACATTACAAGTAATCTTCTCCACTTTCAAACTTCAACTGAGCAATTTAAAACTTATTTGCTAAAACCACCAAATGGCCTATTTCGAGTGGCATTTACATGGTGGATAACAACAGTGTTTTACACGAACTGACCAGTCGTTAGTTTGTTTTCGGAAATAGCTGTGTCTCAGACTGCAGTATCAATGTTGTCTCCTTTTCCCAAACAGCAATGATAGAGCTGATACTCACGCAGAGTAGGGCTGTGTGCGTGGGGCGATGGTTCGTTGCGTGCCTGTCTGAATGACATCAGGCGGGGTCATCATCACATAAAACTGACCTGTGGAAGACATGGGAGTCATCAGTTTGCAGTGAGGAAAAAGGCACACGGCCAACAAAAATAAAAAAACCTCATCAAACCCCAAATCCACATGGGCACGCACAAAACACTTACACTGCTGGCAGCCCTCTCATGTATAATCAACATGTAGAAAGAAAAACTGTCAAGACTCTTTCTCGCAGTTCCCGAGACATTTACAATAAAACCTCAAGTAGAATTTTTTGAGAGAAAAATTCACATACTCCACTGTAAAGCATGCAGAGACCATCCCTTTCAGCACTGCTGCAAGGCCTTTGAGATGGGTTCCTGTGGGTCAGCTAGATGGCACAACCTGGGCTGGCCAGACAAAAAATACAACTACACAATTTACTGCCATTTGAAATACATCAGCCCAAAAAATGAAGGCCCCTTCACACAAAACCATCCCCAGTAACATCCAATAACCAGATGTCTCCTCAACATAGCCATTAATTAAATTGCTCCTTGTAAAAAAAAAAAAAAAAAAAACATGGTATTTTTGGTGGTGAAATACAGTTTAAAAAGGTGAAAAACAAAAATGATACTCCATAGAAAGGTCGAGCACTTCCACCCCTGGGTCCAGTGCACTATTCTCCACTATCCCTCACCTCATATGAGATGGCAGCTTGTAAAGCACTCTCCACCTACACCCTACAGTGCACTCCTCCTCAGCCAGTATGTCATGCCTGCTGAAATTGCCCTAGGCTCACAGAAGGGAAAGACAGCAGCTCACTTCCTCCTGCAAGGCATCTGCAGGCAGCCACTCACAAACACCCAAAAGTGAAAAAACAGCAAGTGCCCAAAACACAGCTGTTTTTGTGTTTTTCTGCTGCTGCACCTGGAGTGTGCCATACAAGTTATAATTGAGGTGCGTCAATTGACACTGCTCAATGGCCTGAAGGGCGTCTGACTTCTGTGTGTGTGTGTGTGTGTGTGTGTGTCATGTGATGCAAGTACAACACACAATGCTCGGCAAGAGAGAGACGGGGTTCTGGGTGTGCTGCATTAGCCCGACCAGCTTAGGGTCAGTAACGAATGAAATACATTAAAAAAAACTTAGTAAAGGAGAGATTATCAAAATTAAAAAAAAAAAAAGAGTTCAGGGAAGGCTCCCATATTGGTAGGAACTCAAAGACCTTGTATGACCCATGATCATGCCTGTGCATTGTTCTTTTCAGAGTAATGTTCAGCTGGGAAAGATGTTCTGGGTTTATGAGCCAGGTTCATCGAGCTAAAACTTAAAAATATGAGCTTTATAACGAACAATGGTATGGTGGTACTATGAAATGCTGTAGTGCCATGTGCTGCTACTTGGATGAAATATGTGTAGCCTTACTGCCACAAACATGTGAAAGACATTAGCTATTATAAGCTACATTTGTTCTGTGGCCAGCTCTGCTTTACTCTGTGTATGCCTCATAGGGAGCTGCAATGAGTTGATACATTTTCTGTCAATCTAATCAACTAATCTCAAATGAGAGGAATTGCTGCTGTTTTTTTGTTACGTATGACAGTACATTGAATATCTTTGGCTTCTGGAGAATAAGCAAAATAAGATGTATAAATGAGCACAAGCTTTAGCTGTTCAGGAATTGTCAACCCTTCAGAGGATACTTAGGATGGAGCACTTGTGTTTATTGCACGTGTTTATTGCATGCATTATTCCTTATTGACAATATGCCACTGTTTGAGTGCCTTAACTGTTACAGTCAGAATTGTGGCCAGGGAGCCACTGTTGAATGTTTACACTTTTCAAAATAAATGAAAACATTTTTTATTTTCTAAAAAAATAAAAATTCCCTGCTGTACTGAAAGCAAAACTGTAAAGTATACCAAAAACCAAGGTACATACTAAACCGTAATTAACTAACTAACTAAAAAACTAATCTATGTTCTGTTCTACCCCTAAATGTATATTTATGGCAGCAAGCATCTCTCATTTTAAAAAGGAATAACTAAAATATAACATCAGATCAGATCGGATTAGAATTGGGTTCAGGTACAGGTCTCATTGAGGTGTCGTTGAGGGCAGTCGGGCAGAAAGCTCAGACACCAGCACAAGCACTGGGCGATGAATTACAAGTTCCTCCTGTAACCACTGTCCAGACACTACACTCTCCCTCTAAAACCATCAGAGAACACTGACAATCCACTCCTTAAACTGCCAACCAGTGTTCTGGCAACAGTGTGCCTGAACAAGCAGATGCTGGTTGTGTACAACAGCCAGAGGGCTACATTCTGCTCTCCAGGTCGACCAAGCCCTGACCACCCTCACTGACAGGTATGTGGAGTCCACCAGTCTCCTCTGGATCACCACCATGAAACAGCGGGGACAGTTAGTACAGCCAGACAACGACATATGGCAGTAAAGAGGAAGAGAAGCAGAGTGGGTGGACATGTGACAAGAAGCACACAGTAAACATGATCAGCGTGACTAATTTAATTTTGGCCTCTGACAATATTTGACTTGTGTCATTTACAAACTGTTAGACATAAACATATATATGGCAAAGAAGTTTCTGACATATTACCAAGCAAGGAATCTTTAATTGAACAAAATATGTTGCTGGAGTTGTATGAAGTCAGCAGAACCTTAGAATTTCCTCTAAAAGTGCCTCAACATTTTGGAAAAGTTTGTATTGAAGATTATTTAGATTCTGTCTAACTGTATCACAAATCATATGTCAATCACAGTATTCACTGAAAAGGGCTACATCATTTATAATCTATAGCCCTTTGTATGGTTTCAGATCAGCCAAAGCTGTAGGGTAGTCCTCAAGGAGTGACACACCTGGTTGTGACTCAAAATAATGGCTAAATAGGCCCCGTAGCACTGTGGTAAGCTTCAACCCAAATGAAGTGTGAGAACTGACTCACCCCCTGCCTGTGTGAGAGTGGGGTCCGTGGCGGTCTGCACCGACACTGTCCCGTCGCTCACCGCGGTTGCGGGGAAGTAAGCGAAGCGCGTCTCCCCTCCCACCGCCTCTCCTGCTGGGCTTCCTCCATTACTGAAAGGGTTTTGGATCACAGCCTGTGACGGATAAGAGAGAGACAGAGGAGAGGCTTGAACAAGTAGCAATGGAGCAGTCACAGGAGGTAAACGCACACCTCAGTCTTTGTCGGGCTCAATACTGGTATCCCCTCTAGACCCCCCGAGCAAGACACAGTGCAGTTTGACAGCTGGAATAAAGGGAGGAAAAAGAAGTCGCAGGGATCTTGTTAGCAGAGATAACGGCTAGGTCAGTAAGGCCATCAGTATACTGCAAAATAACCAAATTTCCTCCAGGGAAAACTGCATATAACCAAAAACATGTTCTGAATTTGGCTATGAACATTGGCATTGTACCTTATTCTAAAACAATTCTGCGACTGCATTTTTAATCTCTGTGAGTAGCTTTGTGTGTGGCAGAGCATACTCACATGCTTTACTGTTTTAACTGCTGTGCTAGTTTGAGAGCTCAGAGGAATTGACTACACTCGCAGAGTGTACGATGGAATATGTCGACCAGTACAATGGTATGACTCTTTCACATGGTTTTAATAGTGTTTCGACAACATTGGAGTTTTATGGAATGAGCTTCATCAGCCTGCATCTACTGATACAACACTGGCTTTCATTTCTTAAGGGAGACAGTTATAATAGTAAATAGCCAAAATATCACTGGCCTTATCCTCTAAGACTGTGGCAATACTTACAGACTAAAGCATGCAGTTAGTCTTTAAAAACAGCCAACATTACCAGTGGGTTCTCTACAATTAATAAAAAAGGGGGAGATTTTGGTACCTGAGCCACAGCCTGAGGAGCCCCAGCGAAGGCGGCTGTAGAGACGACACTCACTGCTCCTCCCCCATCATCTCTGCCCTCAAGGTGCTGGTCAGTCACCTGAACAACACGATATGTCACCTGCAAGGTGGAGAGAGAAACACAGGTAAAAAAGAGAAGGGGGGAACACTAAGCAACCAGCTGTTCTTTTTCTGTAATTTACTGTAGTCCTTATGCCCAGAAAAAAAACAACCTTACCTGACTTGTAGATTTGTTTATCATATCTATTGCTTCAGTTCAGCCAAGTCTAGCGTCTGACACTAGTCCTAATCTCAGTAGTGCGTTGATCTCCCTTCAGGCACATTCTGAAGCATATTGTGTGGAATATAACATGCTTATGCTTCAGAATGTGCTTGATTCAATTTTAAAAACAAGTCAAGAAAATGAGCTTGTTTGTTCCAAGAATCAGTATTTGTATCCCTCCATCATGTGACTCTTCTCCTGACTGACATGTGACAGCAGCCCCATGCCAATCCGAGACCCGACTAGAATCACATGATCGCTCACACTAGCCCTGTTTACGCCAAATGAGCCACATGGATCACTGACTTAATTCCCCTCAGTGTAAATCATCCAAATAAGGATAAACCAACTGGAATGTCACACTAGTTCTTCCGATGTATTTATTTGCATCACTGTCTCATTGTCCATCGCTGACCACCGCTGGAGTGAATACCACATTAGCGGATGGCAAGGAGACACTCTTGACACAAGGTCACCAGTCACTCATGGGACGAGAACAAGAAAAACACAAATTCATACCTTCGAGCAATTTAGAGCCTGCTATCCTCCTGACTTTTCTTTGGAATAGAGGAGGGAGCCGAAGCAGCCCGAGAAAAACACGCAATAACATAACAAGAAAATGCTACCTCACACAGAAAGGACTGTTCCTGAGAGGAAACCAGGCTTTTCCTCACTGTGAGGTAAAAGCGCTTGCACCAAAACACAGTGTAAAAGCCTAAATCACAAAGAGTACTCTAAATAATGAATACACGCATGTGGTGTCGTGAAATATTGTTTACCGACAGTCATTATCTCCCACTGTCACTGTGCTCTATGCATGCGACCAAATCCTTTTAACCACATTTATCAGTGGGTGAGTTGCTGTGTCCGTTGCTAATTGTGTCTCTGCACAAACAAGACATTTGTTCATCCTGACATCTTAAGTAATTCTGGGGTGTTCTGTTTACTGCTGTGAGTGCTGAACGAGTGCAATCTTACACCAAAACTCTAAGCCCATATGCCATTAGGAGCACTTAGTGTCTTTCTGGAAAAGGCAGTAAAAAAAAAACCAAACAACAACAATCATAAGTAGTGTGTCACAACTCCATCCATTAGTTGCTTACCTGACCACCTTCAGTGCGAAACTGATACTGGATGTTATGGTCACCAAATGCTGCAGCCTGCTGAACGCTGGCTATCGTAACAGCTGTGTGCTCCTCTCCTGTTCCGTCTCAGGGGGGGACAAGGGGGACAGAAAAGCCAGTCGTGAGAATGGAAAAGGGGGACGACGAATAAAGACAGCCACCAAGCCCTGAGTTCAGCTGAGCAACACAATACGTTCACACTGCATGTTGCATTTTTAACAAGAAAGGGAAATGCATGCTATGTTTTGTTACTCCACTTATTAACAACATAAGGCAGTTTGTCCTAAAAACCAACCACTGCATGCTTTTGGCTGTGCAGGCAGCAGATGTTGTCTGTGGCAGCTTGGTGAATAAACTCTTACCTTCAGATGTCTGGACAACCTCTTCTTCTTGCTTGTCTTGGCTGCAAACCAGATGCACAACAACAACAACAACAACAAAAAAAATAATCGGTTTGATCAAAAACTGCACAACCAGCTAACGTCGGTGAGTTATTCTGGCTCAAACAAACACAACGGGACACTCTCGACTCTGCCGTAGCTGAGGGCAAAACTTGTGAAAGACAGCCCGTCGACCAGCAGCACACGTCTGCGCCCCGCGAAGCACAGCCGCGCTGCTGTCCTCAGGTTACCTTCAGCCGCTAACTCCAGCTAACGCGGCCGCTGGACTGCCACCGGCTGATTATTATCGTGTTTTCTCACAACCGGACACTTTGAAACAGCCGGTCAGCTGTCCAGCTCCACCGAGAGCCGTCCACTCCTCTCGCTAACTTAACCGCACGCCTCAGTTTGAGTTCCCTGACTGACAGTTTTTAGGTCGGGCCCGGGCCCGGCGTCGCTAACTAGCTGTTCTGAAATAGCATGCTGCGGGTGTCGGTGAGCCATTTTGGCCGCGTCGGTTACCTCGCGGTGTCCAGACTCTGTTCGAGCATATCCATCAGTGTTGGGGCAAAAAGTGATGTTCGGTGTCACGGGCGGAGATGGAAGTGCTGATCACGGGAACAAACACTCGGGTCATGTGAGAGAGACAGCCCAGGACACGTGAGGCGCGGCTCGGCGTCGGAGTCAAAATGGAGACCGCTGCTGCCGCTGCCGCCGCCGCCGCTGGGTGATCCGAGGCGACTGCACCGGCTCCATCAGCTGAGTCTGTCCTCCGGGGCCACACGCCGAGTGTACTTTCGTAAAAGTACACAAAGTATTAATATCAAAATATACTTAAAATAGCAAAAGTAAAAGGAGTCATTATGCAGAATGGCCCATTTCAGAATCATTTATAAACCTGTTGGATTATAATTGGTGATGCATCTGCGTGTACATCACTTTAATGTTGCTATTGTCCCATTGTAACCACTTTATATACTGCTGGGTAGCTTAATATACAATATTATTATATGAATTTAGAAGTTGCTTTATACTTTACGTTAATAATCTTAATCTGCAAAGTATCTTTATCAAATAAAGGTAGGCTAGTGGAGTAAAAGTAAAATATTTTCCTCCAAAATGTGGTGGGGTATAAGTATAAAGGAGCAGAAAATTGAAATACTCAAGTAAAGTACAAGTACCTTTAAGACTGTAGGCCTACTCGAGTACAGGTCAAGAGTAAATGTACTCATGTATGTGTTGTATTCCACCACTGGAAACAGTACCAGTTGAATTCATATATGTAATGTTGTTGTAAATAAAGCGATCTGTTCTGTGTCCTAACAGAAATGTAACAGCAGTATCTTTAGGGGGTAAAGTTGGTTTAATAGTCTGGCTCAGAACTGAAGCATTATGTGAAACGGATATATATGGGATGAATATCATGCCATGTTTCAAAACTGAAATAAACTGCTTTGAAAGGTTGAAATCAGTAAGCCTGTTTTGTAGGCTTGCAAAATGTATTGATGGGCTGAAAAAAGTCAAATCCTTTACAGTGTTTCTCCAACAAATTTTCAAATTTGAATTAATGGAAAAAATAACCTTAAAATCATAATGGTCAGAGGTTTCCAAGTCATGCTAATGTGTAACGTGACCTGTGTCATTTGAAACTCAAGTGACTTGACCCTCATCATGTCACGCTACAGTGGGACATGAACTTTGCCCCACATAAGCGGAACGTTCTTCTTTGGGTTTTGTTTACGACACAGAAATGAGGAGCACCACATTATACACAGGTGATTTGTCGTGACTCCCCGTTTGAGCAATTGAAAAAAAATCTGTCAATCAACAGTCTGCATCAAGAAGGTTTTGAGACGCTTTCCCCTCAAATCCTAAATAGGTTTTAGCTCTCATCCACGAACTGAAACCTCGATACCGACTGATTCTTGTTGAATTCAACAACGGCTTCGACCGCGTCTCAGCCAATCACTGTCGAGAGCGATTATTGGTGTCGGCTCCCATTGGCTGGAATGGTAGGCGGTCCCCTCAGCTTCCTCCCCTGGGGTCACCGTAAAATAATTCCGACCTCTCCTCCTTGGGTGAAGGTTCATTGCGGTGACTCTTTCACATTATCTGTCCGCTGCTGTACAGTTCGCTACAATGTCCGGCCGTGTCCTCGTTGGAGTTAAGCGGGTCATTGACTACGCCGTTAAGGTAACACCCCTTGTTCTGTTTCTGCGCCCTTCCTCGCGTTTGAAAAGCTTTTCTCCTGAGCTCGCTCACTTGACTTTCCGTGCTCTGCTAGCCGACGTTAGCCTGCTGACGCCAGCTGGCTGGGGCACAGGAGCTGAGCAGCACGACGAACTGATCACACGTTTGACAGACAACCTGCCAGTCTGCGGCCAAAGTCATAGGTCACTTTGATGGATGCAGCAGGGTGAATCATTTGGATTTTGATTACCCGAGTAGCTGTCTGGCTGATGTTTTCCAGTTGTGTAACCTAGTGTGTGGCTGCACAGTTGGCATGTCCTACTTAGACTCAGCTTTGGGGCTTTTCCCCCCCATCTTAAATGAGTCTGTGAGACAATGTTGCACGGTGCAGTCACACAATTATGGTTATCTTCCACCTTTTAGCGGGGATCCTGTCTCTGGGAGATGAAGCGCAACACCATAATCAGTAGGTGTTTCAACAGCTGTTTCATGTAGCAGCAAGAAAACTCCTGCTTCAGCTGCCTTCAGCAGGATCTGCACAGTGTCAGTGCTCAATACTGACACATCTGTAACTTTCTTCTGTTCCAGACATTGTCAGGCAGATGATCAAAATACAATGATTCAGGAAATAAGTTTTCTGTGGTTTGGAAAATATATTTTGATTATCTATATTCTTAGCATTATGTTTCACTTACTGATCCAGCTCAATTGTTTTAAACTATGAGTATTCTGTATATGTAAAGTTATATAAAATGCTGTATAGCCAAAAATGTATAGACACCCTTGTCCATATACGTTTTGTGTTTTTTGGCTATCTCCCTTAGTTCTGTTTCAGGGGAATCTTGCTAATAGAGAGACAATAGTATGCTTCCAACTGTGTGGCAACAGTTTGGGGAAGACCCTATCCTGTTTCAACATAACAGTGCCCCTGTACACAAAGCCAGGTCCATAAAGAAATTATTTTTCCCAGTTCGGAGTGGAAGAACTTGACCTCAACCACACATAATTTTTCTTTGGCATGAGTTGTAACAGCAGCCCCAGACATCACTATTGCTCTTGTGACTGAATGGGATCAAAGTCCCTTTCCAAAATGTTGTGGAAAGCCTTCTCAGAAGAATGCAGGCTGTTAAAGCAGCACATCAATGGCTTTGAAATGAAACATTCACATACTTTGTTTGGGTGTCCACACACTTTTGGCCATATTGCCCCACAGAACAGCACGCTTCTGCACACCAGACCCCTTTTCCAGGTAACATGTTTAATACCCTCAGGGGAAGTTCTTCTCTATCATTTTACAGTAGTAAAGCAATGCAGAGCAATAAAGGGAAGATGAGAGCTCATCCAAAGATGCAGTCATGTTTTACCAGCTACAGGACTCGTGTTAAAACGTGCATCATTAGATGTCTTCCCTTTTCACAATTTTCACCCTTAGACACCATGCTGGCTCACCTCAACTGAGTGAGTCAATGTGTCTTGGCGTTTGCCCTAGAATCCAGTTTATCTGGGTTAGTATCTGGCAGCCCCATAGTGATTCTGTCCCGCTGTCATCTCAGATTCGTGTGAAGCCGGACAAAAGCGCTGTGGTGACTGATGGCGTTAAGCACTCAATGAACCCCTTCTGTGAGATCGCTGTGGAGGAGGCGGTCAAGCTGAAGGAGAAGAAGCTTATTAAGGAGGTTGTGGCTGTCAGCTGTGGGCCACAGCAAGCACAGGTGGGTAAGACGGGGCCAGACTGCACCCCTACCATGTTAACCAATGTCCTGGAGAAATACAATGTGGTGTAGCAGGTTGCCTACTCTGGGAGGGGTTCTTTCTAGTAGTCTCAATCTTTTTATAGTTTTCTGCTGGGTGTTATAATTGAAAATCACTTATCATACCTTGTAAGTGCATTTGAATAAAAATCACTTTCATTATTATGTGTACTTTGCCTGTGTTGCAGATATCATTATACAAATAATTTCATAACAAGTATTGTCAATTTTATATATAATACTTTATAGTTCTTTGACCTTATATTTATGAGTATTTCTTCCTCACCTAGGAGACCATCCGTACTGCTCTTGCCATGGGAGCAGACCGTGGCATTCATGTAGAAGTGAGTGGGAAAGACTATGAAACCTTGGGACCCCTGCAGGTCTCCAAGATCATGGCTGCTTTGGCCAAGAAGGAGGACGCTCAACTCATCATTCTTGGCAAACAGGTAAAAAAAATTAAAGAAAAATCTGGATTAATTTCACTCTCTATTTGCATTTAAATTCAGTGAGACTTCTTTCTCTCATTCTATGGTGAATACTTGGGTGTTGCACTGCTGTTACCTTCATTAAATGACTTGCGTTGCTTTCATAGGCCATCGATGATGACTGCAATCAGACTGGCCAGATGACAGCCGCCATACTGGACTGGCCGCAGGTGAGTTTTAACTCTAATGCATTAATTCTTTACAGGACCCAGTCAAACAGTCTCAAAAATAGTAAATAATAATGATAAAAAATGGCCCTTTCTATTTTTCCTGTTTTTTCTTTATAGTTGTCAGATATGTGAAGTAGCAGCGCTGATACCAGGCTAAGCACCTGTTCAGACTGCCTTATCAAAGTTAGCGGAGACTAGTTTGAGTCAGTAAGAGCTACAGTGATCCTGCACAGATCAGCAAAGCAGGTCAAAGGCTGCTCCGACAGTTACGGTGAAGTTCCACTGGCTGGCCAAAAGATGGAGCACTTCGTTAACATGTTATCTCAACGTGTACAGGTTTAGATTTTAGTCACCTGATATAATGTCCACATATCCAGACATTTTAACCAGCTATCAAAGTTATCACCATTGTTAAATAATTCTTACTCGCATATTACTACTGTTAAAACCCCATGACCTTTTTATAGTCAATAGTATTTAAAACACATTTATCCTGGATTAGTTACAATTGAAGTGTAGCTTCACAGGCCAAACCCATAGATGTGGCACATTGACTGCCTCATGAACTTAAGTAGCCTCACACCTGTCTTTAGATTGCAGAGTTCGAAATGATGATTGACAGCATGTTTCCCTGTTTTCCGGACGGACCGTTTTCGACAATAGTCCTTATCGTTTGTGTATTTCATTTTATGAATTCATACTGTATCTTCATATTGCAGGGCACCTTTGCATCAGAGGTGTCATTGGAAGGAGACAAGATTAAAGTGGTGAGAGAAATTGATGGTGGCCTGGAAACTATTAGGATCAACACACCAGCAGTGGTTACCGCAGACCTTCGACTCAACACCCCCAGATATGCCACCCTGCCTAATATCATGGTAGGTAGCGGGGAAATGTGGTCTGAAATGTAAGATGCAAATGCAAGAAGAAGACATGAAATCTGTATTCAAAAAATAAATAAATAAATAATTTGAGCATAGTTAAGCAAATCTATAAAAACAAAGTGCTTCAAACACAGACCGTTAAAATACTATTAAGTAGTACAGAATCTGTACATTACCATTCTCCTGTGTTTTCCTACTTTCAGAAAGCCAAGAAGAAGAAGATAGCTAGCATGAAGCCCGCAGATTTAGGGGTGGACATCACATCACGGTTGGAGGTGTTGAGAGTGGATGAGCCCCCACAGAGAGAGGCAGGGATGAAGGTGGAGACGGTGGACGACCTGGTGGGCAAACTGAAGGAGGCAGGGAGGATATAGAGGCTTCAGGAGCTAAAGCAAGGGAGTGCAGAATTTAGCAGAAGGGTGAGTATCACTGCATCTACCAATGTAAATCCGGGCCGAAACTACATTATTATAACGTGTATATATTATTTATATAATGTTTTTGAGTGGGCAATAGGTCAAGTTTTATTTAAAAGTTTTTTTTTTTTTTTTTAGGAAAGGGGGCTGTCAATAAATACTGAATGAATTGTAGGGGGAAAAAAAGAAATTCATTATTCTTGATAAACCTAGAATATCGGCCTCTTGATTATGACTTGATACATACTTGTGTATGCATGCGGCACACTTGCCTCTTGTGATAAATGATAGAATTGTTTCTTGGAATATTAATGTATAACTTATATCACCATCTCTTCATTGCAAAAATAACTAATTAATTGCTTTGACCAAGAGCATTATGTGTCTTGTGGTGATGGAAGCAAAACTAATTAAAGATTTTAATTGCAAGCCTTGTCTTGAATTACATATCTACATTCTCTTCTCTCCGTGCAGGACTCTCTAATGAATAACTGGACTGTATTACATAAGCCCACCCGGAGGACTATCTTATGTATCTGTGTAATCCCTCTGTTTGAGACTGTGACTCCTGAGGATATGCAGGGAGGTACTGACAGGAGAGGAGTTGTACTGAGAAGCACTGTCCTGCAGCAGACCCAGACAACCCCAAAAGGATCATCTTGTCTTTTATGTGCATTTTAACTTACATGAGTTCATCTGTATCACAGGCTACTAATCTAACTTTAAACGAGCAGTCGTTATGCAATAATTTAAACCCAGAAACTTCCTATCATTCATGCTTCTGTTTGTATTGCACTGTACATTAACGCCACCAGTACGATGCATTTCACCAACAGCTGCTTGACTCAGCGGTTTAATCTTGTACATCCGTAGTCACACACTAGTCACATGCAGATTTTGTAAATTAAATATGTAAATACAGACCCAAACATGTTGAGATGATTATTTCTTTCAAGATTAGTGTCAAGTCTACTGGTGATTTGTATAGTTTGTGTTAGTATAACTGGGTTTCAGGACTGCCCAGACGGTGTCTCTCAGTATGAGCAAAGGAAGATGATCGTAAATCTGAATTATACCACAAGCGCCTCAATTCTCTGTTGATTGTACAGAACATTACCATGACAATAAAGCAGCCAGTCTTTTTCATACCTAAACACACCTCTGACTGTTCTCGTGGCATTTCTTTTTATTTAAACTCACAATAACAATTTCCCACATGTAAAATGGACAAAATTCCCCTATTTTATTTTCCAAAATCTTGTGTCATTTTATTGTTTCCACAACATCCAAGAACCAATGTAGTGACATTGTTAACATCAGTAAAAAAGTAACAAATTATGATGGAAAAAGTGGAATATTCTTTGTAAGAGTGGTGCTGAGGATGAGATTTATCGGATCAGTTTTTGTTGAAACTGCTTTGAGGTGTTTATTCAACTGATCATTTTGGAGGCTGCAGTCTGTGCTGTTGAATTGTATTGTGCCCTACTGAAGGATGTTTCTTATATTCAGTCTGATGTGAATGAGGTGGAAAAAATATTAGAAAAACAAGCACCACAAAGGACAGCCTCCAAAATGACCATAACGTTGAATCAAAACCTTTTTCTAAAGCAGTTCCAAGTAAAACTAAACATTGAAACCCTCATGAAAATGGAGCTACAAAGTGTAGTCAATACTGAATAGAACCATGAAATTGTGAAATAATCTAATAACTTCTTAAAACTGCTTCTTTTGACAACATTTTCATTTTATTATATATGTTTCAAATACTTTATGGGCTAGACTGCATTCATTTGTCTGGGTGGGCAGTTTGTCAAGTTCACAGCTTTTGGTAAAGGCACCAACAAGGTGGACAAGGGGTTTCCATCACTGTCAGAATAGTTTTGTCACGACTGGAACCCCATATTTTGCTGGCCGGCCTCTGACCCCAATACGTGCCTGTGGAGTTTATAGGATTAAAAAAAATCACCACGGACACTTACCACGGCGCACCTGTCGCAGGGCCACCGTGGTCTTCCTCACCCAGCCGCGAGGGGCGCGGCCTCCGGGCTGCGTGTCCGCAGGTGTGCGCAGGTAGAAACGCAGCTGTCCGGCTCGTCCGGCTCGGCGCTCTGTCGGGAGGTCTCTCAGCTGCTCCGCTCCCGTCTCTCTGAGATGTCGTGGCCGCGTCGGCTGCGGGGACTGAGCGCAGCTTTTCTGGCCGTTTTACTGAGCTCTGCGCTTCACGGTGAGTTTAAAGCCACGGCTCGGGATTCAGTTTGCAAGTTTGGCGCTTCTTTGCTTTATTATTATTATTATTATTATTATTATTATTTTTTTTTTCTTAGATCATTTCTGGGAAAAGTTAGGGCAACAAGGGAACCTGGGCTGTGATTTGTGCGCCTGTTGCTTATACTGTTTTTATTTATCTGGGATTCGCGTTGAAGCGTGGTAGCTCTAGTTATTTGCGCTTGTTTTGATAGAAAGGGACATACACTGTGAGCACAGGATTTTGTTCAAGGGGAATTTGCTCAATGAGCCTCAACAGATGAATGTTCCCTCCTTTAACCCATGGCCCTGCTCCATGCTGACAGGTGCAGGCTGTGAGCTGCTGGTTTCTCCTCACGGTCCCACCCAGGTGGACGCTGTGGCCGGCACCAATGTGACCCTGGCTGTTTCCTTCAGTGGTGCCCCTGACCCAGTGGTTTTCTGGTATATGGGAACCTTGGTTGTCCTCACGTGGAGCATTAACTCGGATTTTGCCCCCGTCATAGACCAAAGCCACAGGGAGGTGCTGAGGATGGAGCGAAATGGATCTCTTACGTTTGTAAATGTATCACTTAAGTATACCAGCGACTACACAGTTGAAATGACAAAGTCTGGACTGGGAAAAGCCTCGACCACCTTCGCTCTGAAAGTATTTGGTGAGTGGCCTTTCTGTTTGGAGATGTGCTGCTGCTGTGGGGTTTGGATGTGATGGCTGCATATTAACATGAACCCTCAACAGTAATGACGCCATCAATAGCGTCAGTTGCTGTTTTGCAAAAGTGACAAACTTTAGCTGGGTTTCAAATTCTGGATTATGCTAGACCAAGACCCTGAACACCTCCCAGCTCCAGGGCTGCTAACAGGTGGTGGCCTCTGAACTGTGTAATGTGGTCAAGGAAAGCAAAAATGTAGTTTTGAAATCTTTCAGGCGTCCAGAAAGTTTCACAGTCGACAGTCTAGATTAGCCATCTTAATGAGACATTGCAGCATTACTTTGGTGCATTTGAAAACTGGCAATAGCCATGACAATTTAAGTACTTCATCCACTTGCTCCACCATCCCTTCGCCTGTTTCTTTCACAGAACCCATCCAGAATGTGAAACTGAGTGCACGGCCTGATTTCGCCCAAGAGGGAAGCGACCGGTTCACCCTGCAATATAGCATGCTGCGAGGAGTGGTCGAGCAACAGATGTGGTTCTTCAATGGCGTCGAGCTAAAAAACGACTCGCACTACTCGCTGGAGGAAAGCCGCCTTGTGATCCTCAGGCCAAACCGAAGCGACGCAGGACAGTACGCGGTGTTACTGACCAACCCCTTCAGCAGTGTGGCAACTGACATGAATGTCACTGTGCGGTGTAAGATTAAGAAACTTTGATGTCCTTGTCTTTCTAAACCTGTTTCTGTTTGCATCCCCGCGTTTTTTTTTCTTCTAACTCTTCTCTCTATTCTTTGCGGTCTAGATGGCCCAGATGAGCCCATACTTGAGGCCCGTCCAGCTCAGCCTTTCTATGTATCAGGAGCCTCTCTGAGCCTCTCCTGCCAGGCTGAGGGTTTCCCACAGCCGACATCTAAGTGGCTCTTTGGCGGTCAGACCCTTTCTGATTCCCGCGAAGGAATCCTAAATCTAACAAATGTACAAAGTAGTCAAGGAGGCGTTTATACATGCATGCTGCTCAATGTGCAGACTAATGAACAGCGGCAACAGAGCATGACTTTAAATGTTTATGGTATGTAAAAAGCATGAGTTTTATCTTTTTGGCGTGTGTGTATATATGTGATAGGATTCAGCAACTGTAAATATGGACCCAAATGTGAATAAACAGGCAGACTGCTCGGTTCACTTTATGAATGTCTATCATATTTTCTCTTTGGACAGAGAGGCCGCCAGGCAACCCGATGTGCTCCGTGCAGTCGGTGACTAACGTCGACCTGCAGTACCACTGTTGGTGGCCGGGTGGAACCCCACAGGCCCAGCTTTCTTTCCCGGTGCTAAGCAGCACCAGCAGTGGAGCAGGGAACTTCAACCTGACTGTCACCGCCTCGGATAACCTCAACAGGAAAACTGTCACGTGCATGGCAGACCACCCAATTGAACAGATTAACTGCACTGTTACTGCAAGTAAGTTTTAGATTGTTCATGGATTATCAATTCAAAGAATTTGTATATGCTCAACAAACATAAAAACTTCTGAATATTTCGCATTAGTGACTTAAGTAGCTGTCCCCAAACAAGAACCGTATCTTCCCCAGGCAGTCCAATGGCGTTCCTACCAGTTGTGAAAACCACAGTTGACTCTAAGGGCAAAATAGTGGTCACCATCCGCTGTGTCAGTGAGGCCTCGCCGGAGGCTGTGGCGTCATGGTCCAAAGGCAGCGAGACCGTCACCAACGGGACGGCATACCAGATCAGCAGTGATGCCACACAACTCAAGATTCGCGATTACAATGTCAGCAACTTTCTCCTCCAAAACTACACCTGCACCTGCCGCAACCCACTAGGCAGCCAGAGGAGGGAAATTCAGTTAAGAGGTATACTGAATAATTGTTCTTGGTTTGTTTGTTGCCTGTCGCCATTAAGCAGAGGTGGAAAGTAACCAGACACTTCGTCAAGTACTGTTGATAAATACAATTTTGAGATGCTTGTTCTTTACTGGAGTCTATTCCTTTTGATGCAACTTCTACTCTACACACAGATAAATACTGTACTTCTTAATCCATTATGTATAGCAGATGGGGGAGAAAGATATTACGTGTACAACATATAATCTTATTTAAGGAGACATACTTTTATAGTGTAGGTTAAACTACTCAATGTTATATAAAACTAAATTTAGCCATACATGAACTGGCTAATTTAGACAAAAAAAATTTAAATAACAAACTACTACACTAGATAGATATATCTAGATTGAGCAAATAATCAGCTGATTGATAGACAATATAATAAGTGTCTTTTAAATATGTTGCCTTCAGCATCTAATTTTTAAAACTGCTTGCTTCACCAGAGTAAAAGGAAACAATGGGCCCTCAGACAGAGCTAAGTAATACCTGAGGTTGCTCTTTCCCTTTAAACAAAGCTCTCCAGTCTTGGTATACCCTCTCACCCCCCCCACCCCACCCCCCACTCTCCTGCCCTCTCTTGATCTCCCCCTCTCTCACAATCCCTCTCTTTCCAGGACCGTCGATCTCAGATTCCAGTTTGCTCCCTAATCATGATGGAACCGTCGTCACATTGACCTGGGAGGTCCCGCCTACCTCTGTTGTTACAGGTAAAACAGTAATTCACACTAGGAAGGCAGTGCTGGGAAACTTCAGAGTCACACACAAACCCAACCTTCCTGTTTTGAATTTGTACATCTCAGCAGAACTCTGCAGACACAGTGTTGAAAACAGAAACTCAACAGAGAAGATAGGGGTGTAAATATTGTGTTGTGTGTGACACATCTAGCTCAGCAGCGCTGTGTTTTTGGAAAAAGCAAATGTCAGTTTTTGTTATGTCTCCTTCTCTGTCAGCTTGTATGCACACATTCAGACAGGCCTGCAACATTGATCAGTGAAACCTTGACATCTGCTACCACTATATGGTTTTTTTGATTGATGGCCTCGATGCTAATATCATACAAAACAGAATTGCATGTGCTTTTGCAAAGGGTTTGACATCCAAATGAAAGGACCAGACCTCCTGAGCAAAAACCGCAATGGCACCCAAACTAGAAGCAGCTCAAACAGATTTCGCTCCATCCAGCAGAAACCTGGCTCTGCCAGGAGTGCAGACATCTTTGTCCTCGATCCCAGCTTGACGTACAGGTTTCGGGTCATCCCTAAAGCTCGTATGACTGAAGGACCGCCATCTGAGGTCTTGAGAATTGGTCCAGGTACGAAAAATTGTTAAGCATTGCACTTCTTATCACAGGGTCAGTGATGGTGCTACAATCGTCAAGTCATTGCTTACTGTTTGTCCTGGTGATACTAGGTGAAGGGCTCAGTGGCCCTGCCATTGCTGGCATTGCAGCTGGAATCCCCTGCAGCCTTCTCTTCCTGTTCCTGCTGGGCGGCTTCATCTATCTCTGCGTCTACTGCAACAAGAACAAAAGTAGGTGAAGTTTGCAAACTGTACAGTCTTTTTCTTTAATTATTGTATATAATATAATTAAAAAAAGAAAATATTTTGCACATATTTTCTTCCATATTCTGTGTTGTCTTGACTTTGACTTTCTTTACTTCTTTTACTCTACTTTTTTTTATTTCTCTCTGTTTATTTTTATGTACCAATACACCACAGCAGATTGTATGCAAAAACGTATTTGGCAATAAACCTGATTCTGAAAAAATCTGAATGAGTACTTAAACATGGTCACATACCCTCTTTACATTCTGTGATACATATTTCTGACTTTTTCTTTTTTTCTTTTTTTTTTTTTTGTAGGTCATCAGACAAGATACCCAGTGTCCAGAGCAGTTGAGAAGGTTAGAATCACATCACTGGCCAACCATAATCAATATAATAGGATTTGATCTGGGTAACTTCAGTGTAAAAAGATTATTTGATAGTTATGGACAACTTGTTGTGTATATATACAATACTCTCCATATCATTCATCAGATATAGTATGTGTTCATTCATGTTGCACAATAATTCTGCATCTGTTATTTTGGTTGGATGTTTTAGCTTCTTTCTTGTCACTCACAGACAATAACAACACAAACAGATACACCTCCTCATAACCTGCTGACAGGGGGACTGAAGTCTCCCCCTGATTACAACAGATTACAGCAGGTAGTCTTTCTAATCAAACATATCAGTAGAACGTTGCTTCTTTTGTTGATTTACAGTAAATTAACTGGCTTGTTTTCTTTCAGACTCCCTCTGAAAGATCAGTGGCTCTCCCCACCTTTGTCCCTCCACCTCCTGTCAGAGTGGCTACAACTGTCTAAACTCCCAAATTTTCTTTGATGTGTTTATTAATTTTGTATAGCATGCTATATTTTTTGTTTTATTTTAATGTATGAGATTTGTCTATATTTAACTAAATGTGTCATAAATGTATTTCAGTGGAGATGTATACTTATGTATCACTTTCCTGTATAGTCTGCAATTTAAAAATTTTGTAACAGTATTTATTCATAATAAATCAAATTATAAGCCTTGCTTGTAAATCTATTTAGCTAAATATCCAAGAAAGCCTAACAGTTTTTCTTTTCTTTTCTCTATAACTTTGCAATTTCTTAATATTCAGACACAACTGTAACCCTGCTGTTCTCCTAGGTTGCTCAGTATATTATTGGAACATTCCACAAAAAAATTATTTGTTCTGCTGTATGGTATAAATGTAATGTATTTTCTGCCTTAGTTTTATAATATTTTAGGACTGCAATTAACCATTTTCATTTTTTTGATTAATAAGAGAATATCTGCAGAATTGATATTTACACTATAAAATGAACATTTACAGTTCATGTTACTTACATAGTCTTAACAGACATGGTACTTATAAAATGGATAAAAACAAAGAATCTGTTTTTTGTTAAACTGCAACCACGTCCCTGGTATTTGTACTTGATAGGTGACTAAAATAATTTATTAAAATTGGTATGTGTTTACATTCTGCCAATAGAGTTATTAGTGTCCACATTTACTGAATATTTTTGATATTTTGCATGATTTTAAGTTGTAGTTTTGCCATGTTCATTTGTCATAATCTATGTTTGGTCAAATCCCACCCTGTAATAGTGCTGGTGCTAAAGGACTGCACCCCATATACTGGCCATATGTTAACTAAGCAAATGGTTTAAAGACACTGAGACAATGAGCATGACTTGGCAGAGATGTTTTGTTTTCCATGATTTAAATTGTGTATTGTTAAATTAATCTCATGATTTGTGTTTTATTAAATCCCCAAGAGTTTAGTGCCTGCAGGACTTCATACAAGACTATCCAGTTTCATGTTGCGTAAAACAAAGTGACAGGTTTGATGTGACAACAAATGGAAAAAGCAGTGACGATGCAGAAAATATCGAATCAACTGAAGGCTTTGATTGTATTGCCCCTATCAAATTGTATTGCCCCTATCAAAAAGAAAATAATAAAACAGAGGTTAGCTCCATGGTATAACTCCTTAACCCGCAAGTTAAAAGAAACATCGCGAAAATTAGAAAGGAAATGGCGTTCCACCAAACTGGAGGAAATTCATTTAGTTTGGCAAGATAGTCTTAGAACATACAGGAAGGCCCTCCGTAATGCCAGAGGAGCCTATTACTCCTCACTAATAGAGGAACATAAGAACAACCCTAGGTTTATTTTCAGCACTGTAGCCAGGCTGACACAGAGTCAGAGCTCTGTTGAGCCATGTATTCCCAGAGCTCTCAGTGGTAATAACTTCATGAGCTTCTTTGATGATAAAATTCTAACTATTAGAGAAAAAATTCATCATCTTGTGCTCTCAGCTAGTTCAGATACATCTTCGAGTACAGGAACCTCAGGAACCTCAGAAGCAGCAGTAGAACCAGATTTATATTTAGACTGTTTTTCTCCAATTGACCTTTACCAACTAACTTCAATGATTTTTTTGTCTAAACCAACAACCTGCCTCTTAGACCCCATCCCAACTAGGCTGCTTAAAGAAAGCCAGATGAAACCGGTAAGTTAGCCAAGCTTCAGGCATGTATTAAGGACATAAAAGACTGGATGACCTGCAATTTCTTGCTGTTAAACTCGGACAAAACTGAAGTTATTGTTCTGGGTCCTAAACACCTGCGAGACGCACTATGTAAAGATATAGTTACTCTAGATGGCATTGCCCTGGCCTCTAGCACCGCTGTAAGGAGTCTAGGAGTAATCTTTGATCAGGACATGTCCTTTAATACCCATATAAAACAGACTTCAAGGACTGCCTTCTTCCACTTACGTAACATTATAAAAATCAGGCATATCCTGTCTCAAAAAGATGCAGAAAAACTAGTTCATGCATTTGTTACTTCTAGGTTAGATTATTGTAATTCCTTATTATCGGGTTGCCCCGATAAGTCTCTAAAGACTCTCCAGCTGATCCAGAATGCGGCTGCACGTGTACTGACAGGAACTAGCAAAAGAGAACATATTTCTCCGATATAAGCTTCTCTGCACTGGCTCCCTGTGAAATCTAGAATAGAATTTAAAGTCGTCCTCCTCACTTACAAAGCTCTTATTGGTCAGGCACCATCATATCTTAAAGAGCTGATAATACTGTATTACTCCACTAGAGCACTACGCTCACAGAATGCAGGGTTACTTGTGGTACATAAAGTCTCTAAAAGTAGAATGGGAGCCAGAGCCTTTAGTTATCAAGCTCCTCTTCTGTGGAATCAGCTCCCAATTTGGGTTCTGGAGGCAGACACCCTCTCTTCGTTTAAGAGTATGCTAAAAACGTTCCTTTTTGATAAAGCTTATAGTTAGGGCTGGCTCAGGTGAGTCCTGAACCATCCCTTAGTTATGCTGTTATAGGCTTAGACTGCCGGGGGACTTCCTATGACGCACTGAGCTTCTCTCTCCTCCTCTCCCTCTCTATCTGTACACATTCCTATCCCACTAATACACGTTACCAACTCCATTTCTTCCTGGTAGTCCTTGTGCTTTCTGTGCTTTTTCTCCTTCTCACTTTCTGCAGGTATTTCTGTCTCTGGAGCTGTAGAGTCTGGATCTGTGATTGCCGGCCGTCTACTGCCCCCATGTTCCTGCTCCACACTCACTGCTGCAGTTGTTATTATTATTAGTCTGATTTGTTGTCTCTCCTCCTGTTCTGTCTCCCCTCTCCCCCTCTCTCCTCCCCTTTCAACCCAACTGGGTCGATGCAGATGGCCGCCCACCCAGAGCCTGGTTCTGCTCGAGGTTTCTACCTGTTAAAAGGGAGTTTTTCATCGCCACTGTCGCCAAGTGCTTGCTCATGGTGGGAACTGTTGGGTCTCTGTAAATAATATTTTAAAGAGTATGGCTAGACCTACTCTATGTGAAAGCGTCTTGAGATAACTTTTGTTATGATTTGGCGCTATACAAATAAAATGACTTGACTTACAAAACTTCCATGGTAATCTTATTTTTTTTTTTTTTTTTTATGTTATAGTATTGAATTACAATACAGCTGAATGTGGAAAACTTTTACACTTCAAATACATTACAATTTCCAGCGTAGAGTAGAGCAATTACTAGCAAGTTTTCTCATGCCTGTGCTTCCCTCATGAAACAGATACTGACAATGTGCTTTCCCAGAGGACCTCCCTTTCTTGTCTCTTAAGGTTTTCTCCCTATTTTTAAGCCTTGCTGTGTTCAACATGCTTTGTGACAGTGATCTGCTGCTGTATGTGGGTTCAGTCTTGGTTATGAATGGGTGGATAACGAGATAACGCATTTGTAAGGATGTCGGATCTGTTTTTGTTTCCTCAGGGGGACTTATGCTGTTGTGCTCATCATAACCTTCACACTGTCTCCCACCATTATATCCCTTCATTGTCTTTCATTTGCCAGCGCTTTGATCAGCTTCCTCTCTGTTTCCAGTGATATGGTGGTGGGTGACAAGTGGAGAGTTACTCCGCAGAGCCAGGTATCTGACTTGACAGGGTCTCGTTGGGACACCCCTTCTTCTTTAATGCACCAAAAATACACACCGCTGTCCTGATACGACTTGGTGTCTTTATTACAAGTTGCTTCACGTTCCTTGTTTACCTACAGCAGCATAAACACAGTCCAGAGCTAGAGGAGGCATTTATTGTCCCCAGTAATAAGACAGCACAGCACAATGGAAGTAATTGGTGATTGCAGATTTAAATATTCAGGATGCAAAGTATAGCAATTGAGGGCATAAAATTAAATGTTCTATGTTGAACTAAATGCTTAAATGCTCCAATGAAATCCCTTTGATGATCCATCACTTTCTAATTTTTTCTTGCACATAAGTATTTTTAACAGGAACAGGAAATAAACCAGTGATGCTAATCATTCGGAGCCTACAGAGGGGGGTGCTGTCAGGTTCACGTATGAGATCAGATGCCCCCGTCCCTCAGCTCCTTCCTCCCTCTCATTTGGGAGGCACAAAGTTGAAGTAGTGGTGTACAGCACAATGGAGAAAGATGCTTACAGTGCTCAAACTGAGCTGTGACTCAGTGTTCCAGTACAAGCGTTACCCTGATACAGAAAATCTTCTTTTGTTGTGCGGAAACACACATTCAAATAGAGTCAGATGTTTCCATCACGTTAACCTGATGCAATATTTGTGCAGCAGATGGTGCTATTATGCAGTGCTAAAGACCTCCAATTGCATGAAGATTTTGAGCAGCTGTTATGACAACAAAAATACACATTTGAATAAATATAGATAATCAGAATGAGAGTTGACAGTGCTGCAACCTTAGCTATTTTATGTTTTAATTCTCTTTGATTTAATTGACTTCCACTCATACTAATATTAGTTTATCTCTATAACTAACTGAAAATAAGTTAAAAGGTTTTACAAAATATGAATCAACATTAATAGGAACATCATGGAAAAAGGCTCAATCCCTGAGCCAAATGCAGGGTAGCCCCACCATCAAAAATTAAAAACACAAAATCCTGCTGTAACTGATTGGTATGTCTTAAAATGCAGGAATTATACAGGAATCAACCCTATAGACAACAACCTGATGCAGTTATTTTGTTATCTGCATCGTTTGTAAAATTTGCAGTAAAAATGAAAGCATTTTAAATTCTGATCAGTGGAAAAACACACAAAATGCAGATGTCCATCTTCTGCTGCAAGTGTGCAAGAGGAACTTAATCTACACTTTGAGAAAGTTCACTATAAAATGAGGAAGGGCTTATGCATAAAATAAAGTTTGATAACTCACAGACATGTTGATCTTGCATCACCCTACCACATTTACCGTGTTGTTATGCCCCCCCCCCCCCCCCCCCCATCAACAACCTGCAAGCTACTTCCTGTGAAACAATATGAAGGGCTGACCTTTCACAGCTCTGAACCACAGTGCCCAAATAATCATATTTACAATGTGATAACTCAGTGAAAACATTTAACACTGCTCATCAGTCAACGCCCATGGCAGGGCCAGAAGTGCAGAGTGTGAGTACGCCCTAAATTAGTTTATAAAATTTTATGTAATGCTCATTCCCTGTTTCCACATTCAAGTACAAACCCAGACGATTGTAATTCACGTGACGATTCAGCGTTCTAACTCAGACAAGGCAAACACTTTGCCTGAGTGCAGCTCTTTCTATCATGTTGGTCACATGGTTTGCAGGTGTGCTGTCTGGGTTCATCTTTCGGCAGCACCGTTTTGGAGTTTAGATGGACAGACCTGAGTCCCGACTCTGCTTCAAGAGCCGCTCCCAGAAGAAACATGGTCGACTGCAGGTTTGACTTAGAATGCGTCCCTTATCTGTTCGGGCATCAGCACCCATGATCAGCATGAAGTATACCTGCAATCATAATCAGTTATGAATGCTCTAAAATGAGTGATTCTTTGCCCCAAACCCATGACTATCCTATCTTTAATAAGGTGCAACATGAAGAAGGATTGCTCAGACACTTTTTCCACTCATGGACCAAACCAACATATCAGTTAATAAGTTACCAACTTACAACAGGCTGAAAGAGACACCCATCTTCAGTGCTTTCAAGGTTGTTGCACTTTCTACTTCTATTACCTGAAGCCCATTTAGCCACCGTATTTGAGGTCAGCTGTGGTGTTGCATTCATTGTTTATTTCTTAAAAAATCTGTAGTAAATTACATGGTTGTTAACACAAATGAGGAAATGGTGCTGGAAACTTCACGGGTGTTGGCTACCACAAGTGAGTAACTGTAAGTATGATACTAATAGAGTGCTAATGCAAACTTAACACATCAATAGTTGTGTGTAGATAAAGACAGTGTTGATTTTGTCTTAATTGTACAAAATATTGAAAGACTATTGAAATGAGCTTTTTTTCTCCCAGCACCCACAACAGATATATGCCTTTTACCTTGTGTTTTTATCTTTGATAATATTTCTGTTTAAGGCAGCTTGTATAAATGTTTATTGTATTGTCAAATAAATCCAATTACATCTCTGATGTAGATAGACTAATTATGCAATTAATTACAAAAGGTGGAATCACTACTCAGATGTCCCACAGGGCAGACTCCCTGAATATTAACACAGACCATCTGAGATGTAATTATCTGTGCTCATATTACTTGATTTGTTTTCTTTAAAAAATCCATCCATTCTTGCAGCTGTGACTGTTTTGATAAAGTATGCAAGCCATGTTGAATCATGTCCAATAGCTTGCAGTGTTAATACTAGTATATAATACTAAATCAATTTTTCACTATAGGTTTAGTGTGCTGCGTCAGATAGCCTGTTACTGTCAGCACATTGTTTCCATAATGTCATTTCACATTCAGGGTGAACATGTATAGCACGTAGTGCATGTAGTGTGTAATTTTATTAAGCAGCGCTTTGGTCATGTGTCTGTTTTAAGCGTGTATGTGTCCCCATGACCACACCCCAGCCACACTGAAAGAAAGTGTGCGCTTCAGCATGTTCCATTGACCACTGCAGTACTGCAAGCCTTTGCACATCCACAGTTCCAGAATGCCTAATAGAACAACAGACAAGGACTGTGGTGCAGCGGCCTCATATCCCAGATCCCTCCCCATCCCCCAACAGCATCACCCCTCCCCTCTCCCCTGACCCCCCAAAATACTCCCATGTAGTTCAGTGTGAAAGAGTCACGTGGCTTTTGGCCCAGCAGCTCAAGTGCATTTGTTCTGTGCTGATTGTTTTAAAGGATTTTGCCTCCATCAACAGAAAAGTGGAGGGGATAACTTTTTGGAATTCAGCCTAGGGCTTCCTCTTTGACGTTTCGCTCACTCCTGGCTTGCACTCTCTCTCTCACTCTTTCCCTGAGGAAAGGCTGATACTTAAGAGGGTTGATTTATCCTGAGGAATTCAGGTAAGATGATGTCGGGTCTTTTGTTAACTGCCACTTAAGTGGTGAGAATTGAGAGTAAAAATAATAAAGTAGTATGCATATTATGGTACGCTAACCAATGAGTGTATGTTTCACAGGTGAACAGAGAGGGGCCTTCCCCATGTGATAGTGACAAGCCTTCAGGATTCTATCTCAGATCGTTTACATGCAATGTGCCTATTTTGTATTAATGTGTTAGATGTGTGTTTAAAAAAAAAAAAAAACTTTTATAATAGTATTACCCATTGATTATTTGGACTATATACATGATACATTTCTAAAGATTTCATGCCGAACTTGAAATTCAAGATTCATCTGGTTCTTTTCACATGTACAGATAAATCTATGGTGTTCAGGAGAGTGAGGATGATGTATGTTGTCTCTGATAGCTTAGAGCAAACCTGACCTGAGCTGGCACAGATGTTTGACATGTTCTGCCTTGAAAATGCTGTTTTCTTCGACTAGTTCATATCAATGTCTTGTTAAAGTCCATGGAGCTAAAGAGAAACAGGGTTCTTATTATAACAGGTTATCTAACCTTTGAGGAGTTGGACTAATTCACAAAAACATGATCACATTTGTTTTTTTTTAAGCCACTGTCACTCTAATTTTAAAACTATGTTCAGTATTTAATTCAGGGCTTCATTTGTTTCGGCCACCGTCATCTTTCACAGCATTGCGAGTTGACTGTGGTGTTCTTAGGCTATTTTCTGATTTCGGTTTTGTATGGTTTGACTAGGAAATGTACGCATTTGTGGCTTGTTTAACTGCAGCAGTGAGTATAAAAACATGTTCTAACAGAGAGAGAGCACATGTTGCTATGAGTTGATTTCATTGTGGCTGGTATGTTAATTCTGTCCAGGCCAGCAGATATGTGCTTGGTTGTTACAGCTAGCTGCATAGTCAAGACAAATTGATATGCATAGATAGAGACACACATAGTTCATCCTCATGTATCTTCAGACAGTACCCCCCTTAAATAAGAAGCTGCAAATGTTGCTGCTAGCAGAATATTGAGGGGCCCAAAATTCATATGGCAAAAATAATTGATACAAAATTTCTGACTTTGCCCACTCACAAATAGTCTACAAGAAGGAGGTCGCGTCTGTCTTTGAGGAAATGTGGTAAAAATTCAACACTGTTGCCAGGAGAGAGAGAGAGAAGATGGTGTGTGCCAGGAAGAATGTTGGTTGAGGTCCTGCTGGGTAAATCTAAACAGGAAAATGTAAATGAATGGCTTTCCTTCGTCAGATACTTAAATTAAGGTGCCCTTACTGTTACTCAAAGACCCCCCGTTTTCACCTGCGGCGATGCTGGCCAACATGACAGCATCCTAGATGTGTACAATCCTTTCCCGCCTCTGCATGCACTCCTTCAGGCCATTCCTGTCTCCTTGATAAATTTACTACTGAATAAACATTCAAACTAAAGCTACAAACCCTGTTATAGAAAATGTTCACTTGCACAACTGACTCCCGTCTTCTTTTCTGTTTTGCACAGTGCATAAAGAAGTAACCACTGTCTTAGTGTCACTCATGATGTACAGCTTCATGGGAGGGGGCCTATTTTGTGCCATCGTGGGGAACATCCTGTTGGTGGTCTCCACAGCCACAGACTACTGGATGCAGTACCGTCTGTCTGGCAGCTTTGCCCATCAGGGCCTGTGGCGGTACTGCATGTCTGGCAAGTGCTACATGCAGACTGACAGCATTGGTAAGTGGGAAAATAACTCCTTGGACCCTAAAATATTTCCCTTGTGTCTCCCAGAGGCACAGCAACTCTCACCAGAGTCTAGGTCTTCTTATCTAAATACACTGGTGTTTATCACGACTGTCCTTACATTTGAGGTACAAAAACAAAAATGCAACAATGGTGGGAAAAAAATTCACATCTTTCAAATTAACAAGACTAAAAGCCTCTATGGGCTGTATTTAGGCCCAGCGGTGCTTTGAGCTCAATGCTAAAGTCAGCATACCTAACGTGGTCACGATGACAATGCCAGCGTGCTGATGCTGAGCAGGTATAGTGTTTACCGTGTTCACCATTTCGGTGAAACATGGTAGTGTGCTAAAATCTGCTAATTAGCACTAAACACAGCCGGGGCTGATGGGCCATTTTTGACTTGATGACGGCGCTAGATCAAAAGTCCGGGGATCACAGAAGTCATTAAAATACATCCTAATGGGGGACATGAATGTCTGAACTAAATTTCATGGCAATCCATCCAATAGTTAAATAAAAGTAATAAACTCAGTGATTTATCATCAAAAGCCCTAATTTTTGAAGATCTGTCTCTCCAGGATTTTGAATTATCATTGTGTTAACCTGTAAGTAGTATTTGAACTTCCTTAACTTCCTCGTGTTATTCCACACACACACACACACACACACACACACACACACACACACACACACAGAGTGACATGATATTTTGGTAACAGTGTATACAATACTTAATTTAGCAGCTTATCTAGATGGAAACAAGCCAACCTACTCAGTATAGAGGGGGGTTTTTAAAGAGCTGCAGCATACATGTAAAATCTTATTGACACAGTAGCTGCTGCAGCCAGATAAACAGTAGTGGTGTAACATTTAGAAGAAGTTCCTCTGAAATGAAATGAAACAATGTATTAAATTCATAAAATGCAAAGCGTCAAAGAACCATGACCTCAAAATTGTACTTAAATACCATACTTGAGTAAATACACTCCCCTGTGTAGTGTAACCAGTTGATGACAGTTCACTGTAAATTTCATTTTTACAAAATTAATTTCCAGCAAGTTTTCAAATGGCATTAAATAAATTTTGTTATAAAACTGTTCAGGTCAAATTAAAGATTGATCATTTTTCTATATATATTCCTGCACATGTCTTTATAGTTTGTTCTCTCCCTTGCTTTACTTGTCCCCAGCCTACTGGAATGCCACTCGTGCTTTCATGATCCTCTCTGCCATGTCATGCTTTGCTGGCATCATCGCTGGAATCCTCTCCTTTGCTCACTTCTCGGCCTTTGAGAGGTTCAACCGCTCATTTGCTGCTGGGATCATGTTCTTTGTTTCAAGTAAGTTATGGATACAGTAACCACATAATGTCACATTAATCAGTCATGAATTCTGTATTATGTAGTGAATTTGCATATTGTGTCATTTACAGACAAAGTTCACCAGGCCTGCTATAGAAACTCTGTGACTGTAACTAAATTAATTTTAATATGCGTCACTCTCTGCCCCAAATGCCAGCTCTCTTTGTTCTGCTTGCAATGGCCATTTACACCGGGGTGACCGTGAACTTCCTGGGCAAGCGCTTTGGTGACTGGCGCTTCTCTTGGTCCTACATACTAGGCTGGGTGGCACTGCTCATGACCTTCTTTGCAGGTTTGTTCAGATAAAGGAGTGCAGTAGAGTTTAGTGTAATTTCTCTATCTTGCTGATAGTAAATTAAATCAGTAACAGTAAACAAATAGTTAATATTCCAAATTATTACAGCTCTGTCAAATCTTGAAAAAAAAATAATCATAAAATCACTAATACAATGCACATTAACACTTTCATTTTCTTAAAATTTTATTTACAGTAATTTCTAAAGTTGCTGCTTTTTGTTATGAGATAGTACAGTCTCATCAGCTTTGCACTCATGGAAAATGGAAAAAAACATCAGTAAGATTCATAAACAACTCATAAAGTATGTCAGAACAAATTTTATATATGATAGTCTTTTATTGTACCATTATCTTGTACATGACGTGTTTGTGTACTATAGAAAAGTGCCTTTGTGGTAATTAAACACCATACCAGTTTACAGCTGACCTATGTTTTGTTTTGCAGGTATATTCTACATGTGTGCCTACAGAATGCATGAGTGCAGAAGAGTGGCTGGCCCACGTTAAAATAAACAGGAAATATTATGTCAAGGGTTCAGAGGATATAAATTCCCATTCAGAAATAGAGAATTCACTGTAAAATAATAAAATTTGGAATTTTGCATATGCACCAAACATGTCTTGTGGATTTGTTATGATCTCCAATGGTTTGAGGTGAAAAGCGGCTCAGTTTCTTTAAGCAGGATCACTGCTTAATCTGCAAAATTAAACTACTACTACATTACACCCATAAAAAGATATTTTGTTACCTAATAGCCAGCAAAACCTAGATGTGAGACATTGTTTTATAAATGAACTGAACTGTTAAAGCAATCACATTTGACATAATGTCCATGATATAGAGGACATTGAATTGAAGCTGGATATGTACATATTGAAGTATGTGAACCACATATGAAAGTGTATTTTGCAATTAGCTGGAGCTTGTGGCCTGCCTTTGTAATTCTGAGGCAGCGAGTCGATGCTTCCTGAAAATGGACTTTTCACCAGTGCAGCGGAAAGTGGAGGAGGAAAAGTAGAAGATGATGGGATCAATACAGGTGTTGAAGGTGCTAAGCAGCAAGGTGTAGTATCTCCATTTTGGGCTGTCGTTCATGAAGTAACCTACTAAATGAGAGGTGTTGTATGGCAGCACACAAATGAGAAACACAGCTAAAGTCCCCAAGGCCATGCCGATGGCCTTCTGCTTCTGCATCCGGGATATCCTGGGGCGGCTGTACAGGATAAAGATGCAGCGCAAGTAGCAGAAAACACAAATTAGAAGAGGTACAAGGCAGAGCACAAAGAAAAACTCCAAACGTACTGGAAGGAGGACCTCCAACTGTTTTTCTGTGAAGTTCTCATAGCACACACTTGAGTCTTTGCTGGACAGGGATGGGTGGTGCTGGGCAATGAAAGTAATGCTGCAGTGCGCCGCTGAGATTACCCAAATAACAGCGCTGATAACTATCGCGTACACAGGCTTTTGCACCTGATGATAGGTGACTGGGAAAGCTACCCCAATGTAGCGAACCACACTGACTGCCATCAGCAGCAAGGAGCTGGTGTAGATTGTGGAGAAGAAGGTGAAGGAGGTGATGGAGCACAGGAAGCTGGGCAAATTCCACCTCATGCCCGACGCTGCCTCACACATCTTGAGAGGAAGGATGATCAAAAAGAGCAGGTCGGACACCGTCAGGTTGAGTAGCAGGATGTCTGTTGGATGTGGCTTGGAGTGGATTTTAACACAGAAGGCATAGAGGGCCAGGAGGTTGGCTGGCAGGCCTATCAGAAAGGAAATTATGTAAACGGAGAGAATAATTTCACTCCTCACCATTGTCTCCATTATGACCCTAATTCAAAGGAAGCAAACAAAAAACAATCAATATTTACAAATAAGCCGGTTGTTAAAGATTACAGATTATCTTCTATTCTTATGCCAATGAAAATGGTGATAAATCAGAAGTAGTAAATCATGAGTCTGTTTGCATGGTGTGCTCCAAATAAGAAACATTAAGGTTATTTCTGATATCTAATGAACAGAGATTAGAAAGTTAAGAAAATGGCTTTTCATGAATCCAATCACAGAAGAATTAGAAAACATTTGAGCTGTAGTCAGCTCTCAAGCTCAGATTCCAAACAGATCGGAAATTCAATAGCAAAAAGGATCTGCAACGTTAGGTTTGATATGGTAAACTTATTTACTTACTTAGGAGTAGAAGTTTTCAAAAATGTTAAGGCTTTAAAAAACACAACTAGAGCTCCGTGCTGTTTGCCTTGCAGTGCCTCTCATCACAGACCGGCAGTTTATAACTTGTGAGTTCAAAGATGATCTGATATAAAAGGTTTAAGCCGGAAGCAGCAGTCATATTGATACCCTGTGTGACCCATTTTATACTGAGCTATGAGCAGATGCCAGTTGGTTAATATTAACTAAAATGCAAAACTGAAGCTGATGTTGACTTTAATGTTAGGTATGTTAATAGAGGAGCTCCTCCCACTGGATCTCTAATGGAATAAACTCTGAACATGATTATTAGGTTTGGATTTCATCAAGCCATGAGCCTACATTTATTTATTCATTAAGGTATGCTCACACCACAGGCTCAAAGAATAAAGTGATCCTTTCAGATAAATTACTTTTTTCCCACGTACACATTCAATTTTAGACATCCTTTTCTTAATTTAAATCCAGCATGGCATCATTACTGTAAAGCAACTTGAGACATTTGTGGTTTCAGCAACAGTATATATTTATAGTAACCTTTCACCTACTGTAGACCTATTTTCTGTTGCCTGGGAACAGCATGAATATTGGTTTCCTTCCTGTCAGCCTTATTTATATTAACATCAGTTAACGCTGCAACAGGAAATAAACATTGATCCCTTTATGTTACATTTTGAACGGTCACAGGCACTACTGTGTATGTAACTGTAAGTTATTTTGCAAAACGCAAGTCAACATCAATATGTTCAAGATTAAATATTTATACAACTAGCCATTCTCAAGTCCAAAGATGAAACTGTATAAACGGAAACTGTGCAGTACATCAATACTGCCCAATTCATTTGATTTAAGCAATGCACTTCGGTGGGAACTACTATAAGGAGCCTATGAGGTGTCTGAGCTGAAAGATGTCTCTGCCATGTGTGTCTAATGTTTAGATACATGTGTGTGTAATGTTTAGATAAGCCTATGTCCAAGGTCTGGCGCCATCCAAGATGGATGTCCCTTGGGGGTCGTTTTCCTAAGTTCCAAAGAAATGAGATCAGTTTTAACATGAACTATATGTTCCACCTTCCCTTTTTGTAAAATAGCCATGTATGGTTATGAGGTTGGCTCTGAGCCTATCCTGACACCACACATTAACTATACCATGAGGCTTTAAAAGGTGTAGTTTGAGTGGAAAACGGGAGAGATTCACATTGGCTTCGGATCTTCTCACAGGCGATCCATGGTGCTTGTTTTGATGCTGTACTTTTTGTAATAAACCTTTTTATACAACTAAGTCGGTGTCAGCGGAGATTCCTTCATCATCATCACATCATCGCTACAGAAGATACAACACCTACATTGTGAGAGCAGCAGCAGATGTCCTCCGATCAGCAGTTTAGATAAGTATCCATATTGCAATCCACAGCCTGTGGGAAGTCAAATGTTTTAATATTTCTAAATGCTTCAGGGATAAAAACAACAGGACAAAATAGCTGATGTTGATGTGTTTCATTTGTAAAGGACACTCAATGTGTAGAGCCAGAACAACCTAATGGCACCAGTTACTAAAAGCTGTAAATCTAATTTGTGTTGAGCAGTTTGGCTCTCTGTGTCAAGGTCTATGCCAGCTCCCACTCTGATTCACATGTGTTTTATGCATGAAATAAGGGATGGTCTGTTGTGAACCACTGCATGATTTTTTCCTCAGCAACATTCACTGCACCTTTACCGGTGACTGTATTTTCCCTTTTCTTTGGAGGGCAGTTGCGCTGTTCTTGTGCTGTTGAGCTCTGGCTGGTCTGGGCATTTCTGCCACAGAATCATTTTCATAAACACAGGAAAGTCTGTCCACCTCAGGGTTGCTCTCAGTTCTTGAGTGTGTGTCTTCATCTTGTGATCTAATAGTGCAAGACAGAAAGAGAAAGAAGAGGTTTGCAGAGTGGCCACGTGGCTCATGTTGACAAAAACTTTACTTTGACTCATAAATAATTGACTTTTTTCCTCACTACATATACAATATCATCTCAATACATAAATCCAAATATTTGAGCTGCTATTGAGAATAAAATAGTTTAGTTGTTGGACGTTGTCTGATAAAATTTGTGGCCTTAGATGCAAAAGTGTGATTTGAATTCGGCAAACTTGGGATAAACTGTTATCAACTATGAACACAAAATTCCAGTTTCTTACCTTAAAATGATACTTAAGTTGCACACGAAGCCCGGTGGCAGTCTGTGAGTAATATAACAACAATAAAAAGTTTCATATAGCAGCACAGTCATTAAGCACGACAAGGAGTGAAGGCTACCAACCTGTCTCTAAAGTATTTTCTGTAAATGAACATCGCAGATCCAAACAGAAAAGCAATTCCAAGGATTATTAAAACTGTCAACCATGTGGACAAAGAGACTGTGGAGGGAAAAAAGCTTAATTAGTAAATATAATACACAAAAGAACTGCTGATCTGCTTTGGGATGTAGTTTGGGGAAAAAAGAAATCATCACCCACAGTGTACAGTAACATACATTTTTTTGGGAAGATGTCTACAGACAGCTGTTTGGTGTTGCTGCCCAGGGAGTTTTTGGCTGTGCACGATATATTAAACTGGCTTTGACCTGGGCCACGTATTTCCCCTGAGGTTACATTTTTCTTATTTGTGGAGACAAAGTTGAAGGAGGACAGAAGAGTGTCATTTCCATTAACGGTCCAGTATATAGAGGCATTAGGGGAGGCCTCAGCGTAGCAGACACACTTCAGAACTTCCCCTGCCAGTTGGCAGGAAGACTCAGGAAGGATCACTGGGGCGTCTAGAAACATGGATGAAAAATTGCTGTTACTTAACAAGTAATCAAACCTCTCTGACATCTTGGATTTACTGTATGATTTTCAAAAGTCAAAGATACACTGTCATCAAGCTACGAACATGACATTTTTCTACCTAAAAAGGTTTTGTCACCTTAGGCGCAATGATGGCTGCACAATTGTTTCTATTTAATATTTTTAGGGCCTCTTGGTGGCTTATTGGTCAAAGAATTCAGGGATTCAACATCCTGCGAACACTGCTGGGGGCCTTTACTGCAGGTCAACCCTTCCCTTCAAGCGTACTTCAAAATCATTTGAATGAATTCAGAAAAAGTCATATGTTCTTGTATTTTCCGACAGAGCTTTGTTGTGGCAGCAGGTGAGGTTCAAATAATTACATTTCTTGCATGATAGACTTGAACTGCGTGTTTGACGTTAGCCTCTGGGTTTTGTGCATAAATCACATTGTGTTTATAATCTGTATTGAAGACAGAGAAATAAGATTTCATTAATTTATTGTCCTAACATTACCCAGTTTGGCTGTCACCATTACCTTCGGTGATTTCTCTTTTCTTAAAACACTGCATGACAGACAGAGACATGGGTCTCATCTTGACATGATTATGGAAAAATACATCCTGCCCTAAAGACACCATAATTCATAAGAAAATCTAACAAAATATATACAACAAAAATACAGCGAAGAAAAAAGCGAAAAAAAAGTGAAGAAACAATAAAATAAATGGGGAAGTTGGAGCAGAAGAGCGGAAGGTTACATTGAATTGTGTCCATTCAGGTGATATTAAATGACCAAACCAGGCACCTAACTGTAGCCAGCTACCTAAAATAAAAGTTAAGAATTCTTGTGACCCAAAGTCACCTACCCGCAGTGGGAGAGGCCACTTTAGGAAACAGCCTGAGCTGAAGTGAGTCAAACAAATCATGTTAAGGACAATCAACCGACTTCAGATATAGACAACAGTCGAAGTTGAAGCTGATGTCGGGAACATAGGTTCGGATCGGGGTTAACGCCTCCTCCGCCTTTACCGCAATTGCTGCCGGATTTAGTTGCCTGTTCAGTCATGTTCACCCCTTGACCCTTTAAAGGGCTTCTCCTCCACCTTGGCTTGAACATTGTGATTGAAAGTCCATTCTTAACCTTTGAAACAGTAACTAGTTGACTAAACACTCTCACCACGAGGCCCATGTACAGCATGATTAGCTTGACACCTGGGCAACTCCATCAGCCGAGAGCGATTGTGTGGTGTGATGGAAAGCTCCAGAGCAGCTGCTCAATGGGCCTCGTGTAGAGATTGTTCTGTCAATTACTGTCAAGAGTGAAGCTCAAATCTCAACTGTATGAAATATGTTGCTCCAGCTTCTCTTGTGTGGTTCTGGTACAGTAATCAACCAAATATGTGCTCAGAAGGAGCTCAAAATAACAGCTCTTCTGTGGGTTTGAAACAAATGAACAATATATCAGTGAGGTGTGGTACAGTAGAGGAATGAGATTGGAGGGATTCCTTACATTGAACATCCAGATCCAACCAGCTGGCTTGCCCTGCTCCGATGTCATTGTGAGCAATGCAGGAGACAGAAGTGTCTTGTGTGATGTTCTTGAAGGTCATTTTGCTGTGAGCTGAATATATTTTGGTGATCTCACCCAGCTGTCTTCTGAGCCATGAGTAATTATGTGGCTGTGGGTTGCAGTTAGCAGCACACTGCATGATGATGCTGCCACCCTTCATTACTGGTTCCTTTTCCAGTATCAGGGTCACAGTCACAGGTTTATCTGTGGATATAGGAAATCATAATATACAATTGAAATAGTAAGACTGTTCCCTGGTAACATACCTGGCAAGTAAATGTACTTCTGTCATTCCAGTATTTTGAACAGGCAAATCATATCACTCACATAATATGTTGAATGTTATTTGTTGACTTTCTTTGATGAAGGTTCTGAACTGTGCTGAACACCTCATTTTGCTGTTGTGCATTTCATATGTTGCCAGTCCATGCAGAGTCTCTGTGTACAACCATTGCCCCTGTACTTTCTTGTTCAAAGCTATTAAAGTGGAATTTTTCAGAAACGGACTTATGTCCCAATGAAGGGATGGAGGTGAGAAAGGGCAAGAGTATCTTATGCCGCAGTTAGCCTGGAAAACCTCCCCATCCACTATTTGCTTCGGAATGGAGATTAAGGGAGCGTTTCTCTCTGGAAGTCAAAACAAAGTGATAATGGAAAAAACATAGTGAATATAAAGTTTATTTTATTTCTAGATTAAGAATTGCATAAGTGAGATGCACTATATTACAGAAATAACGTATGTGAATTTGATTTAATGGTGGCAAGGTTTCGCCTGTATGTTACATTGATCATAGCTTGGGTGAGGTGCAGATGCAGCTTTCTGGTGCAGTCGGCAACTTAATAATTTGAAAGTACATGTTCAAGTATATGACTAGATGAACAAGAACAGCAGTATGTAAAACTGTCCTGTTGACATGCTGTAACTGTGTGTGGTGCATTGAACCAAAGTGCAGGGGTGTTCTTTGGACTCTGTGATACATTATTAAAGGGGCACCGTTGGCCCAATTCTGTGTTTAAAAAAAAAAAAAAAAAGTTTGTCTTTTTCTATGCTACTCATTGGCATGGTGGAGTATATTTCTCTCTGGAATATATTTCTAAGCATTGCAGGCTTGGATTTCCTAAATTAAATGTACGTTGACAAATACTTACCAACAGAGATAGTTATAGTTTGATCATGGAATTTCAGAGTTTGAGAGTCTGTGTGGATCCAGACATAAACTTGAAGGTTGTTCTCTTCTCTCTGAACATTATTAATCATCAGGGTGCAGTTACCCTCTGCAGCTTTACCCAGTACTGAGGTGCGTCCTTTGAACTGGTGTCCCACTGTATCAGGATGAAGTTTGTCGTACACCACAGGAAAATTTATGCTATGGTACTTGTACCAGGTGACCCGAGTATGAGGTTGTGCCTGACATGGCACCACAACACAGCTCCCCTCCACTGCGATAATAGTTTTCGGTACAGTGATGTTCCAGCTTCTCGCCTCCTGAAGCACAAAGATGCCTTTGTGGGGTGGGGTGGGATTGGGGGTAGTGTAGAAGACAATAGATATTAGTTGTGGTTGTTCTGTTTTGTAGTGCTATTTCTGGTGATGAACGAGAAAATAAAATACGTGACACGCATGAGGAAACGGATCCACAGAGAGCTGTTACTGTGAAAGCCAATTAACCATCAAGTTGAGTTTGTCACTGTATTTAGAGCCATTCACTTTACTAACGTGACATGAAACAAACACAATGACGACTCTGAAACACAGTTAAATATTGCTGTTTTTCTTATATGCAGATACACTACATTGCAAATAGTGTGGCACAACTTTTTACAATGTCAGAAAAGCTGCAAATACTTTCAAATATGTTTTATTGATTACCATATTATCAAACAATGTAAATTTTCTTGGTTACACAGTTATGACTTTTTGTTTAAGGGAGAGAAAAGTAACCCCACCAAAAAAAAAGTTTAATGTTAATAATAATCTTAGAAATAATGAAGAGCACCAGCCAATTTGAAGGTTTAAAGCTGTTTTTTTTTTTTAGTCTTAAAAAAAAATGTCACTCAACAACAGAATCACAGATACAAACAGATAAAGCTCAATATTACCCGTGAACAAGCTTAGCAGTCTACGCAGATGAGCAGTCCCCATGAAGAAAGTAGGTTCTTCAGCAAATCACCTTTTGACCTCTTAATTTCTGAAACACAGCAACTGTAACAATGGTACTACTGTTCGGTTATGATTTTGTATTGTGTCATGTCTGAATATTACTATGCTATTTTACACTGCGGCATAAGAAAAAGTGTTGAAAATACTGAACAGATGTTTAATGGTGAGTCCTGTATCAGCCTTATATTAGTAAGTCCCTATGTCACCACGTATTTTTTACACTTAAAGGCTTCAAGCACCTCCAGGTTTATTAAAGTACAAAAAAATCTCAATTTTCACTTAATACGAGCCATTATTCTGTAAGATTTCATCAGAAAGTAAGCACTTTGAAAGTAGATGTGATTATTCGAAACCTAGTCTCCGGATTAATTTTTTTTTTTTTTTTTCGGACCTAGAGGGCTTACCTTGCCAGATGATCTGCTGCATGAATGTGTCTGTGATGGCCATCTGATCTGTTGCTGTGATCAAGTCTACCACCTAATCCACCCCCTCTGTTCTATTCAGTCTCAAACAGGAAACTTGCTGAGGTCATTTAAAGCAGTCAGCCCGAACGGCCAGAAAGCCTGAAAGAGAGGCTCTCTTGCCTGTTTCTAAAATCTGGTAAGCCAAACACTCCACCAATTGTTGTACAGTACATGTTTGAAACACACTTTATTGGAGATAAATAGGAATGTTCAGGTATTGTCTTGAAAGAATAAACAAATATAACTCTTAACATAAAGAACAATATAGAGACCATTACTTTTCTCTTTGTGTTTATATCTAAAGTCAGTTAATTTTGAACAAGAAGTAAAATGTTAAAAATAAGATATGCAACATTGCCAAATAAATGGAAAACAGTAGGGCCTCACTCAATTGACACATGCAAAATATGATCATGTGTAAAGAATAAATGTGAATATACAGCTTTTAATATTATAATGCATTAGCACAGTAGAAATTGTGAAAATGTTGATTATTATTGTCAAGCAACAAAATTCTACAGTGACAAAAAGTCTGTCAAGAGCTGACAAACCCCGCTAATTTAAAAACTTTAATCTAAATTTCCGTGTCATAGCTGGATTAAAAGCAGCAACAAACAAGAAAGCATACAGGCAAGATAACAAGATGTTCTGAAAATCATTTTCCAAAAGTAGCCACAGCAATATAGAACTGATCTATTTATGCACAGTACTCTTCTCTTTAAATCTAACCTGGGCATATACACAATCGCCTTCCTTCTTCGCACTTCTAGGCTCCATTTCATCATATAAATTCCCCATCTCCACTGCGTTGCTCACAAACTGTCTGCACATGCCTCCCACCATGCACCTCTCCTCCTCCAGGTAGGAGCTATCAGGCTGATACATGTCCACAGAGTCGTCCTTCTTCTTTTTTCTCTTGCTCTTAAAATTGACACTAGAGTAGATCACATCACTGCCTCCCTCATTCGTCTTCTTTGAGCTCTTACTGTCTCCTTCTGCGTGGTTTGGCCCAGAGACTGGCCAGGTGGTGCTGTTTGGCTCAGAGGTAGTTGCAGAGTTGGCATAAATGTGATCTTCTGTTGCGTTTGGTACCTACAATTAAAGAGGCGACATTAGTGGTACAGATACTCTGCTAGTGCCATTTAATTACCGAAAGTAGAAAAACTGTACCTCGTGTCCCTCCCCAGTTGTTAGAAGTTCGCTCATAGCAACCGTGCTGGTGTCCCCTGTGCACTGACTCTTAGGAAGGTTATGGTGAATGTTCTGAGCCCTGAAATATATAATAAACATTCAATCTACATGGGGATATTTGATTGATCTTTGTTTTTCCCACTGCTCATCTGTAAATCAACAGGATGATAACGTTGATCACATATGTGTAGGAGTAGTCTGAACACTTTGGTGTGTCAAGCTGTTACCCTACCTGATAACAAACAGAAGAGCACATACTAGTACCAGCAGTGACACAACTGTGATGATGAAGACTGGCAATGTCACTTGATCTGAAACACACAAGGGACAATGAAATATTAGAATAAAGAAGTAATTCAGGTGAGAGAATTCTTATTCAGTATTTGAAACAGAAATTGAGGGAATACTGTAGTATGCATATGGTAAATCATCAACCAAAATAAATAAATAAATGTTTCAGGTCTTTTTTTTTAAGAAATCCTGAGTTTAACTAATCAGGAAAACTTCTATTTAACACAAAGGCAAACCTGCAGATGTTTGATGATCAAGGCTGTAGACATAAAACCGCTGAGTAGTAGATCCCAGAGAGTTGGAGCTGCGGCAGAGCAAGGTGGAAAGACCCCCCCACTGTGGTCGATTCACAGTGATGATGCTCCTCAGACCTGTGTCATTTAGAGGCTCATTGCTGATTGCAAACTTGTCCGAGTGATTGACCGGTAACCCATCCAAATACCAATGGAAAGTGGGAGAAGGATTTGCCACAGTCTCACAGGAACAGTTGAGCTGGGCTGCAGCTTTGGTGCAAACAGATGAGGGCAGGATCTGTGGAGCAACTGTACCGAAAGTAGAGAAGACAGACAAGCTAAGAGTCAAGTAAAGTCATGTTGAGTTTGCAAAAATGAATAAGAAGATGTACTGAGACAAAATGATTGTAGAAAAGCTGCAAGACGAAGCTATTATGATGCAAAGAGAAATGCTGTTTCCTTCAAGTCCATTATTCTCTATATTGGAAGACTTTGAGAGGCTTCATTAGGCTGACAGGAATAAATTGTTAATAGCCATTTTAACCCAGAGCTAGGTTAGTTTTAACAGTGGGTTGATCAGTAACATATTTATTTATATTTATTTATTTATAGTCTGTGTATTTGTGTCACATTGTCATATTTTTTCTACAATGGCCCGTGGTTATATAGACTAAATGTCCATTTACATCAGACACCAAAGACTCTGCTTGAACAGTGACAGTCATGGTTGTAATCTCCCCCCGTGTACGATCACCTGTTAGCACGTGACCAAAGTGCTAAACTATTTTGTTCACACCTGTTGACTAAATGTTAGAAACACCTCTTATTATAATTTGTAACCTCTGATTTAAATAAGTATTTATTAAATAAAAATGTATTTATTGATGCAATGTCACATTTCATCTTCAATAATTGAGAGGTTGATTAATACAACATGTAAATGAATGTAATAAATCAACAGATGAAATTAAGAGCTTTATGAAAATTATATAAAACAGAGATAAATTGATTAATAAATAATACAACTTTCAAATCAATTTACGTAATATCCCTGACTTTCTGTATTACAACTTTTGAATAATGTGATACATACACTGAACATCTATTTGACTGATGTTGGATCGTCCAGATCCAAGATCATTTTCAACCTTGCAGAAAAAAGGGCTGCTGACTTCAGAAGCTTTAATGTTTAAAACATGTCCGCTCCCAATAAACGTCTCCTGGCCTCCGTCAGCTCTGTACCAGGTGTAGTTCTTTACTGCTGGGTTGGCAGTACTGCTGCAGGTCAGAGTCACATCTCTGTTCTCTGGTACTGGACCAGAGGGACTGACTGACACTCTGGTGTGCTGAGGTGAATCTGAAAAAATAGTAATGAATGATATAATTGGTACATGTTACATTGTTGTAAGTTCTTATATCTGTGATGCCTTTTAGATTGAATTAACTTTTACTATATTTGTCCCAGGAAACCATCAGCATAAAGCCCGGTGTAACCACCATACTAATGACATTATATAAAGTTGACAGCAAACAACAACATCGCTTTTCTGCTAGTCTCCCGCACTTCCACCCAACTGTTGGACTGGCTAACTGAATCTCGAGGGGATACACTGAATATACAGCCTACATTCAACCTGTGCCTACTCAAACTATTGTGCTTTCCGATCCACACTGTAATACTCATAGAATTGAGTTTGCAATGTGATAAACCATCACAACAAATTTATAAGGTTGTGAGTGTTAATTTCACTACTTAATTTCCTAAATTTGAAATTAGAAATTAAAATTGCCGTACATATGGGGATTTCCAGAATGATTGATCATACATTGTGCAAAGAGTAAAACTATTATACAAATATAACAATTATCATGCGCCTGCCAACACAGCCTGTAATCAATTCTTGAAGATAAATCATTGCAAGTAAACCATTAGGTATTTAACATCAAATGGCCGACAAAATGATGAATACTAGTGTAAACTCAAGCAAGTTTCATGATCGCATCAAGAAACCATTGGTGAATGTTGCCTGGCTTCTAATTTTAAATAGTGTAAATTGGTCCAGTTCATGTGACAGACACTATCTGCCAGTAGCAGATGATTCTGGAGTGTAAATACCTGTATAAATACAACATGGTAACTAGTAGGGCTGTCAACTTCTGGTCGGTTGGTCAATTGTTTGGTTGATATGATCTCATCTGACCAAATTCTCATTGGTCGGACGATTGCTGGTGTGACTTTAATAAGGAGAAAAGTGCTTTGCAATCCATTATTTTCAGAGATGGGAGGGACATACAGCGTTTCCCTTACAATCATTTATTTTTGGCGAGCCGCCACAATACCAAAGCTGACCTCAACATATTGATTTTCGAATAACATGCACTAAAGATAATAAATTAGTGCATTGCAACTTGTTTCTTCACTGCTAAAACTAGTTTGGGTTCTTGTGAAGTCGTTTGTTGGGGTATATAGAACATATAAGTTTGAAATTTGATACATACACTGAACATCGATTTGACTGATGTTGGATCGTCCAGATCCAAGATCATTTTCAGCCTTGCAGAAGAAAGGGCTGCTGTCTTTAGAAGCTTTAATCTTTAAAACATGTCCGCTCCCAATAAACGTCTCCTGGCCTCCGTCAGCTCTGTACCAGGTGTAGTTCTTTACTGCTGGGTTGGCAGTACTGCTGCAGGTCAGAGTCACATCTCTGTTCTCTGGTACTGGACCAGAGGGACTGACTGACACTCTGGGGCTTTGGGGTGAGTCTATTTAAAAGAAAAGAAGATTTAATTAAAACAAATAATTTGTATTATTAATAGGTGTATCCTAATCTGATATTTGTAATGAAATCAGGGCACATTAGTTACATGTTTTTTTGTAAAATACATTCCAGGGTCAAATAGTCTCTTTTTGTTTTGTAAGCGGGATCCTACCCATTCCACTTTGACATTAGTGGTGCAGAATCAATGGAGAGAGCGAGAGAGAGAGAGAGAGATCACAGTTTTGCCTTTCGCAAACTGACTTGGTTCATCATGGAAGAGCTCATTGTAGGCTACAGTACTTTAACATGTACTGAATACCTGCTGCTAAAACCTCAATCAAGCTCTCTTACTGGAGCTGGAGTTATAGATGAACTTGATTTTAGAGGAAGTGGAAACCATATGATGTTGGCATTAAAAGTTTTTAATTATGTGCTAACATATACCCAGAGGTGGTAAGTAAGTCATTGTGAGGTCCATTTTCTCCACTACATTTCAGAGGGAAATATTGTCCTAATCCACAACATTTATAAGAGCTGTTGTCACTATAGCAGAAGCTTGGAGAAATAAATTATGAAGCAAGGTGATGTGAGGTATTTCTACAATTTTCAGATCCTATATTTTAACAAAGCAGTCAGACAGGATCACAGAGTTCACTTACAGCATTAAAATACTGACTATTCATCAAGGCATCAGTAAAGTAACAGTCTGGAGGAGACGATTCTTCCCAATTTAGTTTTGATTCTGGAGCCTATTTGCATGGACGTTGCCGATTCCCAGAGTGACAGATTTGACATTTAAACTAGATCTGCAGCCAATGATTACTTTCATCAATCTGTTGATTACTTTTATGATCAATCAATTCATCATTTAGTCTGTAAAATGTTGGAAAAATGTAAAAAATACCTAATAATTTGCCTGAGGATAAGCTGACATCATTAAATAACCTGTTTGACCAACAGTCCAAAACCCAGAGACATTAAATTTACAATGGTATAAAAGAAAAACTAAATAGTTGACTGCTACTTTCCTGTCAATCGAGTAATGCATAAATCAACTAATTATTACAGGCAAACTAAGTCCAGAAAACTAAGAGACAAGATATTCTAATGAATTTCAGGAGAGGACAAATGAACTCACATGAAATATCAGCTGTTAAACTGCTAACAGATGATTTAGTGCTGCCATCTTGTCTGCTGTAGGCTGCATTACAGGAGATGGTCTTTCCATGATGGCTCTCAGAGGCAGTGAAGTTCACAACAGAGGTCTTGACTGTAGTTTTGTCCTGATTCTCCTGCAGGGTCTCCTGACTGTCACCCAGGCCGGGGGTCCATGTCAGAGCTGGAGGATGAGACAGACAGGGAGCTGGAGCAGAGCACTTCAAACTCACAGAGGTTCCCTCCTTCACCGTCAGTGTGGACGGAGTCAGAGTCGGTCTGGGTGGATTATCTAGTAGGAAAGTACATTTGGACCAGTCACTAAATAAAAAATCATTAGTTTATGATTAGTTAGTTTTGATTTGCAATAGTCAGTAAATCCATAACTGGGTGAAAATAGACAATGGGAAATTAAAAAGAAACAACATGAACAGGAAACTTACCTTCGACCAAAATCTCTATCTTGGCACTTTCTTTATAACTATATTTCAACTTATTAGCACATTCCAGTCTGAAGTAATATGTATTTTTGTTATGAGGAACAATGTTATTCAGGGTTGTGGTGCAGTCTTTTTTTAACAGGTCTCCCCTCAGTTCTCCTTTAATTGTAGTTTCTTCACTACTATCAAAAACAATATTGTTGTCATCTGTCATCCATATTGCTTTACATGTTTTGTTTAAGTTTGAATCAAATTCCTTCTTTATGTCAAAGGAGCAGGGGATGGTCACACAGGATCCTCTCAGAGCCTCTATAGTCTGTGGCATGATGGTCTTAAACTCTCTACACAGGGCACCTGAAACACAAGACACAAATATTTGAATAAGAACACATGAATACTACTACAGTGATGAGGAAACTACTGTTTGGTTGCCTTGCTCAAATCTTAGCACTAAAAATCCAAAATGACGTCTGTACAGATTCTACTCATTTCCCTCAGTGTTTTTTTCTTGATGTTTAGATTAAAATATTTTTTTTATCCATCAGAAAAAGGCAGCAGAACACTTTTGTAGCTTACTGCGTCCTTCACTTGCTGCAGCATGTATTACAGATACTGTTGTATGGTGGTGTGAATGCTTATCCAACATTATAGTTTTAAATCGTTTTTATAGTCATTGATCAAAATGTGACTGAAAGTCAACTCACTTTGCAGCAGACATGCAGTGAGAAGGAGAGTCAGAGCTGCAGCCATCTTTGTGTGTCAGGAGAGGCAGAAACTCTGGAGATTACACGTGGAACAATTCACATGTTCAAGTTTTAGGTTTATTTGTAGGCCACTCTCAAATGCAAATGCAACCTACTGGTTTAGTGTTTCTACTTCTTTCAAGAGATCTGCAAGAACAAATAATAGTTTGTCGCACAATCTGTAACATTCAGACCTCATGCAGTGTGGTAGCAGTGACAAACAGGAAGCCTTTCTGTAAGGAAACAGTGACATACATGTAGTGTCTTTTATTTATTTAGTATTTATTAACAAAGCTATAATTAGTTTTAACTAGTATATTAACTAATAACAGTAACAATGTCCAAAACCACAGTCAAATGACAACTTAAAATATTCAAGATTTTTAATAAAAGTTTTGCCACCTTCCTCAAAGTTTCTGTGTCTTTTTTTCCTTTCTACCTTTGAAATTGTTTCTTGATCTTGATGAAGTCAGGTGACTTAATGTTTAAGTTTTTAGAATTTTGTATTATATTTAAAATACATTGTGATCATTTGATATGTGTCGTATAGAAGCTATGATGACTTACGTTTTCTTCAGGTCTTTCGAGCAGAGAGATAAAAGATGAAGTGAAGTTCCTTAAAATTTATGCTGCTTTTTCAAACAGCCTGCAAGAATTGAGTTGCAAATAAGGAAGTCACAAAAGTGCACATGCGTGTGACAATTACATGTTTTTACTTTACTGATCACAAATATTCTTCGTTGATCCAAATATTCACAGTCATTGGACATAACATTAAACATATTGTTTGTTATACCAACTTGGTAATGGGAATGATGATTATGATGATTAAAACACTACAAAAATCTAGAATTAACTGTTATTGTCAAAGTCATTTACAGAGATACTATAAAAACAAACACTGTTACAAATACTGAAATCCCACCAATTTAACTGGAATGTTTAAAATCTACTGATTGATCAATAAATCTAGATTGAGAAGGTGATGACGTATACTCAACTTTCCTGTGAAAATTAACAACAAAATCATAAAACAATAGAAATTGCAGGCAACCGTGTAAATTATAAAATTGCCAGACACAAAAACACAACAAATATAGAAATAGGAGATTTTTTTTCCATCAAGTTCACTTGAGAACTTCAGTCTCATATGATTTCATGCGACACTGAATGAAAGCATCCATGAGAACATCAAAAATGCAAAGTGAATTATTAAACAGGACTGTTCATTTTCCATTGTTATATATGTGAAGCAGACAGAAATATGCACAAATAAATTTCATAAACATACAATCATGGTCATGTTTTTAAAAAATCTTCTTTGGGGTACTTGCTGAAACAAGTTCTGTCATTCTTCTTGGGAGGTCAGTCTGTAGTATTGCTAAATGGAGTATATTGTAAGAAAGTGACAAAGGGATACGCTGTTTTAGGAAGTACCAACAAATATTTCACCGTACTTGTCAAATAATCATCGAGGCACTCAGAGGACGATGACATAGGACAATAAGACATGTGCTACTCTTGATCAGCAAAACATTAATACCAACAAAAGTGAAGACAGCACAACCACAAAAATGACCAGATAGCATAACTAATACCTCTCTGGTGATGTTTAAACTACAAGTGAGCATTACAGGCTTCATAGAGAAAGTGTTAATTTCAATAACACTGTATAATTGTTCATGTTTTGTTCGAATTGATTTGAATTGAATTGATTCACAAGGAGGAAAATGCAAAGGGACAAAGGATGAACTTTTGCCTCAATATAAGAAATACAAGAAATCCTCCAGTAAAGTTATCTGATACCTATCGAGATCAGCATCAGTGAAAGTCAACAGTCATTTTTGAGTTTGGGCAATGACATCATACTCTGGAGATCTGTCTCTACGATCCAGTGACATGTAAGTTCTGTCCTCCTCTGTTGGCTTCACGTTCTTTCTTGCTTTCCTTTTGATGGGAAAAAAAAGAAAGCCATATATGTTTGTGTACATACATTTAAAATGTTCTTAGCAAAACTTTCACAACAAAAAGTGTAATGATAACATACCAAAGGAACACCATGTAGATTGTGTACAGGACGTTCACACTGAGAGATACAACAGCAGCAGCCAAGAGAAGAACTCCACTGTACGGCCCACAATATTGCTCAGCACCTGTTATAGCTAAGAAATCAACAGATCAAATTAAGAGCTTTTTGAAAAACTAAATAAAACAGGGAGGAATCAATTAAAAAATACAAATTTCAAATCAGTTTACGTAATATGCCTTACTTTCTGTAACACAACTTTTGAATTATGTGATACATACACTGAACATCTATTTGACTGATGTTGGATCGTCCAGATCCAAGATCATTTTCAACCTTGCAGAAAAAAGGGCCGCTGACTTCAGAAGCTTTAATCTTTAAAACATGTCCGCTCCCAATAAACGTCTCCTGGCCTCCGTCAGTTCTGTACCAGGTGTAGTTCTTTACTGCTGGGTTGGCAGTACTGCTGCAGGTCAGAGTCACATCTCTGTTCTCTGGTACTGGACCAGAGGGACTGACTGACACTCTGGTGTGCTGAGGTGAATCTGAAAAAATAGTAATGAATGATATAATTGGTACATGTTACATTGTTGTAAGTTCTTATATCTGTGATGCCTTTTAGATTGAATTAACTTTTACTATATTTGTCCCAGGAAACCATCAGCATAAAGCCCGGTGTAACCACCATACTAATGACATTATATAAAGTTGACAGCAAACAACAACATCGCTTTTCTGCTAGTCTCCCGCACTTCCACCCAACTGTTGGACTGGCTAACTGAATCTCGAGGGGATACACTGAATATACAGCCTACATTCAACCTGTGCCTACTCAAACTATTGTGCTTTCCGATCCACACTGTGATGCTCACAGAATTGAGTTTTCAATGTGAAAAACCATCACAACAAATTTATAAGGTTGTGAGTGTTAATTTCACTACTTAATTTCCTAAATTTGAAATTAGAAATTAAAATTGCCGTACATATGGGGATTTCCAGAATGATTGATCATACATTGTGCAAAGAGTAAAACTATTATACAAATATAACAATTATCATGCGCCTGCCAACACAGCCTGTAATCAATTCTTGAAGATAAATCATTGCAAGTAAACCATTAGGTATTTAACATCAAATGGCCGACAAAATGATGAATACTAGTGTAAACTCAAGCAAGTTTCATGATCGCATCAAGAAACCATTGGTGAATGTTGCCTGGCTTCTAATTTTAAATAGTGTAAATTGGTCCAGTTCACGTGACAGACACTATCTGCCAGTAGCAGATGATTCTGGAGTGTAAATACCTGTATAAATACAACATGGTAACTAGTAGGGCTGTCAACTTCTGGTCGGTTGGTCAATTGTTTGGTTGATATGATCTCATCTAACCAAATTCTCATTGGTCGGACGATTGCTGGTGTGACTTTAATAAGGAGAAAAGTGCTTTGCAATCCATTATTTTCAGAGATGGGAGGGACATACAGCGTTTCCCTTACAATCATTTATTTTTGGCGAGCCGCCACAATACCAAAGCTGACCTCAACATATTGATTTTCGAATAACATGCACTAAAGATAATAAATTAGTGCATTGCAACTTGTTTCTTCACTGCTAAAACTAGTTTGGGTTCTTGTGAAGTCTTTTGTTGGGGTATATAGAACATATAAGTTTGAAATTTGATACATACACTGAACATCGATTTGACTGATGTTGGATCGTCCAGATCCAAGATCATTTTCAGCCTTGCAGAAGACAGGGCTGCTGACTTCAGAAGCTTTAATCTTTAAAACATGTCCGCTCCCAATAAACGTCTCCTGGCCTCCGTCAGCTCTGTACCAGGTGTAGTTCTTTACTGCTGGGTTGGCAGTACTGCTGCAGGTCAGAGTCACATCTCTGTTCTCTGGTACTGGACCAGAGGGACTGACTGACACTTTGGGGCTTTGGGGTGAGTCTATTTAAAAGAGAAGAAGAAGATTTAATTAAAAAAATAATTTGTATTATTAATAGGTGTATCCTAATCTGATATTTGTAATGAAATCAGGGCACATTAGTCACATGTTTTTTTGTAAAATGCATTCCAGGGTCAAATAGTCTCTTTTTGTTTTGTAAGAGGGATCCTACCCATTCCACTTTGACATTAGTGGTGCAGAATCAATGGAGAGAGCGAGAGAGAGAGAGAGAGATCACAGTTTTGCCTTTCGCAAACTGACTTGGTTCATCATGGAAGAGCTCATTGTAGGCTACAGTACTTTAACATGTACTGAATACCTGCTGCTAAAACCTCAATCAAGCTCTCTTACTGGAGCTGGAGTTACAGATGAACTTGATTTTAGAGGAAGTGGAAACCATATGATGTTGGCATTAAAAGTTTTTAATTATGTGCTAACATATACCCAGAGGTGGTAAGTAAGTCATTGTGAGGTCCATTTTCTCCACTACATTTCAGAGGGAAATATTGTCCTAATCCACTACATTTATAAGAGCTGTTGTCACTATAGCAGAAGCTTGGAGAAATAAATTATAAAGCAAGGTGATGTGAGGTATTTCTACAATTTTCAGATCCTATATTTTAACAAAGCAGTCAGACAGGATCACAGAGTTCACTTACAGCATTAAAATACTGACTATTCATCAAAACATCAGTAACAGTCTGGAGGAGACGATTCTTTACAATTTAGTTTTGATTCTGGAGCCTATTTGCATGGACGTTGCTGATTCCCAAAGTGACAGATTTGACATTTAAACTAGAGCTGCAGCCAATGATTACTTTCATCAATCTGTTGATTACTTTTATGATCAATCAATTAATTGTTTGGTCTGTTAAATAATAATTGAAATAATGGCCATTAATTTGCCTGAGGATAAGCTGACATCATCAAATAACCTGTTTGACCAACAGTCCAAAACCCAGAGACATTAAATTTACAATGGTATAAAAGAAAAACTAAATAGTTGACTGCTACTTTCCTGTCAATCGAGTAATGCATAAATCGACTAATTATTACAGCCAAACTAAGTCCAGAAAACTAAGAGACAAGATATTCTAATGAATTTCAGGAGAGGACAAATGAACTCACATGAAATATCAGCTGTTAAACTGCTAACATATGATTTAGTGCTGCCATCTTGTCTGCTGTAGGCTGCATTACAGGAGATGGTCTTTCCATGATGGCTCTCAGAGGCAGTGAAGTTCACAACAGAGGTCTTGACTGTAGTTTTGTCCTGATTCTCCTGCAGGGTCTCCTGACTGTCACCCAGGCCGGGGGTCCATGTCAGAGCTGGAGGATGAGACAGACAGGGAGCTGGAGCAGAGCACTTCAAACTCACAGAGGTTCCCTCCTTCACCGTCAGTGTGGACGGAGTCAGAGTCGGTCTGGGTGGATTATCTAGTAGGAAAGTACATTTGGACCAGTCACTAAATAAAAAAATCATTAGTTTATGATTAGTTAGTTTTGATTTGCAATAGTCAGTAAATCCATAACTGGGTGAAAATAGACAATGGGAAATTAAAAAGAAACAACATGAACAGGAAACTTACCTTCGACCAAAATCTCTATCTTGTCACTGTCTTTATAACTGATTTTCAACTCATTAGCACATTCCAGTCTGAAGTAATATGTATTTTTGTTATGAGGAACAATGTTATTCAGGGTTGTGGTGCAGTCTTTTTTTAACAGGTCTCCCCTCAGTTCTCCTTTAATTGTAGTTTCTTCACTACTATCAAACACAATATTGTTGTCATCTGTCATCCATTTTGCTTTACATGTGTTGTCTAAGTATGAATCAAATTTCTCCTCTATGTCAAAGGAGCAGGGGATGGTCACACAGGATCCTCTCAGAGCCTCTATAGTCTGTGGCATGATGGCCTTAAACTCTCTACACAGGGCACCTGAAACACAAGACACAAATATTTGAATAAGAACACATGAATACTACTACAGTGATGAGGAAACTACTGTTTGGTTGCCTTGCTCAAATCTTAGCACTAAAAATCCAAAATGACGTCTGTACAGATTCTACTCATTTCCCACAGTGTTTTTTTCTTGATGTTTAGATTAAAATATTTTTTTATCCATCAGAAAAAGGCAGCAGAACACTTTTGTAGCTTACTGCGTCCTTCACTTGCTGCAGCATGTATTACAGATACTGTTGTATGGTGGTGTGAATGCTTATCTAACATTATAGTTTCAAATCGTTTTTATAGTCATTGATCAAAATGTGAATGAACGTCAACTCACTTTGCAGCAGACATGCAGTGAGAAGGAGAGTCAGAGCTGCAGCCATCTTTGTGTGTCAGGAGAGGCAGAAACTCTGGAGATTACACGTGGAACAATTCACATGTTCAAGTTTTAGGTTTATTTGGAGGCCACTCTCTAATGCAATATTTGCAGAGGTTGCAGATGCAAAATGTTTCGCAGCCCTATATTTCTTTTTTGATCTTTATCAATGTGGAAAAGATCCCAAAGAAGCCTGAAAGGAATTCTGATCAACGAAATCTCAACTGAATCCCCAACAAATGATATTCTTTTATACGTGTTACTGAGGGCAAATCAATTCTTTTAAAAACAAATTTATCAGGGTTTTATGAAACCTTGGTGGTAACCTACTGGTTTAGTGTTTCTACCTCCTTCGAGAGATCTGCAAGAACAAATAATAGTTTGTCGCTCAATTTGTAACATTCAGACCTCATGCAGTGTGGTAGCAGTGACAAACAGGAAGCCTTTCTGTAAGGAAACAGTGACATACATGTAGTGTCTTTTATTTATTTACTATTTATTAACAAAGCTATAATTAGTTTTAACTAGTATATTAACTAATAACAGTAACAATGAACAAAACCACAGTCAAATGACAACTTAAAAGATTCAACATTTTTAATAAAAGTTTTGCCACCTTCCTCAAAGTTTCTGTGTCTTTTTTTCCTTTCTACCTTTGAAATTGTTTCTTGATCTTTAAGAAGTCAGGTGACTTAATGTTGAAGTTTGTAGAATTTTGTATTATATTTAAAATACATTGTGATTATTTGATATGTGTCGTATAGAAGCTATGATGACTTACGTTTTCTTCAGGTCTTTCGAGCAGAGAGATGAAAGATGAAGTGAAGTTCCTTAAAATTTATGCTGCTTTTTCAAACAGCCTGGAAGAATTGAGTTGAAAATGAGGAAGTCACAAAAGTGCAAATGCGCGTGACAATTACATGTTTTTACTTTACTGATCACAAATATTCTTCTTTGATCCAAATATTCACAGTCATTGGACATCAAATTAAACATATTGTTTGTTATATCAACCTGGTAATGGGAATGATGATTATGATGATTAAAACACTACAAGAATGTAGAATTAACTGTTATTGTCAAAGTCATTTACAGAGGTACTACAAAAACAAATACTGAAATCCCTCCAATTTAAGTAGAATGTTTAAAATCTACAGATTGATCAACAAATCTAAATTGAGAAGGTGATGACGTATACTCAACTTTTCCTTGAAAATTAACAAAGAAATCCTAAAAAAAAAAAAATTTCTGGCAACTGTGTAAATTATGAAATTGCTACACATAAAAACGCAACAATTATTATAAATAGCAGATTTTTTCTTCCATCAAGTTAACTTGAGAACTTCAGTCTCATGTGATTTCATGCGACACTGAATGAAAGCATCCATGAGAACATCAATAATGCAAAGTGAATATTATTACAGGACTGTTGATTATTGCCATTGTCATACATGTGAAGCAGACACAGCAACATGCACACGTACATTTTATAATTGAGTCCACCCTAAAAAAAAAACAATCAACCATTATCCCCACCCAAGATGGCCTGATAGCAGTAAGTCTGGACACTCCCAAGAGAAAAGCAGCGGTGCTTGGTGAAAGCATGCCCTCTGTAGGCAATATTAAGCTGAGGAAGCTTACATGGGAACATTTAGAACATTTTGTAATTGTTTTTTCATAATTGACAGTATTAGAAATGCAATGTAACCTTAAATCTTACCAGTTCATTTAACTTTAACTCTCCAGACTGGATAAGAAATATGGATTCAGAAGCTAATACATGTGCACATTGAACGTCTACTGAATAAGTAAGCGAATAATATAATAATAGCAAATAGCCAATGTACAGTAGTAAACTATGCCTTTATGCTACAGTGAAAACCAATGTAGAAAAAGCACATTCATCAAATCACTTAGAAATAACAATTCAGAAAATCACTCTCCTGGTGTCATGAGACACTTTGAACATCTTATGGAAACATCTATACAAAGTGAAAGATAGTATAGGACTGTCATTAATTGCCATATACAAAAGGAAAACCCAATAACATTAACACTGATACTTTATTTTATTTAATCCATTTTAATTTATAGACCCTATGGCCCCTAGATTTCTAATTTTGTCAGCAGACTGAATTAGCATCTGTCTGAGAGGTGCTAAGTACTTTGCAGTGTTGTTAACATACATGACCATACATGATAATAAAAAAATTAACTCTATTTGCACATAAAACTTTTGTCTTTAAATTTCACCTGGGCATATTCACTATTCATTGCCTTTGTTGCATCTTTTCCAGTCACAATGTTGTCATATAGGCTCCCCATCTCCACTGCGTTGCTCACAACATTTCTGCACGTGCCTCCCACCATGCACCTCTCCTCCTCCAGATAGGAGCTGCCAGGCTGATACATGTCCACAGAGTCTTCTCTCTTTTTCTTCTCTGACTTTCTCTTCCAAATCACACTGGAGTAAATCACATCACTGCCCTCCTCATTCTTCTTCTCTGAGCTTTTCCTGGCAACCTGCTGGTGTCTCAGATGAGTATTTGGTTCATCTGGCTTTTTCAGCATATTGGTGTTGACATAAATATCCTCTTCTAATGTGATAGACATCTGAAATAAATAACATTAAAAAAAAAATCAGTGGCACAGATGTTCTGCTGGATTATCCCTGTTCAACAACCAGCATAGAAAACAGTCGGTACCTTATTTTCCTTTTCACTTGTCAGGCCTTGACTCATCACAGCTGTGCTGGTGTCACCTGTGCACAGACTCTCTGTAGGGTTATGGCCGCCAGTCCTCTGAGCCCTAAACATAGGAAAGTAGGACATATTCATTTCAACTTTGGTTTTCAGCCTGCTCATGTATTAGTTGACAGAATGAAGAAACGTGATCAGGGAAAAAGTCCAGAATTAGGCTGGACAAACTTTAATAAGCACTTTTGTAATAACTTAAATTATACAATTAAATATGTAGTTAGCACTGATAAAATACAGCTGCCAACCATTACTTATAAATATTCATATTTTCAAAGCACATGAGCCACCTGACATAGCTCTAAAGAGCCAGAATCATCTATGCTAATAAACAAAACCTCAAAAGCTTATTTAAAATGTCACAGTCTTGTCAAACACAAACCAGCCAGCACCAGTGGAGAGCAATAACAGTCACTGTTATTTTTTTTGGTAGTTGACTTGTTGGCTATTGATTTTACTGACTTTAAATTCAAGTTCTTTTTCATCAAATGTCTTCATTATTTTGTGTATTCACAACAAATTGAATTCACAAGTTGAAAATTGATTTTGGACAGGAGTTTATCCCCTCGCTGAGCTGTTAAAGGTAGAAAAGTTGTTTTGACAAACACAACATAGACTCAGTATTTATAGTTAGTTAAGTTAACAACAGTAAGCATTGCTGCTTAGGTGTTGTCTGAACATTTATGGTTTCCTAAGCTGTTGTACCTGATAGCAGTCAGTAGAGCACATAAAAGCGCCACTGTTAAAACACCAACTGTGACGATGAAGACTGGCAGTGGCACTCCTCCTGAACATATTGTACAAAAGAGAACAGACGGTTAGTCAGAAGCACAAATACATTTGGTATTTTTTGGTGATGTATGTTTGGACATTTATGGAGCTTGATGGGTTCTTGGGGATATATTAAACACAAAACTCAATTATAATGGCTCTGTTTTGAAGTATTACATCATGTATTGGTAGTTTATAAAGCATTATAGAAAAAAAATAGAAATATAAAATCCAAGAAATGTGTTAAGTGATTAATTTATAACATTTATTGTTTTAGCAATTTTGTCTCCTCTTAGATCCATTATTATGTAGTTGTGGGAGTGGTAGTGTGGGTTGAAACAGTAAGACTGTGTTGTAAATGCTTTTTATAATAAAGTTAGTTATTTAAATATGTTATTTATAATAAATAGGGTTTTTTTATATTAAGGTTTGACTAATCCATCACAGACATGACCGATGTTAATTCTAGAAGCTGAAACCAAGAGTGTGACTAACATCTGTCCCTTATATGCAACATTATGTGAAACTGTTGGAGCCTTACAAAGCAGTCAATATATAATAAAATATTCAAATTTAAAAACAAAAACACTAAAGAGAGATATAGCCTGTGCAGATATAAAGAATATGACACTGGATTCCTGATCAATTTCATCAGAATTTCAAAAAATGCTAACTAATTAATAAAATGGGTATTCAGCAAAACAACAAACCTTCTGCAGATGTTTGATGATCGAGACTGTAGAAATAAAACCGCTGAGTAGTAGTTCCCAGAGAGTTGGAGCTGCGGCACAGCAAGGTGGAAAGACCCCCCCACTGTGGTCGATTCACAGTGATGATGCTCCTCAGACCTGTGTCATTTAGAGGCTCATTGCTGATTGCAAACTTGTCTGAGTGATTGACTGGTAACCCATCCAAATACCAATGGAAAGTGGGAGAAGGATTTGCCACAGTCTCACAGGAACAGTTGAGCTGGGCTGCAGCTTTGGTGCAAACAGATGAGGGCAGGATCTGTGGAGCAACTGTACCGAAAGTAGAGAAGACAGACAAGCTAAGAGTCAAGTAAAGTCATGTTGAGTTTGCAAAAATGAATAAGAAGATGTACTGACACAAAATGATTGTGGAAAAGCTGCAAGACGAAGCTATTATGATGCAAAGAGAAATGCTGTTTCCTTCAAGTCCATTATTCTCTATATTGGAAGACTTTGAGAGGCTTCATTAGGCTGACAGGAATAAATTGTTAATAGCCATTTTAACCCAGAGCTAGGTTAGTTTTAACAGTGGGTTGATCAGTAACATTTTTATTTATTGAATTGTCTGAGTATTTGTGTCACATTGTCATATTTTTTCAACAATGGCCCGTGGTTATATAGACTAAGTTTGGAAGTAAATAGTTATATCAACTACAAGGGATCTCAGAGAGCGTAGACCTCTGCAAACCTCCGTGATATGCAAATCCTCAAGCGCAACCACTATATATGTCTGGATATATTTTGTTAGTTGCATCTGTTATTATTGCTTGTAAGTGAGTCTGATCTGGATCAGCTCCAAAGTGTATTGGCCTCTTCTTGGCCCATGCTACATCCTTCACTGAGGTTTCGTGAAAATCAGGCCAGTGGTTTCTCAGTAATCCTGCTGACAAACAGACAAACAGCACCAAAAATATAACCTCCTTGGAGGAGGCCATTACAAACCGATCACTGCATCGACTGAGAATGGGTCAAAGTCACTGACCAATGGACAGATGGAGAAAGATCAAAGAGGCCATTTACATCAGACACCAAAGACTCTGCTTGAACAGTGACAGTCATGGTTGTAATCTCCCCCCGTATACGATCACCTGTTAGCACGTGACCAAAGTGCTAAACTATTTTTGACTAAATGTTAGTGACACCTCTTATTGTAATATGTTATATAAGTATTTATTTCAATAAAAATGTATTTATTGATGCAATGTCACATTTTGTCTTCAATAATTGAGAGGTTGATTAATAAAATATGTAAATGAATGTAATAAATCAACAGATCAAATTAAGAGCTTTATGAAAAACTAAATAAAACAGAGATGAATTAATTCATAAAAAACACAAATTTCAAATCAGTTTACGTAATATGCCTTACTTTCTGTAACACAACTTTTGAATAATGTGATACATACACTGAACATCTATTTGACTGATGTTGGATCGTCCAGATCCAAGATCATTTTCAGCCTTGCAGAAAAAAGGGCCGCTGACTTCAGAAGCTTTAATCTTTAAAACATGTCTGCTCCCAATAAACGTCTCCTGGCCTCCGTCAGTTCTGTACCAGGTGTAGTTCTTTACTGCTGGGTTGGCAGTACTGCTGCAGGTCAGAGTCACATCTCTGTTCTCTGGTACTGGACCAGAGGGACTGACTGACACTCTGGGGCTTTGGGGTGAGTCTATTTAAAAGAGAAGAAGAAGATTTAATTAAAACAAATAATTTGTATTATTAATAGGTGTATCCTAATCTGATATTTGTAATGAAATCAGGGGACATTAGTCACATGTTTTTTTGTAAAATACATTCCAGGGTCAAATAGTCTCTTTTTGTTTTGTTAGAGGGATCCTACCCATTCCACTTTGACATTAGTGGTGCAGAATCAATGGAGAGAGAGAGAGAGAGAGAGAGAGAGAGATCACAGTTTTGCATTTCGCAAACTGACTTGGTTCATCATGGAAGAGCTCATTGTAGGCTACAGTACTTTAACATGTACTGAATACCTGCTGCTAAAACCTCAATCAAGCTCTCTTACTGGAGCTGGAGTTACAGATGAACTTGATTTTAGAGGAAGTGGAAACCATATGATGTTGGCATTAAAAGTTTTTAATTATGTGCTAACATATACCCAGAGGTGGTAAGTAAGTCATTGTGAGGTCCATTTTCTCCACTACATTTCAGAGGGAAATATTGTCCTAATCCACAACATTTATAAGAGCTGTTGTCACTATAGCAGACGCTTGGAGAAATAAATTATAAAGCAAGGTGATGTGAGGCATCTCTACAATTTTCAGATCCTATATTTTAACAAAGCAGTCAGACAGGATCACAGAGTTCACTTACAGCATTAAAATACTGACTATTCATCAAAACATCAGTAAAGTAACAGTCTGGAGGAGACGATTCTTCCCAGTTTAGTTTTGACTCTGGAGCCTATTTGCATGGACGTTGCTGATTCCCAGAGTGACAGATTTGACATTTAAACCAGAGCTGCAGCCAATATTTCCTTTCATCAATCTGTTGATTACTTTTATGAGCAATCAATTCATCATTTAGTCTGTAAAATGTTGGAAAAATGTAAAAAATACCTAATGATTTGCCTGAGGATAAGCTGACATCATCAAATAACCTGTTTGACCAACAGTCCAAAACCCAGAGACATTAAATTTACAATGGTATAAAAGAAAAACTAAATAGTTGACTGCTACTTTCCTGTCAATTCAGTAATGCATAAATCAACTAATTATTACAGGCAAAATAAGTCCAGAAAACTAAGAGACAAGATATTCTAATGAATTTCAGGAGAGGACAAATGAACTCACATGAAATATCAGCTGTTAAACTGCTAACAGATTGAGGTGTCTGAGCTGAGAGATGTCTCTCCCATGTGGATCCAATGTTTAGATACTTGTGTGGGAAATGTTCAGATAAGCCTATGTCCAAGGTCTGGCTACTTTCATAGATGGATGTCCCTTGGGGGTTGTTTTCCTAAAGTTCCAAAGAAATGAGATCAGTTTCAACATGAACTATAGGTTCCACCTTCCCTTTCTGTAAAATAGCCATGTATGGTTATGAGGTTGGCTCTGAGCCTATCCTGACACCACACATTAGCTATACCATGAGGCTTTAAAAGGTGTAGTTTGAGTGGAAAACGGGGGAGATTCACATTGGCTTCGGATCTTCTCACAGGCAATCCATGGTGCTTGTTTTGATGCTGTACTTTTTGTAATAAACCTTTTTATACAATTAAGTCGGTGTCAGCGGAGATTCCTTCATCATCATCACATCATCGCTACAGAAGATACAACAAGATGATTTAGTGCTGCCTACTTGTCTGCTGTAGGCTGCATTACAGGAGATGGTCTTTTCATGATGGCTCTCAGAGGCAGTGAAGTTCACAACAGAGGTCTTGACTTTAGTTTTGTCCTGATTCTCCTGCAGGGTCTCCTGACTGTCACCCAGGCCGGGGGTCCATGTCAGAGCTGGAGGATGAGACAGACAGGGAGCTGGAGCAGAGCACTTCAAACTCACAGAGGTTCCCTCCTTCACCGTCAGTGTGGACGGAGTCAGAGTCGGTCTGGGTGGATTATCTAGTAGGAAAGTACATTTGGACCAGTCACTAAATAAAAAATCATTAGTTTATGATTAGTTAGTTTTGATTTGCAATAGTCAGTAAATCCATAACTGGGTGAAAATAGATAATGGGAAATTAAAAAGAAACAACATGAACAGGAAACTTACCTTCGACCAAAATCTCTATCTTGTCACTGTCTTTATAACTGATTTTCAAATGTTCACATTCCAGTTTGAAGTAATATGTATTTTTGTTATGAGGAACAATGTTATTCAGGGTTGTGGTGCAGTCTTTTTTTAACAGGTTTCCCCTCAGTTCAGTCCTATCAAACACAATATTGTTGTCATCTATCATCCATATTGCTTTACATGTGTTGTCTAAGTTTGGATCAAATTTCTCCTCTATGTCAAAGGAGCAGGGGATGGTCACACAGGATCCTCTCAGAGCCTCTATAGTCTGTGGCATGATGGTCCTAAACTCTCTACACAGGGCACCTGAAACACAAGACACAAATGTTTGAATGAGAACACATGAATACTACTACAGTGATGAGGAAACTACTGTTTGGTTGCCTTGCTCAAATCTTAGCACTAAAAATCCAAAGTGACGTCTGTACAGATCCTGCTCATTTCCCTCAGTGTTTTTTTCTTGATGTTTAGATTAAAATATTTTTTTTATCCATCAGAAAAAGGCAGCAGAACACTTTTGTAGCTTACTGTGTCCTTCACTTGCTGCAGCATGTATTACAGATACTGTTGTATGGTGGTGTGAATGCTTATCCAACATTATAGTTTTAAATCGTTTTTATAGTCATTGATCAAAATGTGAATGAACGTCAACTCACTTTGCAGCAGACATGAAGTGAGAAGGAGAGTCAGAGCTGCAGCCATCTTTGTGTGTCAGGAGAGGCAGAAACTCTGGAGATTACACGTGGAACAATTCACATGTTCAAGTTTTAGGTTTATTTGGAGGCCACTCTCAAATGCAAATGCAACCTACTGGTTTAGTGTTTCTACCTCCTTTGAGAGATCTGCAAGAACAAATAATAGTTTGTCGCACAATCTGTAACATTCAGACCTCATGCAGTGTGGTAGCAGTGACAAACAGGAAGCCTTTCTGTAAGGAAACAGTGACATACATGTAGTGTCTTTTATTTATTTAGTATTTATTAACAAAGCTATAATTAATTTTAACTAGTATATTAACTAATAACAGTAACAATGTCCAAAACCACAGTCAAATGACAACTTAAAAGATTCAACATTTTTAATAAAAGTTTTGCCACCTTCCTCAAAGTTTCTGTGTCTTTTTTTCCTTTCTACCTTTGAAATTGTTTCTTGATCTTTAAGAAGTCAGGTGACTTAATGTTGAAGTTTTTAGAATTTTGTATTATATTTAAAATACATTGTGATTATTTGATATGTGTCGTATAGAAGCTATGATGACTTACGTTTTCTTCAGGTCTTTTGAGCAGAGAGATGAAAGATGAAGTGAAGTTCCTTAAAATTTATGCTGCTTTTTCAAACAGCCTGGAAGAATTGAGTTGAAAATGAGGAAGTCACAAAAGTGCAAATGCGTGTGACAATTACATTTACTTTACTGATCACAAATATTCTTCTTTGATCCAAATATTCACAGTCATTGGACATAACATTAAACATATTGTTTGTTATACCAACCTGGTAATGGAAATGATGATTATGATGATTAAAACTCTACAAAAATCTAGAATGAACTGTTATTGTTAAAGTCATTTACAGAGATACTATAAAAACAAACACTGTTGCAAATACTGAAATCCCACCAATTTAACTGGAATGTTTAAAATCTACTGATTGATCAATAAATCTAGATTGAGAAGGTGATGACGTATACTCAACTTTCCTGTGAAAATTAACAACAAAATCATAAAACAATAGAAATTGCAGGCAACTGTGTAAATTATAAAATTGCCAGACACAAAAACACAACAAATATAGAAATAGGAGATTTTTTTTCCATCAAGTCCACTTGAGAACTTCAGTCTCATGTGATTTCATGCGACACTGAATGAAAGCATCCATGAGAACATCAAAAATGCAAAGTGAATTATTAAACAGGACTGTTCATTTTCCATTGTTATATATGTGAAGCAGACAGAAATATGCACAAATAAATTTCACACACATACAATCATGGTCATGTTTTTAAAAAATCTTCTTTGGGGTACTTGCTGAAACAAGTTCTGTCATTCTTCTTGGGAGGTCAGTCTGTAGTATTGCTAAATGGAGTATATTGTAAGAAAGTGACAAAGGGATACGCTGTTTTAGGAATTACCAACAAATATTTCACCATACTTGTCAAATAATCATCGAGGCACTCAGAGGACGATGACATAGGACAATAAGACATGTGCTACTCTTGATCAGCAAAACATTAATACCAACAAAAGTGGAGACAGCACAACCACAAAAATGACCAGATAGCATAACTAATACCTCTCTGGTGATGTTTAAACTACAAGTGAGCATTACAGGCTTCATAGAGAAAGTGTTAATTTCAATAACACTGTATAATTGTTCATGTTTTGTTCGAATTGATTTGAATTGAATTGATTCACAAGGAGGAAAATGCAAAGGGACAAAGGATGAACTTTTGCCTCAATATAAGAAATACAAGAAATCCTCCAGTAAAGTTATCTGATACCTATCGAGATCAGCATCAGTGAAAGTCAACAGTCATTTTGGAGTTTGGGCAATGACATCATACTCTGGAGATCTGTCTCTACGATCCAGTGACATGTAAGTTCTGTCCTCCTCTGTTGGCTTCACGTTCTTTCTTGCTTTCCTTTTGATGGGAAAAAAAAGAAAGCCATATATGTTTGTGTACATACATTTAAAATGTTCTTAGCAAAACTTTCACAACAAAAAGTGTAATGATAACATACCAAAGGAACACCATGTAGATTGTGTACAGGACGTTCACACTGAGAGATACAACAGCAGCAGCCAAGAGAAGAACTCCACTGTACGGCCCACAATATTGCTCAGCACCTGTTATAGCTAAGAAATCAACAGATCAAATTAAGAGCTTTTTGAAAAACTAAATAAAACAGAGATAAATTAATTAATAAAAAACACAAATTTCAAATCAGTTTACGTAATATGCCTTACTTTCTGTAACACAACTTTTGAATTATGTGATACATACACTGAACATCTATGTGACTGATGTTGGATCGTCCAGATCCAAGATCATTTTCAACCTTGCAGAAAAAAGGGCCGCTGACTTCAGAAGCTTTAATCTTTAAAACATGTCCGCTCCCAATAAACGTCTCCTGGCCTCCGTCAGTTCTGTACCAGGTGTAGTTCTTTACTGCTGGGTTGGCAGTACTGCTGCAGGTCAGAGTCACATCTCTGTTCTCTGGTACTGGACCACAGGGACTGACTGACACTTTGGGGCTTTGGGGTGAGTCTATTTAAAGGAGAAGAAGAAGGTGTAATTAAAACAAATAATTTGTATTATTAATAGGTGTATCCTAATCTGATATTTGTAATGAAATCAGGGCACATTAGTCACATGTTTTTTTGTAAAATACATTCCAGGGTCAAATAGTCTCTTTTTGTTTTGTAAGAGGGATCCTACCCATTCCACTTTGACATTAGTGGTGCAGAATCAATGGAGAGAGCGAGTGAGAGAGAGAGAGAGATCACAGTTCTGCCTTTCGCAAACTGACTTGGTTCATCATGGAAGAGCTCATTGTAGGCTACAGTACTTTAACATGTACTGAATACCTGCTGCTAAAACCTCAATCAAGCTCTCTTACTGGAGCTGGAGTTATAGATGAACTTGATTTTAGAGGAAGTGGAAACCATATGATGTTGGCATTAAAAGTTTTTAATTATATGCTAACATATACCCAGAGGTGGTAAGTAAGTCATTGTGAGGTCCGTTTTCTCCACTACATTTCAGAGGGAAATATTGTCCTAATCCACTACATTTATAAGAGCTGTTGTCACTATAGCAGAAGCTTGGAGAAATAAATTATAAAGCAAGGTGATGTGAGGCATCTCTACAATTTTCAGATCCTATATTTTAACAAAGCAGTCAGACAGGATCACAGAGTTCACTTACAGCATTAAAATACTGACTATTCATCAAAACATCAGTAAAGTAACAGTCTGGAGGAGACAATTCTTCCGAAATTCAGTTTTGATTCTGGAGCCTATTTGCATGGACGTTGCTGATTCCCAAAGTGACAGATTTGACATTTAAACTAGAGCTGCAGCCAATGATTAATTTCATCAATCTGTTGATTACTTTTAAGATCAATCAATTCATGATTTTGTCTGTAAAATGTAAAAATGAATTTGCCTGAGGATAAGCTGACATCATCAAATACCCTGTTTGACCAACAGTCCAAAACCCAGAGACATTAAAAGAAAAACTAAATAGTTGACTGCTACTTTCTTGTCAATCGAGTAATGCATAAATCGACTAATTATTACAGCCAAACTATGTCCAGAAAACTAAGAGACAAGATATTCTAATTAATTTCAGGAGAGGACAAATGAACTCACATGAAATATCAGCTGTTAAACTGCTAACAGATGATTTAGTGCTGCCATCTTGTCTGCTGTAGGCTGCATTACAGGAGATGGTCTTTCCATGATGGCTCTCAGAGGCAGTGAAGTTCACAACAGAGGTCTTGACTGTAGTTTTGTCCTGATTCTCCTGCAGGGTCTCCTGACTGTCACCCAGGCCGGGGGTCCATGTCAGAGCTGGAGGATGAGACAGACAGGGAGCTGGAGCAGAGCACTTCAAACTCACAGAGGTTCCCTCCTTCACCGTCAGTGTGGACGGAGTCAGAGTCGGTCTGGGTGGATTATCTAGTAGGAAAGTACATTTGGACCAGTCACTAAATAAAAAATCATTAGTTTATGATTAGTTAGTTTTGAATTGCAATAGTCAGTAAATCCATAACTGGGTGAAAATAGACAATGGGAAATTAAAAAGAAATAACATGAACAGGAAACTTACCTTTGACCAAAATCTCTATCTTGTCTTTATAATTATATTTCAACTTTTCAGCACATTCCAGTCTTAAGTAATATGTATTTTTGTTATGAGGAGCAATGTTATTCAGGGTTGTGGTGCAGTCTTTTTTTAACAGGTCTCCCCTCAGTTCACTACTATCAAACACAATATTGTTGTCATCTGTCATCCATTTTGCTTTACATGTGTTGTCTAAGTATGAATCATATTTCTCCTCTATGTCAAAGGAGCAGGGGATGGTCACACAGGATCCTCTCAGAGCCTCTATAGTCTGTGGCATGATGGTCTTAAACTCTCTACACAGGGCACCTGAAACACAAGACACAAATGTTTGAATAAGAACACATGAATACTACTACAGTGATGAGGAAACTACTGTTTGGTTGCCTTGCTCAAACCTTAGCACTAAAAATCCAAAGTGATGTCTGTACAGATTCTACTCATTTCCCATGTTGTGTTTTTTTCTTGATGTTTAGATTAAAATATTTTTTTTATCCATCAGAAAAAGGCAGCAGAACACTTTTGTAGCTTACTGTGTCCTTCACTTGCTGCAGCATGTATTACAGATACTGTTGTATGGTGGTGTGAATGCTTATCCAACATTATAGTTTTAAATCGTTTTTATAGTCATTGATCAAAATGTGACTGAAAGTCAACTCACTTTGCAGCAGACATGCAGTGAGAAGGAGAGTCAGAGCTGCAGCCATCTTTGTGTGTCAGGAAAGGCAGAAACTCTGGAGATTACACGTGGAACAATTCACATGTTCAAGTTTTAGGTTTATTTGTAGGCCACTCTCAAATGCAATATTTGCAGAGGTTGCAGATGCAAAATGTTTCGCAGCCCTATATTTCTTTTTTGATCTTTATCAATGTGGAAAAGATCCCAAAGAAGCCTGAAAGGGATTCTGAACAACGAAATCTCAACTGGATCCCCAACAAATTATATTCTTTTATACGTGTTACTGAGGGCAAATCAATTCTTTTAAAAACAAATTTATCAGGGTTTTATGAAACCTTGGTGGTAACCTACTGGTTTAGTGTTTCTACTTCCTTTGAGAGATCTGCAAGAACAAATAATAGTTTAATCGCTCAATCTGTAACATTCAGACCACATGCAGTGTGGTAGCAGTGACAAACAGGAAGCCTTTCTGTAAGGAAACAGTGACATACATGTAGTGTCTTTTACTTATTTAGTATTTATTAACAAAGCTATAATTAATTTTAACTAGTATATTAACTAATAACAGTAACAATGTCCAAAACCACAGTCGAATGACAACTTAAAAGATTCAACATTTTTAATAAAAGTTTTGTCACCTTCCTCAAAGTTTCTGTCTTTTTTTCCCCCCTTTCTACCTTTGAAATTGTTTCTTGATCTTTAAGAAGTCAGGTGACTTAATGTTGAAGTTTTTAGAATTTTGTATTATATTTAAAATACATTGTGATTATTTGATATGTGTCGTATAGAAGCTATGATGACTTACGTTTTCTTCAGGTCTTTCGAGCAGAGAGAAACTTATGCTGCTTTTTCAAACAGCCTGCACGAATTGAGTTGAAAATGAGGAAGTACTTGTCGTGTCTGTCTGTTTCCATCTCTCCCTCTTCAGCATCCGAGGGTGAGTTGTCCTCACCCGAAGAAGATTCCTCCCCATCCCTGGAGGTCACAGGTGGGAGAGGGGGCGTAGGGTCAGGGTGGGTGGTCCCTGACGGCCTAGAGGCTTTGGAGGGCTGGTCGGGATTGTGGCGGTGGAACTCCCTGATGAGGGGAGCGTCCAGAACGTGTCGAGCAGGAACCCAGGACCTTTCCTCTGGACCGTAGCCCTCCTAGTCGACCAGATATTGCAGCCCTCTCCCACGGCGGCGGGGACGAAGCAAGCGACGGACTGTGTAGACGAGACCCCCATCAATTAAGCGTGGTGGTGGAGGAGGCCGAGTAGCAGGAACCAGTGGACTTTCCTGAACCGGGTTTACCTTGGACACGTGAAACGATGGGTGGACCCGCATGGATTGGGGCAGTTTGAGCTTCACCGCTGCAGGGCTGATGACCTTCTCGATCTCAAACAGGCCGATGAATCTGGGTGCCAACTTTTTGGATTCTACCCACAGGGGTAGGTCTCGGGTGGACAACCATACCTTCTGGCCCGCCTGGTAGGTAGGTGCCTCAGTGCGGCGCCGATTTGCCGCTGTAGAGTACCGGTCGGCAGAGCGGAGGAGAGCTGTTCTAGCTTCTGCCCATGTGTGGCGGCAGTGGCGTACAAAGGCCTGGACCGACGGACAGGAAACCTCTTTCTCTAATGCCGGGAATAAAGGTGGTTGGAATCCGTAGGCACACTGGAATGGTGATAATCCAGTGGCCGAGCTGATCAGAGAGTTGTGGGCGTATTCAACCCACATGAGTTGCTGGGAACAGGACGAAGGGTGCTTGGAAACCAGACATCGTAGGGCAGTCTCCATTTCCTAGTTTTTGCGTTCCGTCTGACCGTTGGATTGGGGATGGAACCCAGATGAGAGACTGACTGTATGAATGGGCCCACTGGATGACCTCAGACCTCAGGTTCCGAGGGACGAACAGGCGGTCCTGAGGGCAGGAGCTAGGACCGGGCTGGTCCTCCAGGGCGGTTTTGACTTTCTCCTCAATTTCCCATGTCAAGGAAGCAACCAAGATGGGGCCCGACAGAATGGTGTCCTGGCTGGGGGTGGATTCGTCCCTCTCCATAAACTGGCGGGACAGAGCGTCAGGCTTTATGTTGCGGGAACCTGGCCGGTAGGAGAGGGAGAAGTTGACGCGGGTAAAGAACAGAGACCACCTGGCCTGTCTCGAGTTAAGTCTCTTGGCAGACTGGATGTATTCCAGGTTCTTATGATCCGTCCAGACAATAAAAGGCAGACTGGTCCCCTTCAGCCAGTGGCGCCATTCCTCCAAGGCTAACTTAACTGCCAGTAGCTCTTGGTTGCCAATGTCATAATTTCTTTCGGCCGGCGAGAGCCGCCTCGAGAAGAAGGCGCAGGGATGCAATTTCTGGTCCTCTGCCGCCCGCTGGGATAGGATGGCTCCTACCCCAACATCGGAGGCATCCACCTCCACAACAAACTGTCTTTCAGGGTCAGGGACTTGAAGGATGGGGGCAGAAGTAAATCGGGTCTTCAGGGTCTGGAAGGCCTCCTCTGCGGAGGGGGACCACAGGAATGGCACTTTGGATGAGGTTAGGGCTGTCAGTGGGGCGGCCACGGTGCTATAGCCTTGGATGAACCTCCGGTAGAAGTTGGCGAACCCGAGAAAACATTGCAGCTGTTTGCGGGAGTCCGGGACGGACCAGGATGTGACTGCTGATACCTTGGCCGGGTCCATCTGCACCGATCCCTGTCCCACGATGTACCCTAAAAAGGTGACCGAAGGGGAGTGGAATTCACATTTCTCAGCCTTAACGAACAGGGAATTCTCGAGGAGACGTTGTAGGACGGCCTGGACATGGTGGATGTGCTCCTCTTGTGACTGGGAAAAAAAAATAAAAAATTTAATATATTGTCCAGATAGACGAACACATATCTGTTCAGCATCTCCCTCAGTACATCGTTTACCGACGCCTGGAATACTGCTGGGGCGTTGATGAGCCCGAAAGGCATGACGAGATATTCATAGTGTCCTGTGGGGGTGTTGAACGCCGTTTTCCACTCGTCGCCCTCCCGGATTCGGACCAAGTGATACGCATTGCGCAGGTCAAGCTTGGTGAAGATGGTGGCTCCCCGCAGCAACTCGAAGGCGGAAAATATGAGTGGGAGTGCGTAGCGGTTCTTGACGGTGATATCATTAAGACCCCTGTAGTCGATGCACAGCCTCAGTGACTTGTCCTTCTCCACAAAAAAAAAAGAACCCGGCACCGGCAGGTGACGAGGAGGGTCGGATTATCCCAGCGGCCAGAGAGGAGTTGATGTACTCCTCCATAGTCTCCCTTTCCGGTGCCGATAAGGAGTACAGGCGGCCTCTGGGCGGAGTGGTGCCCGGGTGCAGGTTGATGGCACAGTCGTAAGGACAGTGTGGAGGTAGAGATGTGGCCTTGGACTTACTGAATACCTCCTGATAGTCCTGGTATTCACTTGGCACGCCCCGCAGGTCCGAAGCGGAACTGGAGCAGTCTGACCGCAGAAGCGCAGCTGCTTGCTTCAGGCAGATCCGGTGGCAAGATGGGCTCCAATCCAGGATGGCTCCAGTAGACCAGTCGATGTGGGGGTTATGGCGGCGGAGCCAGGGGTAGCCTAGCACCAAGGGCAGCTGGGGCGACCACAGGATGAGAAACCTGATGGTCTCGTGATGGCTCCCTGACAGGAGCATGCGAACTGGCGTGGTCTGGTGAGTCACTGTCCCCAGTAAGTGACCATCTAGGGCGCTGGCAGGAACGGGGCAGGGCAAGGGTATACGGTTGATACCCAACTGAAGAGCGAGGTCCTCGTCCATGATGTTGTCATCGGCACCCGAGTCGATGAAGGTGGCGAGGGACTGTGGCCCGTCCATAAGCAGGAGCTGTGCATGGAACATCGGTCGTTGTTTGGAGGACAGTCTAGCGGTACGGCTTACCAGTATGTCCCCCACTACTGATGAGCCATGCCCTTTTGCTGGGCACAGGATATGAAGTGACCCGCCTGGCCACAGTATAGGCAGAGATTCCCCCGGCGGCGGCGCTCGCGTTCCTTGGGTGTGAGGCTGGTGCGCCCCATCTGCATAGGCTCAGCGCCTTCGGTTAGGTGCCCTGGGGTGCTGCGGGATTCTGCTGGAGGCACTCGACCACGGGTGAAGAGACGGGGAGTCGACTCACCCTTGCGTCGCTCCAGTCTCCTTGCCTGGATGCGCCTATCCAGCCAGGAGGTGAGTTCCACCAACCCATCCAGAGAAGATGGTAAGTCGAACGATACCAACTCATCCTTGATATATTCTGCCTCCTCCGAGGCAAATGTGTTTGGCTGCAGGGAAAACACGATGGAGCAGTTGGTAAGGAAAGGGTTGCATCCCTCCGGTTCTCCAGCGTAGCGCTCCGGAGTCCCCACCCAGAGCTCCGATGCATATGTCGGGGCTGGCGCCGGTGGTGGAGAGGCAGGCGGGGCGGGGCGGGGGGGGAACAGCCTGCTGCGTCAGCGCTGCCGTGAGTTGCTGCATCGGTGCAGCTAATGCGACCAGAGCCTGTTCGTGGGCTGCTGCCGAACGGCGTGTTTCGGCAGCAGTGTGAGCCATCATCGCTTCATGCTGCTGGAGGATCCCCTCGATCCTCCAGCAGCGGGACTGCGATGACGGGGAGTGCGCTGGGTCCATAACTGGCCAGATTGTACTGTAACGGGTGGTGTAAGGACCCAAATGCAGCACACAAGACCCAGGGATCGCTACGTGAAGACTCTTTATTTCCCGTTCAGCAGGTATAACAAGCGGCACACAGAAAGACCGTCGGGCGAGCTGCGGTTTGTCACTGAGTCTCTTAGCCCCCTCGTTAGCTGAGCTGTAGCAACAGACAGAGTCACTCCGAAACCGGAACAGAAAGCAGGTGTATTCACCGGGGTTCAGGCAGGGGGGAGAGGTCCGAGGCTGGCGGGGTCGGCAACAGGAAGACAGTCCGTGGGTAAGGCAGGTCGAAATGAGTGAGGCTGATGAGGAGGGAGTGGCTGACAGGTAGAGTGGAAGGTGTCGCTGAACTGTGACACTTTGATCCAAATATTCACAGTCATTGGACATCAAATTAAACATATTGTTTGTTATATCAACCTGGTAATGGGAATGATGATTATGATGATTAAAACACTACAAGAATGTAGAATTAACTGTTATTGTCAAAGTCATTTACAGAGGTACTACAAAAACAAATACTGAAATCCCTCCAATTTAAGTAGAATGTTTAAAATCTACAGATTGATCAACAAATCTAAATTGAGAAGGTGATGACGTATACTCAACTTTTCCTTGAGAATTAACAAAGAAATCCTAAAAAAAAAAAAATTCTGGCAACTGTGTAAATTATGAAATTGCTACACATAAAAACGCAACAATTATTATAAATAGCAGATTTTTTCTTCCATCAAGTTAACTTGAGAACTTCAGTCTCATGTGATTTCATGCGACACTGAATGAAAGCATCCATGAGAACATCAATAATGCAAAGTGAATATTATTACAGGACTGTTGATTATTGCCATTGTCATATATGTGAAGCAGACACAGCAACATGCACACGTACATTTTATAATTGAGTCCACCCTAAAAAAAAAAACAATCAACCATTATCCCCACCCAAGATGGCCTGATAGCAGTAAGTCTGGACACTCCCAAGAGAAAAGCAGCGGTGCTTGGTGAAAGCATGCCCTCTGTAGGCAATATTAAGCTGAGGAAGCTTACATGGGAACATTTAGAACATTTTGTAATTGTTTTTTCATAATTGACAGTATTAGAAATGCAATGTAACCTTAAATCTTACCAGTTCATTTAACTTTAACTCTCCAGACTGGATAAGAAATATGGATTCAGAAGCTAATAAATGTGCACATTGAACGTCTACTGAATAAGTAAGCGAATAATATAATAATAGCAAATAGCCAATGTACAGTAGTAAACTATGCCTTTATGCTACAGTGAAAACCAATGTAGAAAAAGCACATTCATCAAATCACTTAGAAATAACAATTCAGAAAATCACTCTCCTGGTGTCATGAGACACTTTGAACATCTTATGGAAACATCTATACAAAGTGAAAGATAGTATAGGACTGTCATTAATTGCCATATACAAAAGGAAAACCCAATACCATTAACACTGATACTTTATTGTATTTAATCCATTTTAATTTATAGACCCTATGGCCCCTAGATTTCTAATTTTGTCAGCAGACTGAATGAGCATCTCTCTGAGAGGTGCTAAGTACTTTGCAGTGTTGTTAACATACATGATAATAAAAAAATTAACTCTATTTGCGCATAAAACTTTTGTCTTTAAATTTCACCTGGGCATATTCACTATTCATTGCCTTTGTTGCATCTTTTCCAGTCACAATGTTGTCATATAGGCTCCCCATCTCCACTGCGTTGCTCACAACATTTCTGCACGTGCCTCCCACCATGCACCGCTCCTCCTCCAGATAGGAGCTGCCAGGCTGATACATGTCCACAGAGTCTTCTCTCTTTTTCTTCTCTGACTTTCTCTTCCAAATCACACTGGAGTAAATCACATCACTGCCCTCCTCATTCTTCTTCTCTGAGCTTTTCCTGGCAACCTGCTGGTGTCTCAGATGAGTATTTGGTTCATCTGGCTTTTTCAGCATATTGGTGTTGACATAAATATCCTCTTCTAATGTGATAGACATCTGAAATAAATAACATTAAAAAAAATCAGTGGCACAGATGTTCTGCTGGATTATCCCTGTTCAACAACCAGCATAGAAAACAGTCGGTACCTTATTTTCCTTTTCACTTGTCAGGCCTTGACTCATCACAGCTGTGCTGGTGTCACCTGTGCACAGACTCTCTGTAGGGTTATGGCCGCCAGTCCTCTGAGCCCTAAAAATAGGAAAGTAGGACATATTCATTTCAACTTTGGTTTTCAGCCTGCTCATGTATTAGTTGACAGAATGAAGAAACGTGATCAGGGAGAAAGTCCAGAATTAGGCTGGACAAACTTTAATAAGCACTTTTGTAATAACTTAAATTATACAATTAAATATGTAGTTAGCACTGATAAAATACAGCTGCCAACCATTACTTATAAATATTCATATTTTCAAAGCACATGAGCCACCTGACATAGCTCTAAAGAGCCAGAATCATCTATGCTAATAAACAAAACCTCAAAAGCTTATTTAAAATGTCACAGTCTTGTCAAACACAAACCAGCCAGCACCAGTGGAGAGCAATAACAGTAACTGTTATTTTTTTTGGTAGTTGACTTGTTGGCTATTGATGTTACTGACTTTAAATTCAAGTTCTTTTTCATCAAATGTCTTCATTATTTTGTGTATTCACAACAAATTGAATTCACAAGTTGAAAATTGATTTTGGACAGGAGTTTGTCCCCTCGCTGAGCTGTTAAAGGTAGAAAAGTTGTTTTGACAAACACAACATAGACTCAGTATTTATAGTTAGTTAAGTTAACAACAGTAAGCATTGCTGCTTAGGTGTTGTCTGAACATTTATGGTTTCCTAAGCTGTTGTACCTGATAGCAGTCAGTAGAGCACATAAAAGCGCCACTGTTAAAACACCAACTGTGACGATGAAGACTGGCAGTGGCACTCCTCCTGAACATATTGTACAAAAGAGAACAGACGGTTAGTCAGAAGCACAAATACATTTGGTATTTTTTGGTGATGTATGTTTGGACATTTATGGAGCTTGATGGGTTCTTGGGGATATATTAAACACAAAACTCAATTATAATGGCTCTGTTTTGAAGTATTACATCATGTATTGGTAGTTTATAAAGCATTATAGAAAAGAAAATAGAAATATAAAATCCAAGAAATGTGTTAAGTGATTAATTTATAACATTTATTGTTTCAGCAATTTTGTCTCCTCTTAGATCCATTATTATGTAGTCGTGGGAGTGGTAGTGTGGGTTGAAACAGTAAGACTGTGTTGTAAATGCTTTTTATAATAAAGTTAGTTATTTAAATATGTTATTTATAATAAATAGGGTTTTTTATATTAAGGTTTGACTAATCCATCACAGACATGACCGATGTTAATTCTAGAAGCTGAAACCAAGAGTGTGACTAACATCTGTCCCTTATATGCAACATTATGTGAAACTGTTGGAGCCTTACAAAGCAGTCAATATATAATAAAATATTCAAATTTAAAAACAAAAACACTAAAGAGAGATATAGCCTGGGCAGATATAAAGAATATGACACTGGGTTCCTGATCAATTTCATCAGAATTTCAAAAAATGCTAACTAATCAAGAAAACATGTATTCAGCAAAACAACAAACCTTCTGCAGATGTTTGATGATCGAGACTGTAGACATAAAACCGCTGAGTAGTAGATCCCAGAGAGTTGGAGCTGCGGCAGAGCAAGGTGGAAAGACCCCCCCACTGTGGTCGATTCACAGTGATGATGCTCCTCAGACCTGTGTCATTTAGAGGCTCATTGCTGATTGCAAACTCGTCCGAGTGATTGACCGGTAACCCATCCAAATACCAATGGAAAGTGGGAGAAGGATTTGCCACAGTCTCACAGGAACAGTTGAGCTGGGCTGCAGCTTTGGTGCAAACAGATGAGGGCAGGATCTGTGGAGCAACTGTACCAGAAGTAGAGAAGACAGACAAGCTAAGAGTCAAGTAAAGTCATGTTGAGTTTGCAAAAATGAATAAGAAGATGTGCGGAGACAAAATGATTGTGGAAAAGCTGCAAGACGAAGCTATTATGATGCAAAGAGAAATGACAGGAATAAATTGTTAATAGCCATTTTAACCCAGAGCTAGGTTAGTTTTAACAGTGGGTTGATCAGTAACATATTTATTTATTGAATTGTCTGTGTATTTGTGTCACATTGTCATATTTTTTCTACAATGGCCCGTGGTGATATAGACTAAATGTCCATTTACATCAGACACCAAAGACTCTGCTTGAACAGTGACAGTCATGGTTGTAATCTCCCCCCGTGTACGATCACCTGTTAGCATTGCTAAACTATTTTGTTCACACCTTTTGACTAAATGTTAGAAACACCTCTTATTGTAATGTATAACCTCTGATTTTTATTAGTATTTATTTAAATAAAAATGTATTTATTGATGCAATGTCACATTTCATCTTCAATAACTGAGAGATTGATGAATAAAATATGTAAATTAATGTAATAAATCAACAGATCAAATCAAGAGCTTTATGAAAAACTAAATAAAACAGAGATAAATTGATTAATAAATAATACAACTTTCAAATTAATTTACGTAATATGCCTTACTTTCTGTATTACAACTTTTGAATTATGTGATACATACACTGAACATCTATTTGACACCTGCCAACACAGCCTGTAATCAACTCTTGAATATAAATCATTGCAAGTAAACCATTAGGTATTTAACATCAAATGGCCGACAAAATGATGAATACTAGTGTAAACTCAAGTAAGTTTCATGATCGCATCAAGAAACCATTGGTGAATGTTGCCTGGCTTCTAACTTTAAATAGTGTAAATTGGTCCAGTTCATGTGACAGACACTATCTGCCAGTAGCAGATGATTCTGGAGTGTAAATACCTGTATAAATACAACATGGTAACTAGTAGGGCTGTCAACTTCTGGTCGGTTGGTCAATTGTTTGGTTGATATGATCTCATCTGACCAAATTCTCATTGGTCGGACGATTGCTGGTGTGACTTTAATAAGGAGAAAAGTGCTTTGCAATCCATTATTTTCAGAGATGGGAGGGACATAGAGTGTTTCCCATGCATTAATTTGTTTTTGGCAGGCTGCTACAATACCAAAGCTGACCTCAACATATTGATTTTCGAAAAACATGCACTAAAGATAGTAAATTAGTGCATTGCAACTTGTTTCTTCACTGCTAAAACTAGTTTGGGTTCTTGTGAAGTCGTTTGTTGGGGTATATAGAACATATAAGTTTGAAATTTGATACATACACTGAACATCGATTTGACTGATGTTGGATCGTCTAGATCCAAGATCATTTTCAGCCTTGCAGAAGAAAGGGCCGCTGACTTCAGAAGCTTTAATCTTTAAAACATGTCCGCTCCCAATAAACGTCTCCTGGCCTCCGTCAGCTCTGTACCAGGTGTAGTTCTTTACTGCTGGGTTGGCAGTACTGCTGCAGGTCAGAGTCACATCTCTGTTCTCTGGTACTGGACCAGAGGGACTGACTGACACTCTGGGGCTTTGGGGTGAGTCTATTTAAAAGAGAAGAAGAAGATGTAATTAAAACAAATAATTAGTATTATTATAAGGTGTAACCTAATCTGATATTTGTAATGAAATCAGGGCACATTAGTCACATGTTTTTTTGTATAATACATTCCAGGGTCAAATAGTCTCTTTTTGTTTTGTAAGAGGGATCCTACCCATTCCACTTTGACATTAGTGGTGCAGAATCAATGGAGAGAGCGAGAGAGAGAGAGAGATCACAGTTCTGCCTTTCGCAAACTGACTTGGTTCATCATGGAAGAGCTCATTGTAGGCTACAGTACTTTAACATGTACTGAATACCTGCTGCTAAAACCTCAATCAAGCTCTCTTACTGGAGCTGGAGTTATAGATGAACTTGATTTTAGAGGAAGTGGAAACCATATGATGTTGGCATTAAAAGTTTTTAATTATATGCTAACATATACCCAGAGGTGGTAAGTAAGTCATTGTGAGGTCCATTTTCTCCACTACATTTCAGAGGGAAATATTGTCCTAATCCACTACATTTATAAGAGCTGTTGTCACTATAGCAGAAGCTTGGAGAAATAAATTATAAAGCAAGGTGATGTGAGGTATTTCTACAATTTTCAGATCCTATATTTTAACAAAGCAGTCAGACAGGATCACAGAGTTCACTTACAGCATTAAAATACTGACTATTCATCAAAACATCAGTAACAGTCTGGAGGAGACGATTCTTTACAATTTAGTTTTGATTCTGGAGCCTATTTGCATGGACGTTGCTGATTCCCAGAGTGACAGATTTGACATTTAAACTAGAGCTGCAGCTAATGATTACTTTCATCAATCTGTTGATTACTTTTATGATCAATCAATTCATTGTTTGGTCTGTTAAATAATAATTGAAATAATGGCCATTAATTTGCCTGAGGATAAGCTGACATCATCAAATAACCTGTTTGACCAACAGTCCAAAACCCAGAGACATTAAATTTACAATGGTATAAAAGAAAAACTAAATAGTTGACTGCTACTTTCCTGTAAATCGAGTAATGCATAAATCGACTAATTATTACAGCCAAACTAAGTCCAGAAAACTAAGAGACAATATATTCTAATGAATTTCAGGAGAGGACAAATGAACTCACATGAAATATCAGCTGTTAAACTGCTAACAGATGATTTAGTGCTGCCATCTTGTCTGTTGTAGGTTGCATTACAGGAGATGGTCTTTCCATGATGGCTCTCAGAGGCAGTGAAGTTCACAACAGAGGTCTTGACTGTAGTTTTGTCCTGATTCTCCTGCAGGGTCTCCTGACTGTCACCCAGGCCGGGGGTCCATGTCAGAGCTGGAGGATGAGACAGACAGGGAGCTGGAGCAGAGCACTTCAAACTCACAGAGGTTCCCTCCTTCACCGTCAGTGTGGACGGAGTCAGAGTCGGTCTGGGTGGATTATCTAGTAGGAAAGTACATTTGGACCAGTCACTAAATAAAAAATCATTAGTTTATGATTAGTTAGTTTTGATTTGCAATAGTCAGTAAATCCATAACTGGGTGAAAATAGACAATGGGAAATTAAAAAGAAATAACATGAACAGGAAACTTACCTTCGACCAAAATCTCTATCTTGTCTTTATAATTATATTTCAACTCATTAGCACATTCCAGTCTGAAGTAATATGTATTTTTGTTATGAGGAACAATGTTATTCAGGGTTGTGGTGCAGTTTTTTTTTAACAGGTCTCCCCTCAGTTCACTACTATCAAACACAATATTGTAGATATCTATCATCCATTTTGCTTTACATGTGTTGTCTAAGTATGAATCATATTTCTCCTCTATGTCAAAGGAGCAGGGGATGGTCACACAGGATCCTCTCAGAGCCTCTATAGTCTGTGGCATGATGGTCTTAAACTTTCTACACAGGGCACCTGAAACACAAGACACAAATGTTTGAATAAGAACACATGAATACTACTACAGTGATGAGGAAACTACTGTTTGGTTGCCTTGCTCAAATCTTAGCACTAAAAATCCAAAATGACGTCTGTACAGATTCTACTCATTTCCCACAGTGTTTTTTTCTTGATGTTTAGATTCAAATATTTTTTTTATCCATCAGAAAAAGGCAGCAGAACACTTTTGTAGCTTACTGCGTTCTTCACCTGCTGCAGCATGTATTACAGATACTGTTGTATGGTGGTGTGAATGCTTATCCAACATTATAGTTTTAAACCATTTTTATAGTCATTGATCAAAATGTGAATGAACGTCAACTCACTTTGCAGCAGACATGAAGTGAGAAGGAGAGTCAGAGCTGCAGCCATCTTTGTGTGTCAGGAGAGGCAGAAACTCTGGAGATTACACGTGGAACAATTCACATGTTCAAGTTTTAGGTTTATTTGGAGGCCACTCTCAAATGCAAATGCAACCTACTGGTTTAGTGTTTCTACTTCCTTTGAGAGATCTGCAAGAACCAATAATAGTTTGTCGCACAATCTGTAACATTCAGACCACATGCAGTGTGGTAGCAGTGACAAACAGGAAGCCTTTCTGTAAGGAAACAGTGACATACATGTAGTGTCTTTTATTTATTTACTATTTATTAACAAAGCTATAATTAGTTTTAACTAGTATATTAACTAATAACAGTAACAATGTCCAAAACCACAGTCAAATGACAACTTAAAAGATTCAACATTTTTAATAAAAGTTTTGCCACCTTCCTCAAAGTTTCTGTGTCTTTTTTTCCTTTCTACCTTTGAAATTGTTTCTTGATCTTTAAGAAGTCAGGTGACTTAATGTTGAAGTTTTTAGAATTTTGTATTATATTTAAAATACATTGTGATTATTTGATATGTGTCGTATAGAAGCTATGATGACTTACGTTTTCTTCAGGTCTTTTGAGCAGAGAGATGAAAGATGAAGTGAAGTTCCTTAAAATTTATGCTGCTTTTTCAAACAGCCTGGAAGAATTGAGTTGAAAATGAGGAAGTCACAAAAGTGCAAATGCGTGTGACAATTGCATGTTTTTACTTTACTGATCACAAATATTCTTCGTTGATCAAAATATTCACAGTCATTGGACATCAAATTAAACATATTGTTTGTTATATCAACCTGGTAATGGGAATGATGATTATGATGACTAAAACACTACAAAAATGCAGAATTAACTGTTATTGTCAAAGTCATTTACAGAAGTACTACAAAAACAAATACTGAAATCCCTCCAATTTAAGTAGAATGTTTAAAATCTACAGATTGATCAACAAATCTAAATTGAGAAGGTGATGACGTATACTCAACTTTTCCTTGAAAATTAACAAAGAAATCCTAAAAAAAAAAAATTTCTGGCAACTGTGTAAATTATGAAATTGCTACACATAAAAACGCAACAATTATTATAAATAGCAGATTTTTTCTTCCATCAAGTTAACTTGAGAACTTCAGTCTCATGTGATTTCATGCGACACTGAATGAAAGCATCCATGAGAACATCAATAATGCAAAGTGAATATTATTACAGGACTGTTGATTATTGCCATTGTCATATATGTGAAGCAGACACAGCAACATGCACACGTACATTTTATAATTGAGTCCACCCTAAAAAAAAAAAACAATCAACCATTATCCCCACCCAAGATGGCCTGATAGCAGTAAGTCTGGACACTCCCAAGAGAAAAGCAGCGGTGCTTGGTGAAAGCATGCCCTCTGTAGGCAATATTAAGCTGAGGAAGCTTACATGGGAACATTTAGAACATTTTGTAATTGTTTTTTCATAATTGACAGTATTAGAAATGCAATGTAACCTTAAATCTTACCAGTTCATTTAACTTTAACTCTCCAGACTGGATAAGAAATATGGATTCAGAAGCTAATACATGTGCACATTGAACGTCTACTGAATAAGTAAGCGAATAATATAATAATAGCAAATAGCCAATGTACCGTAGTAAACTATGCCTTTATGCTACAGTGAAAACCAATGTAGAAAAAGCACATTCATCAAATCACTTAGAAATAACAATTCAGAAAATCACTCTCCTGGTGTCATGAGACACTTTGAACATCTTATGGAAACATCTATACAAAGTGAAAGATAGTATAGGACTATCATTAATTGCCATATACAAAAGGAAAACCCAATACCATTAACACTGATACTTTATTGTATTTAATCCATTTTAATTTATAGACCCTATGGCCCCTAGATTTCTAATTTTGTCAGCAGACTGAATTAGCATCTCTCTGAGAGGTGCTAAGTACTTTGCAGTGTTGTTAACATACATGACCATACATGATAATAAAAAATTAACTCTATTTGCGCATAAAACTTTTGTCTTTAAATTTCACCTGGGCATATTCACTATTCATTGCCTTTGTTGCATCTTTTCCAGTCACAATGTTGTCATATAGGCTCCCCATCTCCACTGCGTTGCTCACAACATTTCTGCACGTGCCTCCCACCATGCACCTCTCCTCCTCCAGATAGGAGCTGCCAGGCTGATACATGTCCACAGAGTCTTCTCTCTTTTTCTTCTCTGACTTTCTTTTCCAAATCACACTGGAGTAAATCACATCACTGCCCTCCTCATTCTTCTTCTCTGAGCTTTTCCTGGCAACCTGCTGGTGTCTCAGATGAGTATTTGGTTCATCTGGCTTTTTCAGCATATTGGTGTTGACATAAATATCCTCTTCTAATGTGATAGACATCTGAAATAAATAACATTAAAAAAAAAATCAGTGGCACAGATGTTCTGCTGGATTATCCCTGTTCAACAAACAGCATAGAAAACAGTCGGTACCTTATTTTCCTTTTCACTTGTCAGGCCTTGACTCATCACAGCTGTGCTGGTGTCACCTGTGCACAGACTCTCTGTAGGGTTATGGCCGCCAGTCCTCTGAGCCCTAAAAATAGGAAAGTAGGACATATTCATTTCAACTTTGGTTTTCAGCCTGCTCATGTATTAGTTGACAGAATGAAGAAACGTGATTAGGGAGAAAGTCCAGAATTAGGCTGGACAAACTTTAATAAGCACTTTTGTAATAACTTAAATTATACAATTAAATATGTAGTTAGCACTGATAAAATACAGCTGCCAACCATTACTTATAAATATTCATATTTTCAAAGCACATGAGCCACCTGACATAGCTCTAAAGAGCCAGAATCATCTATGCTAATAAACAAAACCTCAAAAGCTTATTTAAAATGTCACAGTCTTGTCAAACACAAACCAGCCAGCACCAGTGGAGAGCAATAACAGTCACTGTTATTTTTTTTGGTAGTTGACTTGTTGGCTATTGATGTTACTGACTTTAAATTCAAGTTCTTTTTCATCAAATGTCTTCATTATTTTGTGTATTCACAACAAATTGAATTCACAAGTTGAAAATTGATTTTGGACAGGAGTTTGTCCCCTCGCTGAGCTGTTAAAGGTAGAAAAGTTGTTTTGACAAACACAACATAGACTCAGTATTTATAGTTAGTTAAGTTAACAACAGTAAGCATTGCTGCTTAGGTGTTGTCTGAACATTTATGGTTTCCTAAGCTGTTGTACCTGATAGCAGTCAGTAGAGCACATAAAAGCGCCACTGTTAAAACACCAACTGTGACGATGAAGACTGGCAGTGGCACTCCTCCTGAACATATTGTACAAAAGAGAACAGACGGTTAGTCAGAAGCACAAATTCATTTGGTATTTTTTGGTGATGTATGTTTGGACATTTATGGAGCTTGATGGGTTCTTGGGGATATATTAAACACAAAACTCAATTATAATGGCTCTGTTTTGAAGTATTACATCATGTATTGGTAGTTTATAAAGCATTATAGAAAAAAAAATAGAAATATAAAATCCAAGAAATGTGTTAAGTGATTAATTTATAACATTTATTGTTTTAGCAATTTTGTCTCCTCTTAGATCCATTATTATGTAGTCGTGGGAGTGGTAGTGTGGGTTGAAACAGTAAGACTGTGTTGTAAATGCTTTTTATAATAAAGTTAGTTATTTAAATATGTTATTTATAATAAATAGGGTTTTTTTATATTAAGGTTTGACTAATCCATCACAGACATGACCGATGTTAATTCTAGAAGCTGAAACCAAGAGTGTGACTAACATCTGTCCCTTATATGCAACATTATGTGAAACTGTTGGAGCCTTACAAAGCAGTCAATATATAATAAAATATTCAAATTTAAAAACAAAAACACTAAAGAGAGATATAGCCTGGGCAGATATAAAGAATATGACACTGGGTTCCTGATCAATTTCATCAGAATTTCAAAAAATGCTAACTAATCAAGAAAACATGTATTCAGCAAAACAACAAACCTTCTGCAGATGTTTGATGATCGAGACTGTAGACATAAAACCGCTGAGTAGTAGATCCCAGAGAGTTGGAGCTGCGGCAGAGCAAGGTGGAAAGACCCCCCCACTGTGGTCGATTCACAGTGATGATGCTCCTCAGACCTGTGTCATTTAGAGGCTCATTGCTGATTGCAAACTCGTCCGAGTGATTGACCGGTAACCCATCCAAATACCAATGGAAAGTGGGAGAAGGATTTGCCACAGTCTCACAGGAACAGTTGAGCTGGGCTGCAGCTTTGGTGCAAACAGATGAGGGCAGGATCTGTGGAGCAACTGTACCGAAAGTAGAGAAGACAGACAAGCTAAGAGTCAAGTAAAGTCATGTTGAGTTTGCAAAAATGAATAAGAAGATGTACTGAGACAAAATGATTGTGGAAAAGCTGCAAGACGAAGCTATTATGATGCAAAGAGAAATGCTGTTTCCTTCAAGTCCATTATTCTCTATATTGGAAGACTTTGAGAGGCTTCATTAGGCTGACAGGAATAAATTGTTAATAGCCATTTTAACCCAGAGCTAGGTTAGTTTTAACAGTGGGTTGATCAGTAACATATTTATTTATTGAATTGTCTGTGTATTTGTGTCACATTGTCATATTTTTTCTACAATGGCCCGTGGTGATATAGACTAAATGTCCATTTACATCAGACACCAAAGACTCTGCTTGAACAGTGACAGTCATGGTTGTAATCTCCCCCCGTATACGATCACCTGTTAGCATTGCTAAACTATTTTGTTCACACCTTTTGACTAAATGTTAGAAACACCTCTTACTATAATGTATAACCTCTGATTTTTATTAGTATTTATTTAAATAAAAATGTATTTATTGATGCAATGTCACATTTCATCTTCAATAACTGAGAGATTGATAAATAAAATATGTAAATTAATGTAATAAATCAACAGATCAAATTAAGAGCTTTATGAAAAACTAAATAAAACAGAGATAAAATGATTAATAAATAATACAACTTTCAAATCAATTTACGTAATATGCCTTACTTTCTGTATTACAACTTTTGAATTATGTGATACATACACTGAACATCTATTTGACGCCTGCCAACACAGCCTGTAATCAACTCTTGAATAAAATCATTGCAAGTAAACCATTAGGTATTTAACATCAAATGGCCGACAAAATGATGAATACTAGTGTAAACTCAAGCAAGTTTCATGATCGCATCAAGAAACCATTGGTGAATGTTGCCTGGCTTCTAATTTTAAATAGTGTAAATTTGTCCAGTTCATGTGACAGACACTATCTGCCAGTAGCAGATGATTCTGGAGTGTAAATACCTGTATAAATACAACATGGTAACTAGTAGGGCTGTCAACTTCTGGTCGGTTGGTCAATTGTTTGGTTGATATGATCTCATCTGACCAAATTCTCATTGGTCGGACGATTGCTGGTGTGACTTTAATAAGGAGAAAAGTGCTTTGCAATCCATTATTTTCAGAGATGGGAGGGACATAGAGTGTTTCCCATGCATTAATTTGTTTTTGGCAGGCTGCCACAATACCAAAGCTGACCTCAACATATTGATTTTCGAAAAACATGCACTAAAGATAGTAAATTAGTGCATTGCAACTTGTTACTTCACTGCTAAAACTAGTTTGGGTTCTTGTGAAGTCGTTTGTTGGGGTATATAGAACATATAAGTTTGAAATTTGATACATACACTGAACATCGATTTGACTGATATTGGATCGTCCAGATCCAAGATCATTTTCAGCCTTGCAGAAAAAAGGGCCGCTGACTTCAGAAGCTTTAATCTTTAAAACATGTCCGCTCCCAATAAACGTCTCCTGGCCTCCGTCAGTTCTGTACCAGGTGTAGTTCTTTACTGCTGGGTTGGCAGTACTGCTGCAGGTCAGAGTCACATCTCTGTTCTCTGGTACTGGACCAGAGGGACTGACTGACACTCTGGGGCTTTGGGGTGAGTCTATTTAAAAGAGAAGAAGAAGATGTAATTAAAACAAATAATTAGTATTATTATAAGGTGTAACCTAATCTGATATTTGTAATGAAATCAGGGCACATTAGTCACATGTTTTTTTGTAAAATACATTCCAGGGTCAAATAGTCTCTTTTTGTTTTGTAAGAGGGATCCTACCCATTCCACTTTGACATTAGTGGTGCAGAATCAATGGAGAGAGAGAGAGAGAGAGAGAGAGAGAGAGAGAGATCACAGTTCTGCCTTTCACAAACTGACTTGGTTCATCATGGAAGAGCTCATTGTAGGCTACAGTACTTTAACATGTACTGAATACCTGCTGCTAAAACCTCAATCAAGCTCTCTTACTGGAGCTGGAGTTATAGATGAACTTGATTTTAGAGGAAGTGGAAACCATATGATGTTGGCATTAAAAGTTTTTAATTATATGCTAACATATACCCAGAGGTGGTAAGTAAGTCATTGTGAGGTCCATTTTCTCCACTACATTTCAGAGGGAAATATTGTCCTAATCCACAACATTTATAAGAGCTGTTGTCACTATAGCAGAAGCTTGGAGAAATAAATTATAAAGCAAGGTGATGTGAGGCATCTCTACAATTTTCAGATCCTATATTTTAACAAAGCAGTCAGACAGGATCACAGAGTTCACTTACAGCATTAAAATACTGACTATTCATCAAAACATCAGTAAAGTAACAGTCTGGAGGAGACGATTCTTTACAATTTAGTTTTGATTCTGGAGCCTATTTGCATGGACGTTGCTGATTCCCAAAGTGACAGATTTGACATTTAAACTAGAGCTGCAGCCAATGATTACTTTCATCAATCTGTTGATTACTTTTATGATCAATCAATTAATTGTTTGGTCTGTTAAATAATAATTGAAATAATGGCCATTAATTTGCCTGAGGATAAGCTGACATCATCAAATAACCTGTTTGACCAACAGTCCAAAACCCAGAGACATTAAATTTACAATGGTATAAAAGAAAAACTAAATAGTTGACTGCTACTTTCCTGTCAATCGAGTAATGCATAAATCGACTAATTATTACAGCCAAACTAAGTCCAGAAAACTAAGAGACAAGATATTCTAATGAATTTCAGGAGAGGACAAATGAACTCACATGAAATATCAGCTGTTAAACTGCTAACAGATGATTTAGTGCTGCCATCTTGTCTGCTGTAGGCTGCATTACAGGAGATGGTCTTTCCATGATGGCTCTCAGAGGCAGTGAAGTTCACAACAGAGGTCTTGACTGTAGTTTTGTCCTGATTCTCCTGCAATGTCTCCTGACTGTCACCCAGGCCGGGGGTCCATGTCAGAGCTGGAGGATGAGACAGACAGGGAGCTGGAGCAGAGCACTTCAAACTCACAGAGGTTCCCTCCTTCACCGTCAGTGTGGACGGAGTCAGAGTCGGTCTGGGTGGATTATCTAGTAGGAAAGTACATTTGGACCAGTCACTAAATAAAAAATCATTAGTTTATGATTAGTTAGTTTTGATTTGCAATACTCAGTAAATCCATAACTGGGTGAAAATAGACAATGGGAAATTAAAAAGAAATAACATGAACAGGAAACTTACCTTCGACCAAAATCTCTATCTTCTCTTTATAATTATATTTCAACTTATTAGCACATTCCAGTCTGAAGTAATATGTATTTTTGTTATGAGGAACAATGTTATTCAGGGTTGTGGTGCAGTCTTTTTTTAACAGGTCTCCCCTCAGTTCACTACTATCAAACACAATATTGTTGTCATCTATCATCCATTTTGCTTTACATGTTTCGTCTAAGTATGAATCAAATTCCTTCTTTATGTCAAAGGAGCAGGGGATGGTCACACAGGATCCTCTCAGAGCCTCTATAGTCTGTGGCATGATGGTCTTAAACTTTCTACACAGGGCACCTGAAACACAAGACATAAATGTTTGAATAAGAACACATGAATACTACTATAGTGATGAGGAAACTACTGTTTGGTTGCCTTGCTCAAATCTCAGCACTAAAAATCCAAAGTGACGTCTGTACAGATTCTGCTCATTTCCCACAGTGGTTTTTTCTTGATGTTTAGATTAAAATATTTTTTTTATCCATCAGAAAAAGGCAGCAGAACACTTTTGTAGCTTACTGCGTCCTTCACTTGCTGCAGCATGTATTACAGATACTGTTGTATGGTGGTGTGAATGCTTATCCAACATTATAGTTTTAAATCATTTTTATAGTCATTGATCAAAATGTGAATGAACGTCAACTCACTTTGCAGCAGACATGCAGTGAGAAGGAGAGTCAGAGCTGCAGCCATCTTTGTGTGTCAGGAGAGGCAGAAACTCTGGAGATTACACGTGGAACAATTCACATGTTCAAGTTTTAGGTTTATTTGGAGGCCACTCTCAAATGCAATATTTGCAGAGGTTGCAGATGCAAAATGTTTCGCAGCCCTATATTTCTTTTTTGATCTTTATCAATGTGGAAAAGATCCCAAAGAAGCCTGAAAGGGATTCTGAACAACGAAATCTCAACTGGATCCCCAACAAATTATATTCTTTCATGTGTGTTACTGAGGGCAGGGTGACACAGCACACTTATTTATATGGGAATAAACAGGACATATTATTACTTTTAAATCAATTCTTTTAAAAACAAATTTATCAGGGTTTTATGAAACCTTGGTGGTAACCTACTGGTTTAGTGTTTCTACTTCTTTCGAGAGATCTGCAAGAACAAATAATAGTTTGTCGCACAATTTGTAACATTCAGACCTCATGCAGTGTGGTAGCAGTGACAAACAGGAAGCCTTTCTGTAAGGAAACAGTGACATACATGTAGTGTCTTTTATTTATTTAGTATTTATTAACAAAGATATAATTAATTTTAACTAGTATATTAACTAATAACAGTAACAATGTCCAAAACCACAGTCAAATGACAACTTAAAAGATTCAACATTTTTAATAAAAGTTTTGCCACCTTCCTCAAAGTTTCTGTGTCTTTTTTTCCTTTCTACCTTTGAAATTGTTTCTTGATCTTTAAGAAGTCAGGTGACTTAATGTTTAAGTTTTTAGAATTTTGTATTATATTTAAAATACATTGTGATTATTTGATATGTGTCTTATAGAAGCTATGATGACTTACGTTTTCTTCAGGTCTTTCGAGCAGAGAGATGAAAGATGAAGTGAAGTTCCTTAAAATTTATGCTGCTTTTTCAAACAGCCTGGAAGAATTGAGTTGAAAATGAGGAAGTCACAAAAGTGCAAATTTTGTGACAATTACATGTTTTTATTTTACTGATCACAAATATTCTTCTTTGATCCAAATATTCACAGTCATTGGACATCAAATTAAATAAATAGTTTGTAATACCAACCTGGTAATGGGAATGATGATTATGATGATTAAAACACTACAAAAATTTAGAATTAACTGTTATTGTCATTTACACAGATACTATAAAAACAAACTGTAACAAATACAGAATTCCCACCAATTTAATGTTGGTTAATGTTTAAAATCTACAGATTTATCAATAAATCTAGATTGAGAAGGTGATGATGTATACTCCATCAACTTTACCATGAACATTAACAACAAAATCATAAAACAATAGAAATTGCTGGCAACTGTGTAAATTATGAAATTGTTACACATAAAAACGCAACAATTATTATAAATAGCAGATTTTTTCTTCCATCAATTTCGAATCAGAACTTCAGTCTTTCATTATGTCATGCGACACTGAATGAAGGCATCAATGAAGACATCAATAATGCAAAGTGAATATTAATACACTCAAGTCAAGTCAAATTTATTTATTTGTATACCACCTAACAAAAGGCATCTGAAGACATTTTTCATATGAAGAAGAATCGAGATCTTTATTTGGCATTGAAATGGCATGCAACTGTACACACACACACAATGAATTTGTTTTTACACCCCATACATACAGCCCCCCCCCCCCAATTCACACATATATATATACAGGGGACCCGTAACATGCATGGAGAGGACATAGGGTGAGGGCGCCGCCATTCATCAGTGCACCTGGGAGCAGTTGGGGAGGGTGGTCAGTGCCTTGCTCAAGGGCACCTCGGCAGGGCTCTGTAGGTGGACTGGAGCCTCTCCAACCACCAATCCACACTCTGTGTTTTTATGTGTGGGCTAGGACTTGAACCGGCGACCCTCCGATTCCAAACCCAAGTGCCTTACCCACTAAGCCACTACCACCGAGTGAGTAGGTCTAGACCATACTCTTTAAAATATTATTTACAGAGACCCAACAGTTCCCACCATGAGCAGCACTTGGCGACAGTGGCGAGGAAAAACTCCCTTTTAACAGGTAGAAACCTCGAGCAGAACCAGGCTCTGGGTGGGCGGCCATCTGCATCGACCCAGTTGGGTTGAAAGGGGAGGAGAGAGGGGGAGAGGGGAGACAGAACAGGAGGACAGACAACAAATCAGACTAATAATAATAACAACTGCAGCAGTGAGTGTTTGAGCAGGAACATGGGGGCAGTAGACGGCCGGCAATCACAGATCCAGAATCTACAGCTCCAGAGACAGAAATACCTGCAGAAAGTGGCAAAAACTACCGGGAAGAGGTGGAGTTAGTAACATGTATTAGTGGGATAAGAACGCGTAAGGATGGAGAGGGAGAGGAGGAGAGAGAAGCTCAGTGCATCATGGGAAATCCCTCGGCAGTCTAAGCCTATAGCAGCATAACTAAGGGATGTTTCAGGGCTCACCTGAGCCAGCCCTAACTATAAGCTTTATCAAAGAGGAACGTTTTTAGCATACTCTTAAACGAAGAGAGGTTGTCTGCCTCCCGAACCCAAACTGGGAGCTGGTTCCACAGAAGAGGAGCTTGATAACTAAAGGCTCTGGCTCTTATTCTACTTTTAGAGACTTTAGGTACCACAAGTAACCCTGCATTCTGTGAGCGTAGTGCTCTAGTGGGGTAATAGGGTGCTACGAGCTCTTTAAGACATGATGGTGCCTGACCATTAAGAGCTTTGTAGGTGAGGGGGAGGCCATTTAAATTCTAATTTTGTCAGCAGACTGAAGTAGCACCTCTCTGAGAGGTGCTAAGTAGTTTGCACTGTTGTTAACATACATAAGGTAATCCAGTGCATATTCATTACTAAAAACATCTCTCCTACCACAAAAACTACAATAGAAATGAAACTTAAAAAAATTAAAATTAATTTCTGTTTCTGCATCATATGTTTGTCTTTAAATTTTACCTGAGAATATTCACTATTCATTGCCTTTGTTGCATCTTGTCACAATGTTGTCATATAGGCTCCCCATCTCCACTGCGTTGCTCACAACATTTCATGCCTCCCACCATGTCCCGTTCCCCTCCAAAGTCTTTTCCCTTCTTCCTCTCAGACTTGCTCTTCCAAATCCCACTGGAGTAAATCACATCACTGTTATTCAATGCTACTCAGCATTGTGGTGCAGTCTTTTCCTGTCATTATTCCCCTCAATTCCACATTTATTGTAGTCTATTCAGTATTATCAAACACAACTTTATTAGTTTCAGTTTTCCATATTGCTTTACGTGTGTTATCTAAATAGTTTGGATATATTTTTTCAATATTAAAAGAGCAGGGGATGGTGACACAGGATCCACTCAGAACCTCCATTGACTGTGGAATAATGAACTCAAACCCCTGACACAGGCCAGCTGAAACAACATTTAAATATAAAATATACTTTTAATCATCCAAAATGATGACTGAAACTATTACGAGCCACAATTCTTGGTTATCTTTTTTTAGATATTATTAGATGTATGGCTGCAGAACGAGGAACAATGAAACAGCATGAGGAACCAACAATTTTGTTTTTAATGTTTCACTGAGCCTCTCTATGCTAGCACTGCTAATGATGCTGCGGCCAAAGCTTTTAAGAAATGTGGCAATCCTGCTGCTACAGCATCATTCTTTAATGAGAAAAGAGCTCCAAGTCTGAGTTTTCCCCCATGTATCTGCACCAACACTGATGACATAATCCCATCTTTCTCACAAACTGTGTAAAGGGGTTGGGTTAGACTGTCATGCCAAGAAAGGCCACCATTTGTTTCATAGTTATTGCTTGTGGAATTTTTAAGATGGCTTGTATCCTATCATCTGCTCATTTCTTTTCTTTGTGGGACATGATGTGGCTTTAAAGGTAAAGGCAAACCTAAAACTAGGAAGGGGATAATTAGGGGATATTGGGTCTTGCATGGTCTGTAATCAGATTTTGGCGTGACTATTAAAAGTCCTGTGTTTAAAAAAAAAAAAAAAAAATCAAACCCACATCGTACTTAATCAATTGAAGGAGGGTGCTGGTTTTCTTCAGGAGGTGCATATGGAGGTGATCTGCTTCCAGGGGGACAGTCCAGGTTTGGGTGTACTTTCCCTGTTGACAACTTAGCACATTGTTTAGCTTCCACCCTTTTATCTACGGCCCTGGATGGTCATAACTCTGCTGTTCTTTTTCTACTTTCTTGTTCTTCTGACCATGTGTACTAGCACTTTCTTTAACCTACATATAAAATGCTCTCCAACTTACATTCTTTTTGCCTTTTGTATACCTCTCAACAATGTATCTGTTTCACATGCACCAAAGCTTTCCAACAACATCCTTTTTTATTTCAACACTTTCTTTCTCTTTTATTGTTTCAACACTTTCTTTCTCATTTAAGTTTCAACACTTTCTTTCTCTTTTTTGTTTCAACACTTAATTTCTCCTTTTTTTTTGGTTTCAACACTTTCTAATTGCTTTCTTAATTCCCCTGTCTGGTTGAAACTAAAGCTGCCATTTGCTGGAAACCCATATTTATCCCATAATGTCAAATGTGCACATGTGAAAGGAAGATAAACTGTTTCTGCAAGGATCTGCTTGACAACTGTTGCTAAGCAAAGACTGCAAGTATGTAAAGGCAGGGAGAAATACAGAGACTTAAAAGGAATAGATACAATATCTAAAAGTTAATATGGAATGATTATTATAATGCAAAATACAAAACATATCAAATGTGATTATTTCATGTCAGTATACAAAAACCATCTATCAACACATTTTTTGCAGTTCGTCAGAGGACCAGGGTTACAATATACAGTGGAAAATAACTCCATGAGTAGCTTGGCGGGAATGGTGTCTAAGGTGCAGGAGGAAAGGTTCATAAGAGAGACTGTACTCTCTAACACTACAAGACTGTAGTGGGTTGAAACTGGGTAAAAGAGGCAGAATTAGTATGGGAAATGGAGAGAGCTCCACGGGTCTGCTGGATTTGGGACCTGATATTCTCCACCTTATTTACAAAATTTTTGGGGCGCTCAACATCAGGCTCAGGTGAAGAAGTGGAGGGACCACTGATGACGGACAAGTTATCTGATCGCACACTTGGTCTTGCATCCTTAACAGATTTTATGACTAGTCCAACTACTTTTTCTCATCGGTCCAACTGATATTTGAACTAACCCAGTTAGTTTGAACTCGATTAATGTGTCCAACAGCATTAATAAGCTCGTCAGCCCTTTAGCAAGTAATACACATTAGGCCTATACAATCAAATATTGTGTCCTCTCCTTTAAAGTTATTTTATCCCTCAGGATGCCGTGTCAAGGAACCCGTGATGCACGTTCTTATTCAGGTTACCCCCTTCGCGTCCCCTCAGGTCGGTTACGACCTCTCTTTGGGAGAGGTTAGGGCTCCAGGACCCAGTCTCCGGCTGTGCACGGTTTACGGTTTCAGGGAATCCTCAATTCAGAGATCCTGGACAAGGCCCCAAATTGTCATGGAAACGGAAATCTCAGTTTTTGTCTAGTGTAGATGAGAGTTAGTAATTAAATACCAAATTACACAATATTCAATCCTAAGTACATCTGTATTGCTTGCAAGCAAGAGCCATCATCAGTTGCACAGATATGATGAGAGGCAGTCTCTCATCAGTTCTTATACTTGGAGAATCACACACACAATAACTGTAACAATCAACAGGATTGACATGATCTCACCTAAGAAATTAATTTCCAGCTTGAAAAAACCTAAACCCACTAAGTGTTTGTTCAGCTCTCGTTGTAGCTGAGGCTACTCCTGATGATGATGATGATGATGGTTTGCCCGTAAACCCTTCCTTTCAACCAATTGCTCGATTGTGAAATTCAGAGATGCTGAAAGTGTTACCACATCAGCTTAGTCACCTAGATACCACGACATGACATTGTGGTTCTGGTGGCAGTATTTCCGTGTCTCTTTGGTGATGTCCCTACTCGAATCACTGTGCTGCAATATGATATTGACTTAAAAGATGCCTGACCTATCAAGCAGCATCCCTACTGTGTTAATCAGGTAATAAGAGACCGGATGAAAGAAGAGTCACAACATCTGTTAGACCATGGATTGGCAAGACCATGTTCCAGTTCCTGGAGTTCACCCTTTTAGCATCCCACCAGTTACTTCTCCCACAAATTTAACAAGCATCAGCTGAGGTGCATGACTATTGAAAAGGAGGAGGGGGGGTATTACGGATCCCATAGGCAGTATACCCTTGTCTTTGCTGTGGCGTGGTTTGTTCTGTTCTCCTTTCTACCAATTAAGGCTAACCAACACGTCATCTGCCCCTCTGGAGGGATTTCCCCCTGGTCTTGGGTTTTAATAAGAGATTCTCCTCTTATCATGCCTTTGTCTGTTCCAAAAGGTCCGCAATCTGCACCTACTCCTAAACTCCCCATGCGTTCCACTGTCTGGTGATAATTTTCTCAGAACCGTGTTAAAATACATAAACCAAATATATTCTTTGTTTCCAGAACTATGTGCATCAACTTCTTTCAGGACACTCTGACATAGAAACAGTTCTTTTATGATGAGTTTTTTTGTCTTTAGTTTCATAGCAACCTATATTTTGTTATATCATGATGGATAAATACTGAACACATTTAAAAATTTCAGCAAAAATGTAAACTTATTGGTAAACACATTATTATAACAAGAATGTCCCTTACAACTACAACAAATTTCAACTAAATGATGTGGGTGATGCAGTGTACTTAGTTATCACTCAAAGGAAAAAGAGTAATAGATTACTACTTTGACAATAATTACTTTGACAATAATTACTAATTTGAACCAATAGATTAAGAAGTGGTGATTTTTAGAACATTTGTTGTGTGTTTGAATTTTGATCTTGTTCTTCTTTCTAATATGATACACGGAAAAGATACACTAACTGATATGCAAATAAAACAGTTATTTGTCACATATTTCAACATCACTTTGACAACACACAGGTTTTATCTGACAGGATTCACAACACGAAATAAAGCTACAGAAAAAACAGGAAGTTACATGATAAAACCAACAATGTTTATTTAAAATCGAGAATTATTTTTATTATTAAATATATTAATAATTATTTAATATGTTTAATATAAAAGACAGGAAGTGACATGATAAAACATCTCTCAATGACCATCTATGAATTGATTTGCGTTCCTTTTCAAAATTTACAAGATTGTGATGATTCGCATGATCTAAAGCTCAGTGAATCAAACTTTACCAAAACATCATACGATTTTAATCTTAACTTCCAATTTATTTACATGTTTCCTATGGAAGTTATAATGACTTACATTTTCATCAGGCCTGTTGTGCAGATAGATTAAAAATGCAGAGGGTAGTCAAGCTATTTGACTTGCTTTTTCAGAAGGAATTATTTAGAAAATGAGACCTTGTCTCAAGTGCAAGTAGGTGAGTGATTTTTGCATCAAATTTTCCATCGCAGAACTATAAAGATTTTACTTAACATGATCGCGTAAAAACTTGTAGTCACCCAGCAATCGTGTTCTTTAAGTCGTGAAAACAACATGGTGGCCAAAGGGTTTTCCTTTTTTAATGAACATATAATAAAACAGTTTTGTAACTTTCTGATTTATCATCAAATGTCTCTGAGAGACGGAAACATTTCCATCCAAGACTATGAAAACTGAATTGTAGACTTCCACTGACACTGATGGCAATTCTCATAAAATTTGTTGAAGTCATTAAGAATCAAGCTGAATAAACAATGAGCCGTATATTTTATGAGTTGTTAAAGAGGATTCAGGTCTACAGGAACCCAAGCAGAGCTTTATGAATTCCTCTTTTACAGAATGAAGTCAGAATGTTAGTTGACTCATGGCGGAGTTTATGAAAGCATCTGCCACTGCCCTACCTGTACACACAACGTGCTACATTGCGTAACTTGTTGTTATCTTCCTCCATTCAGCTCTGCAGAAGACTTCAGCAACTTCACAATCTTTGTCCGGAGCTCCTTGGCTTTCTCTGCGTTCTCTCCTCTCTCCACCTGTTCTTCTGCCAGCTGGAGCCCCTTCAGCACCGACTGCAGGGCGTCTGCATTCTTCACCGAGTCCATCTGGTCTCTGTCTGCCTGGATCTCCTCCACCCAGTCCAGGTAGGCCTGAAGTAATCCAAGGTCATCCACAAAGTTTGCAATAATGCGGAGTCCAGGTCGACGATGCTCCAGCTCCCTCAGCCTCCTCCTCCCAACCTCTCCGATGTCATTCCCAACAATGCTGATAAAGGAAGACAATACCCAGATGGGAGTTATTACTTTTCATTGTGTCAAATCTTTAACTCACACTAGATGGCAGTGTTTTCATACAATGTAACATTGAGAACACTGAGCAGAAGTTGGTGTTTTTAAATCTTACGTCAGTGTCTTCAGAGAGGTGTTTTTGCTAAGGCAGTTGACAATGTTTTCGGTTCCTCGCTCTGTGATGCCGGTGATGTCCAGATAGAGTTCTTCCACAGTGGTGTTGTGCTCCAGAGCGTTCCACAGCTCTAAAACCCCCTCGGGACCCAGGTTATTGCCACACATACTGTGTACAAGGGTAGAAAAATTGTGTTGCAGTAAAATACATAAAGTTTAGTGTCTAATGACTAATTTTAAGGGCTTGAAGCCAGCGGTGTCAACGTATATGCAAGTCTTGGTATTCAAAGGTCTGGAATTTCACTGATGCTACAGTTGATTGTGTGTACAGAAGGCTTTTTGGTCCTTTTTTACAGAGTTTCAGTCAGCAGCATCACACCTGTAGAAAACACGACCACTATACATAGCAAGCCCATCATCTCAAAATTTTAGCAAATACTTAAATATATTAATTGTTTTTTTTTAATTTCATTGTTTTAGGTCATGCTACTTGATTAATTATTACTAGGAATTGTTGTTTTCTACAGCTGGGAAGTGCTGACAAAAATGTTGAATACATGTCAATAAATTCACAATTTTAATAAATAATTTGAGTCCTTATTATCAGTACTAGTTTTCTGTCATTCTTTGACCAATATGACTGTAAAATGACCAATATGACTAGTATTAAAGTGTATTCTATGTGGTATTAAAAAGTCTTAATTTGGTGAATACTGCAGAAACCGTTGGGGTGTGAGTGCAGAAAGGTTTGACAAAGAAACAAAAAGTGGACCTAACTTTGATCAACTGTTAATATGTTTGGATAATGACAATGACTATCCATTACGTATCATGAATTAGACTACTGTCCCCTCAAGAGCTTTTACTTGCTAATGTATGCCTTTTATGACCGTTACACCCTCATAGCTTTAAACCCCTTAATGTTTTTCTTTTCGAAGTGGTATTTATAATAAATGGTCTGTCATGACTTACAACAGCTTTTTCACTCGGCACTTATTTGATTTCAGAACTGCAGATTCCAAAATAGCTGCTTGTCTATCTAGGCAGTTGTATCTCAAACTGAAAAAGAGCAGAAAACATTAGGTTGACATTGTTTTATACGATCCATTCATCCATTTCCTAAACAGCCTATCATGCTGAGGCTCCTTAGGTGGTATGGTGTCTGTCTCAGCATGCATTTGGTGGGAAGTGGGGTACACCCTGGAGAATCTATCACAGAGTTAACCCACAGACAGACAAACATGCAGTCACAGGGAAAGATGCAAATCCCACACAAATGCACTGGCCAGCCATAAAATAAGAACCCAGTTTGGTTTTCATTGCCCAGTATTATGTATGTCAGGTTAATATAAAATCAGTTACTCACTAGAGAGATTCACAGCGATGTAGGATTGGTCCCAGTCTGTTTAGTCCTCTGTTTCCAATGTTGGAGTAGCCTAAGTTGAGCTCCTGCAGCTTGTGTGGAGAGAACTGCAGCACATAGTGCATGGCTGCACAGTCCACAACACTCAGCTTCATTTTAAACAGGTTCAGTTTCTTGATCTCTGGTGCTGCCATGCTAGTGGTTTCCTTCATGTGAAACTCCATCAGGCAGTGGAGAAGATTCAGGGCTGCCTGGTTCTCGAGCTTCCTGCTCTTAAACTGGGTTTGGAACCACAAACCCAGCCCGGCAGGGATGCCACCTCCTTGCTCCAAGGGGGTAAGAACAAGGCCATCCAACTGACCTGCCAACCGAGCTCGGAGCATGCCCATGAAGAAGCGTGTGAACATCTGGAGGCTCTCCAGCTTGTCCATGTTGAGGTCTGTGTTTCGCAGGAGTGCAGCTGCGGGGGATAGTGGACGTTGCCCAAAGCACCAGAAGTCCAGAGCTTGGGTTATGTCCTCCTGGCTGAACAGATTGATTGCACAGTAGAGGGCAGCCAGATGTTCTTGAACAGTCAAGTGGAAGAAAGAAAACATCTCCACTGTTTCCTCTTTGAGTGGCTGGAGGATGTGACAGAGAAAGGTGCTCTGGAGATCAGCAGGTTTAACACCGTAGTTCTCCAAATCCGCTGGGTTGAACATGATCTTTTTCTGCAGAAGGTTTTCATAAGCCAGCTTTCCAAGGTTTGTCAGTTGTTGCTTTGCTAGTGAGAGAACCTCAGATCTAGGGGTGCTTCTCTCTGCACTCCCCCTCAGCGCATGGTGCTTGACTGCAGTAAACAGGTAGCAGAAGTAAACCTCACTGACTGTTCTGGGCGGGTTCAGCTCCAGAGACTTTTCATCACCAGCATCTTGATTTCCTGAAGAGAAGAACTCAGCCATAGCAGTACAGATGATGTAGCAGTAAAGAGGGATGAAGGACAGCACAAAAAGGTTGTCATTGTTCAAGATGTAATCATAGACTTTTTCAGAAACTTTACTGTCTTTGTAGAACTTGGCGGTATATTCCTTCACCTGGTCCTCCTCAAAGCCCAGCACAACACAACATCTCTGGAAGAAGCGCTTTGGAGCTTCAGTAGACGGCCTTGTTGTGAGAATGACTGATGCCTCTGGGAGAAGGCTTCCCTTGATTAAAGCCACCATCAGCTCTGACACTGGCACTTTCGAACCAACATCAAGGTTTTTGTCAGGACTGTTCCAGTCCAAGGGGAATTTGAACTCATCTAATCCATCTAAGATGAAGAGCAAAGAGCTGGGCGAGGTGAAAAGATCAGGTAAAGCTTCCCGCAGGTACCGGAACCTTTCTCCAAGCAGCTCCAATAAGCTCAGTGGTGCTTTAATCAGATTGAGCTCTCTGAAGCGCAGGTCAAAAATGCAGGTGAATTCGCGCATGTTCTTCCCAATCGCCCACTCATAGACTAGTCTCTGTACGGCTACACTCTTTCCGATACCAGCAATACCCTTCACCTTAACCCTTTTTGGGGGCCGTCTTGATGTTCCTTGGGGGCTCAATAGATGGCACGGCCGGATGCGCTGGCAGGACTGATGGACATAGATGCGAGCTCGTCTGCTTGCCAGGTCAAAGTACTCATGTTGGCTGCTGCCAACTAAGTCATCATCTTCTGTCACAAAAAGGTCAGTGTAGCGGATCTCGATGTGAGAAGCTGAGTTTGAAGCCACTCCCTCACCCTCTGAGTAACACTTTAACTGCTCTGTGCGTTTCAGTAGGGTAGTTTTATGGGCAGAAATTGGGACTGCAATGGAAGACAGGAAGATGAAATGTATTAAATTAATCTTCAGTTTTCTATAAGATCAATATTTTGACTTGTCTTCTTCAGTTCACCTAAGATATTGACATACCTCGGATGTTGGCCAGCTTTACACTCCTGCTTGGCTTCAGTTCTTTAGCTGCAATGAAGATCATTTCACTTCATTACATTTATAAAACATGGGAACAAGTCAAGTATGTTGTATCACTATAAACACATTAAAAAATGTTTAATAATAATAATATTCTAAAATAATAAATCCATACCTTTATCCTCAGTTGTCAGGGTAAATCCTTTGCTCTTTCCTTTGAACAGTTTAGCAATGGGGCCTTTAGGCTTCTTCTCTGTGGATATTACAGGATTCATATAGTAAAAATGTGTGATAAATATAACACAACATAGTGTAATTTCTAATTAGGCCTATGTTAATGTCATTAGTTTGCAGGTATTTGGTCATAAACCAAAGTTCTAAACAAATATTGTATCATTTTGACCTGATGTTGGCACCAGATGAAATGTCAGGGGACCATCGGAGTCATTACAACATTATTTCACAGCAATATCTCCAACAGTTGTCGAGACATTTGACTCAAAACAACAAATGTCAACTTGCTGGTGGGGCTACAGGAAATGTCAGGAGATTGTCAAAGTCAGTAGGATTCACCCTCAATCACTAGGTCTCAATGGATGGCAATGTCTGTCGGTTGATGCCTAAAAATGTAACTCATCATTGCTGAGCTAAATATTCTATTTGATTGCTAAAGTCAGCAGAAATTACTTGGCAAGGCATCACAGTTGACTGTACCCTGTGAATAATCTTCTCACACCTTTGTTACTCAGGCTATGCAATTTGCAGTGCAAGATTTTGAAAAGCAATATTATGCAACTTTCTTTTAACTTTTAATGCACCTGTTTATGTAATTACTTACAGTATAAAGTAATCACCAGTATATTAAAGCAACCTCACCATCAACTTTCAGAGGTGCAGGCACTGGCTTACTGACTGCATCTGTCCTGCAGTGTTTCTCCACCCAGACCTGCAGATCCCTGCAGTAATAATCCTGCACCTCCCTCAGCACCTGCAGAAACTTTTGGCTGCTCTCCTCCTGGGCACACACTGTCTCTAGAGCCTGGGCCACGGCATTGGAAGGTGATCTCTCCAGCAGAGACAGGTAGTGGGCAGAGGAAAGCACCTCAGCATCACGCAGCCAACGCAGCAAGGGTGCTGGGTGGTCACGGGTCCAGGTCAGCAGCAAGTCTCTCTGAGACCGGAGCAATTGCTGAGCTGAGTTCATGGCTTCAGATAATACTGTCGGGAGGAATAAAATCAACACAAAACAAGATGTCATGCAATAACAAGTAGAGCTCTAAATTAATGAATTACTCTGTCTTAAGAGCACAGTGAGGGGCTTTATGGTAACTGTAACTGTAGTTAGAAAACTACAGTATGAAAAAACAATAAGGAGTTCTGCAAAAATACCATGCTCAATGATTAAAATGCTTACCTTAAAGAAATAGTTTATTTGTTGTATTCTGTGTTACCTTCCCTCTTGTCTAGTTTGGCCATTGCAGTCATGAGTGTTGGCAGGAAAGCTGTTTGTGTTCTGTCTTGAGGTGCAGGGAGGCGGAGTGCCATGACTTAAGCAGCAATTCAAACAACTTTTCAAAGGGTCCATAGTTCACAGAGTTGAAGTCTTTGTCCCAGCCTCTGATAAATCGTTTTTTGTTTGATCCAGCAGAAACATGCCAATCCCCTCCAGTGACGTGGAAGTGAAATATCAAACGGTTATGCATTTTCATAACATACAGTTTTATAATTTTTATAAATGTTTTATGTATATTAACAGATTGAACAGCAGTCTAAACTTGTTGAAATACAAAAGTTGTAGCGTTACACTCTTCGCCTTTGTTTCCAACCTTTTATATAACTGTGATGACCTACTTACATTGTCTGACTGAGTTATTGTGGACAGAACAGATAGGAATCAGTGTCAGGCAGAAAAGTTAATCATTAAACTGTTTATTCAACTTTCTATGGAACTTTAATTGCGATCATTTCTACCACACTGCAAGAGGTCTGGTTAGGACGTTCCATGTAGACAGAGGGAATCAGAGATGAACACATTTAGTTGTTGGAGCCTTTGAGGAAATGGCCAAAAGCATGAGAATGACTCATCCATTGTCATGTGTCATCTAATGTGACACTTGCTGAGGTCTTTCTTTCCCCAGCAAACAATTCCTAGGTCCACCACTTGAATGAGTATTTGAATCTTTTGACATGTTTAAATCATTTAAATAAAGTTGTAAAGCTACCATTGCAGATTGTAAAATTACATTTTGAGCCATTAGCTCAATGGTATGTGAGGAATGAATGTAATAAGCAGAGATGATATTGAACACATTGGAAGAAAAAGGCAGGAAAGGCAGTAGGCATCAAAGTGAAGTCATTGTTCCAGGAGCAAAATGTAACAGTCCAACTTCCCCCTCATTGCTCCTCTGTTCATCCTTCTCTCTGTCTGTGCTGGCAGAGCAGGGTTGCAGTCATGCATGTGGACACTGTCTTTCTTGTGTGTCCTCTGGTTTTTGGTGAGTAATTCAATCCTGTACGATTTTTTTTAATGCATTAGCTTAGGATATCTGTACGAATTTCAAGGACTACTCTGTTATTTGAACCTCTTTAAATTGACTTGTTATCCCTGATGTCGCTGTTACTTGTAATCTATTACTGTAAACGTTGGAGAAATTGTTCTTTTTTGTCTGGGAATGTTTCCTGCAAAATATGATGTACTGGAGGATTCACAGGTTTATATTCACAGATAAGGATAATTTCCGTTGCTTTAATAATTTTATGCTCATTTATTTTTTCCATGAAGTTGTTGACAATGTGAAAATACACATTTCCTGAAATAATCAATATAATTTTGTTTTTAAAATATTTACCACATAGTATCCACTGAGTACAAAACTAGGTGTAGTAGATTTTCCAGAGCCAAAAGTGCAGTTGCTCTCTTCCCTTTTCTAAATATATATCTGTTGCGAAATTTTTCTGGGTCATATTGTGCATTTGCAGACAGTGCAGCGAAATACAGCCGTTCTGACCTCGTGTCAAGACGTATTCTTTATGATGACCTTTCTAGAAGATCTCGTTAATTCAGTTACAGCTCGATGATTGGAAGTGGCAGCTTTGTAGCTTGGAACAGAAACTTTTTAATTTTCCATGCACTCTGGAAATTGTCATTGGCTTCATAGCGGTCACCTTAAAACTAAAAAATACATCAAGCACATAAAACATGAACATCCCAACTATGAGACACAATTATATGGTGAGAAAGCTTGATAATAGACCTGCTGTCTCCCATGATTTAAACATAGTTAGGCATAGTTACATCAAAACCTTTGTAAATAATTTTCTGTTCTCTATCACAGCAGCAGCCTTGTGGAGCGGGGTCGAGGCAGTCTCTCCTGTGCCCACAGTCCCCGACCATGTCAAAGCACTGGTAGGCTCGTGTGTGGTGATTCCCTGCTCTTTCACTCCTCTAGCTCCTCACCCTCTCAGGGGGAGGAAGGAGAGGGTGGATGTCAGGCTGAGGTTCAGAGGTGGTGGAAAATTCTTCCCGCTCCGCAGCACCGCTTTTAACAGCGAGGACAGAGATCAAGTGAGCCGAGACTTCCAAGGCCGCACGTCCCTCTTTGGGAAAATCGCAGATGGAGACTGCTCAGTGAAGATCGAAAGGATCAGCCAGGATGACCCACAGGTGTTTGAGATCGCTCTGAAGAAAAGGGATGAATTACTCTGGGGGAAGCCAAGGAGCTTCAGTCTGAATGTTGTGGGTGAGTCACTCTACTGCCTCTAAAAAGCATTTATTCTTTTGGATATTTAACAACCAGATGATATATGCATATCCAAGCTTTATCCAACATTCAGACTACATAAAGAAAAAATAAGAAACAGTCATAAAAAGATCAAATAACGAAGTAAAAAAGACAAAATAAGGAATGTGGCATCATTCACCTTAAATACTATCACACATGGACTGATCAATAGAAATAGTTCCAATACCTACATTTGGGAGAAATAATCCACAATAATGGCCTTTGTAGGAGATTCATCACAATTATTTTTTAGAATTATTATCTGGTTTTAATGAAATACACAGCAGTAATAAAACACAGTAATGATGGATATTTTCCTTACTGATAGATACTCCTGAGGCTCCCGTCATCAGTGGGATGTTGTCAGCCACAGAGGGACAGCTGGTCACCCTCAACTGCTCCGTCAGCTATCACTGCCCCTCCACACCTCCTGCCCTGCAGTGGAGCTGGGAGAGGGGAGCCCAGCTGAACAGCACTGAGCCTGGGGAGGTGAAGACGCTCTCCCCTGAGCCCCACAGGCCGATGTTGTTGGCCTCTCTGTCCTTTACTGTGTCACACAAGGTGAAACCCAGGCTCAGATGCGAAGTCAGCTACCCAGGAGCCAAAACATTGGCCAGTTCGAAGGATCTACATGTGACATGTAAGAATAGTTTTGACTGTCTTTATGTTGCTTTGCTCAGTTTACACTAAAATATGCTAAGAATTCTCTTTTTTTTCTCATGCTCTCTAGTTTCCCCGAAAGATGTAATGGTTCAGGTCCAGTCCCTGATGGTGCAGGAGGGGGGCAGCGCCTTGCTGGTCTGTTCATGTAAAGCTGACCCGCCGGTGTCTGAGTACCGCTGGTCCTACAGCCAACACGGCCGCACGGTGCACCTCCAACAGCGCACACACACAGTCCGGGTGTTCAACGTGACCCGAGACATGCTGGTGCGCTGCTCAGCACAGAACCTGATTGGTCGAGGAGAGTCCCGGCCCACGTCGCTGAACATACAGTGTAATCCTACTTCCTGTAGGCCTCCGATGGCCAAGCACACATTTGGACTATTTGACAACGAGCCTTACCTGCATATGTTTGGTTGTCAAGGCTGTCGAGGAGTAACAGTAACACCAGGCTAAAAACCTTTCAGTCTAAAGTGCTCTCTGCTACACCTGTAACCACACCCAACAGTGATGTCACAGTGTACTGCCACACTCTGGAGTACACTTTGACATCACTGCAGCAAGGTGAGAAGTTAAATCAGTAAAGGTTCAGCAAAAACAAGATTTTCAGCCGGTGTTAAGTTTTCCTTTAAGGTCTTACAAGGTAGAGAAATGTTTCAAGGTTCCTCTTCCAATTTGATTGTAGCCAAAATGTCCCTAGAGAAAGACTTTGGAGGAAATGTTTGACATTATGCTCATTCACTTTCTATCTGAGATTTATATGAGAAAACATATTCCACTCTTATGTCTGTGCATTAAATATGAAGCTACTGCAAACAGCGGTCAGCTTGACTTACCGGGCAACCAGCACAGACTCCAGGATGTTACTGGTCCTGGCCAAGAAATAGTTTGGTAGATAACCGCCTATCAAACGGAGATGGACGGAGCCAGGCGAACTGTTTCTCCCCCCCGTTTCCAGTCTCTACTGTTTCCTGGCATTGGCTTCATATTTAGCTTACAGACATAAGAGTGGTATTGATCTTCTCATCTATAGTCACTCTCAGCGAGAAATTGAATAAGTATATTTACCAAAATGCCAAACTTTTCATTTTAATGTTACAATCATATTAATTATATTTTATTTATATGGTGCAAAAGCACTCACTGGTCCCATATGTACAGAGTAAAAACAATATTGTGAAACAGAGTTACAATATTACATAAATAAAAAGTAAAGTATAAATAAATGAAGAACATAAAGAAGATTAGGTAAATATTAAGTATAAAAGGTTTCAGGCAAAGATTAAAATATGATCTTTCTCTCCTACAGATAAACCAGTCATCCTCCGGCTCTCCACCTGTGTTGTGCAGGATTTGGAGGTGTTGTGTCACTGTTCAGTCGACTCCAACCCCAAACCAGCAGTCACCTGGAGCGTGAACGGGACTGTTCCACCTCACGATTACAACATATCAGTAACATCTGAGCTTGGCATGCTAACAGCTACTCTGAGGGGCAGCATGGACAAACCGCAGACTGTGATCTGCTTTGCTTTCAATGCACTGGGAAATGACTCCCTGATGTTGCTGCAGGGAGGAGAAGGTGTGTTCAAAGCACCGTTTTCCACACTAACAAACACAACAGCTCAGCCTCTTGATTATTCACTCTGATGTAGGGCTGCTGCTGACACATCTGTGCAACATGCCTGCAGCTTGAAAACACAAGTAGACGAGAACAAGAATGCACTAGGAAATGTTGCAAAGAAAACCTTATATTGTTGCACCCTTACTGAAGTATGACAGCTTTTTTGTTGCTGCTGTCCATTTAATATTTTTTTAATATAGGGCTTAGTATGTTGAATTTTAAAAAGATTTTACAGATGTTATTATGGAATATCTAAGTGAAGCCATTATATCAAGCTTAAGTGACAAGCAATATGTCTGAGAGGCATAAACTATAATCCATGTTGTTCCACACATGGCAGGGAGGGAGAATTGCAATTATTATATGACAGTTTTACATCAAATGCTGATCCATCTTTTTGTCCTCTTTTTGTCCCTATACAGAGACTTTTGTACCTATGTTATGGTTGGTGATACCCGCTGTGGCCATTTGCCTGGTCGTATTCCTACTGTCTCTTTTTTTCTACTGCTGCCGAAAGAGAGCCGGAAAGTATGTGAAGCAATTCAGCTCTTTAAATGTTCACTTAAATATGTAACATTCTGCTTATTTTGAGGTTCACGTACCTGTTCTGCTCCTCTCAGACATGTCCTGAGTAGACGCCCAGCGGTGTACCCTGAAGGCTTGGGAATCTATCAGGACCAGATGCCCCTCTACATTAACTGCACAGAAGTAACTCATATCTACACCAACGGCAGCTACCAACTTGTATACCAGAACTGCACACCTCTTTTTGTCCATACTAAGCAGGTATTTGATTATCTTGATCTTTGAGTGTAGGTTATGTCCTTCACAACAGAGGGCATTGCATAGACAAAAATCTCTAATACCCAAAATTGAGGATGAGCAACATCTGTCCCTTTTTTTTCAGATCCATCCAATGGGCAGAAGAGGTGGGGAGAGAAGAAGAGTAGGAGAGGGTGGAGGAATAGACAGACGTGCAGGTTTGGGAGTCAGAAGCACAAGAGAGATGCCAAGTGACGATGCAGACACGGCCATCTACTTGGAGATCCTCTGAGCTCACTGTGGAGAAGACACATGATTCAAGTGTTACATTAAACTGATGGTAATCCATAGGTTATGTAACTTTCAGTTATTGTATATATTGTACATGCATATCTATATGTCACCCTCATTTCAAATGCACCATGCACTATCTTGAATAGCTAGTGGTGGTCTATCACTCTCATAATCTCCATCATGTCTGTGTCTTTGAGTGTTGGCCTGTGACCTACCTCTGTGCTTTTCTTTTTTTTTTAATAAAAGATGAAACGGTTTGATAAAAGAGGTTTTTCATCATTATATCCTATGTCTGTTCTACAGCGCACACAAGCACATACTCTTGGATTTGATTCGGTCTTACCAGTCAACTTCTCCATTTGCATTTGTAACAGCAGCTGCAGCATGTCTAACACGAAGTGATCCTCAGGCGGTGTTTAAAGTTTCTGTGGATGGAGAAAGACTGCAGCTCAAGCTCAAATGCAATCTGCAACATTTATTGCATAAGTGAGGAAGTGTATCACATTGCTCATGAGAAAACATGTGTTGTCATTGCAGGGAGAGCACTGGTGTAATTAACTAAATTAATAATGGCTCTGTTCTATTTAGTATGTTTTACCAATGTCAAGGAAGCCCAATAGGACCCTGAAACTGCAATACTTAAATATTATATAGAGTAAATGTTTGTAAATTTAGAGAATGGCACAAGCCAAATATGTTTATAGAACTGCCATTTACTGTAAAATACCCAGACAGTGCCATTGATCCCTCCATCCTACAAAAAAGAAAACGTATCTTTACATAAGTTATTGCAGTCTAACTTTCAGATCCAACTGACTTATAAGATTTAACTCCATCAGCAGATGTCTGAATATTTTGTTGTTAACGTAGTTGACATTTGACTATGGGGGATTATTCAGCTCAAATCAGTTTTTTTGCTACATCAATGTATATAAAACCCATTTACGTACACTGGCCTAGGGTACTGTATTTTATATAGCTTTCCTTTTTTAGTTTATTTTATACTTATTTCTCCTGTATTCCTGTACTTTTTGTGCATCTGTAAATTAGGTTACATTTAAAGTACTGCTGTAACACCTACGTTCCCCCTTGACATCAGTATTGTGTCATCTGATTTCTAGAACTAAAAGATTAGGAAACAAGGACACCCACTGTTTCATTAATACAATTGCAGTCAAGTCAGGAATGCAAGAAATTGACCTAATTTTAATGTTGATTTCAACTATACTTTTCCTGCAATAACATTTCAAAATGTCTGCCATGAAAAAGGTCTACTGAAATGTTTCTTACAAACAAAAAAAGATGACAGATGGAACAGAAGTAATGACTTCTTTTTGGGTTCTTTATTAAATAGTTTTGTTAATTATTTTGTATTCATTTCTTCACATGCTTGGTTATTTGATGATGTTGTAATAGAGTAAAATTGTTCACCGTCTCACTAACAGTTTCTCTCAACAAGTACCGTGGACGTACAGACACGGCGCTGGGTGGCGGTAGACCTCCGGCGATGCGGTTAATTAGTTGCAGAAGAAGAAGAGCGACGCGCTCATTGGACGGAACGGCCGCTGGTCGGAAACTGCGTCACAGCACGAAACACGCCAGGCTTTTGGTGGGAATATGAGTTCGCCTCCACGCACGTTTAACTTTAAATTAAAAGCATTAGTGTTTGGTTTTTTTCATGTTTAATGTAACGCCATTGTAAGCGGCCGTGTGCCAAGTACATAACAGCTTCAAGGGTCCATGTACCGGCCCCTGGGATCTGGTGAAAGCATCAAGCGGAGCAGGAGAAGTTCCCTCTGCCTATTGTTTGCTAGCATGCTATCACGCTAGCCAACACAATACACTGACGTGACGGCTCCAGGCTGAATTTACAGCCACTGAAAGGACTCTTGTGTGTTTTATGGTTTGTTAACCGGTTACGAAAGAGCTCAGTGGCAAGGCAAGCGCCCGGCTGGTTTGTTTCCCTCCACACTGGCTAATTAATCTGCCCTCGACAACATGCCAGAAATCAAACTCAAGCACGTCGTGTCCTGCAGCACCGAGGACACTGTAAGTTCATCCGTCACACGCATTCAGTCTGTAACATGTCACGCGTTCCTTCCACTCACTGTCATGTCATGGTGCGAAACAGACCCACAAGGCAGACAACCTGCTGAGCTCTGACACCTACCGAAAGTGGAAAGCAGCGAGACCCGGGGAGAAGCAGACGTCGGTCATTCTGCAGGTACGTTTTTCTGCCCTCCTGCTCCCGCACGAGTTGGCCGGCAGCGTGACATAACCTGTTTGTGCTGTCGTCACTCGTGGAGTTTATTGAGGTTGCAGGTGCCTACCACAGAAACCTGGTGATCCTGCTCATTTGATCCAAATCAAACACCGACACCTCAGATATTAATTGCTGGGTCCCACAGAAATGATTACAACTCAGTGAGTATAAATCCGAGGTCCCCAACTGATCTGCCTGTTCCTTTCCCGGCTGTTAATCTGCCAAAGGAAACTAAATCTTTGAATCTAACGTGCCATTTTTTGTATGTGATTAGAGTTGTGCAATGGTGTTTTCTGTAACTTGTGAAGCAATTTGCAAACAAAGTGCATTTGTGTGGTATATGACCAATTACAAATATTGACTTCCACTCCCACTTCTCTTTTGTTGATATATTTTTGTCCCTTTGGGAACCCCCATGTCTGCATGGTGTTAAGATTTCGACCTTCTTAACTTACATACACATTGGCGTTGTTTCTGTTTCCTTTTTTTTTTTTTACCACAGAATGTTGTTAAGGGAACAGGCAGAAGTCAGTTGCCCGTCTCCAGGTTATTCAAAATGCTGCTACGGAAAGGCTTTTAACAAAGTCTGGGAGACAAGAACATATTGTGCTCATCTTTGTCTCTCTTCCCCTTCTGCCTTTTACAGAATATGTTAAAGGCACTTTGGGTGTAGTGTTTTGCTTACATTTCAGATGTTAGACCTCTGCCTGCCAATAATAACTGGGCCTTTTCTGTCCCTGCTCTTCAGCTTTAAAACAACACAATCATGACTTTCATGATTTTCAACCATACTATCTTTTATTTTATTCTTTTTAGATAGCAAAGCAGAGTGTGTATTACAAAGTATTGAATCAGTAAGGAACAGTTGGTCTATGCCCAATTATGTATGGATATGCATTTCCTTGACTTAAATATGTAAAAAAAAAAAACAAGGCACATGCATCTACTCTTTTAGATCTTTTGACTTTGTTTCTTGTGTAAGCTCTGTTAACCTGTGCTGTTTTACCTTTCTCTCAGTTTGAGAAGGAGGAGCAGGTGCACAGCATTGATATTGGAAATGAAGGGTCAGCCTTCATCGAGGTCTTGGTGGGGAATTCTTCAGCTGTCCGAGACCAGGACTATGAGGTATGTGCAAAGTGTATCATCTCCTTATTGTTGTAATTAGTAATAACTCTATATTGTTTTTCCTTATTCTTGGATGTCAATCCTTCTCTCTCTGTTTTAGGTTCTTTTGGTTACTTCTTCTTTCATGTCCCCCACGGAGAGCCGTAACGGCACCAACACGAACCGGGTACGTTTCTTTGGGCCCAACCAGCTGCAGAAGAGCACAGCACAGGAGAAGTGGGACAGAGTGAAAATTGTGTGCAGCCAGCCATACAGCAAGGTAAGATCCCAGTTATTTAAAATACATAGAGTGCAAATGGATATATTCATACAACAGAACCTGACCTACAGTACAAATTATTGCTTTAAGCGCACGGCACAGTATGGATCTACTTGTACTGAAGCTGCATGGCTGCACCCGTAGATACTGATGTAGTTTTTAGTAGTTCAGTTATGATAACGACTGACTTAGAGGTTACTTCTGTGAAAAGAAACAGTAATAGGCATAAATCCATTGCTACTTGTGAAATGAAACCTTGAGATTATTTTGTGTGTGTTCTTTGTAGAACATAGCTTACGGACTGGCCTTTGTTAAGTTTCATTCACCGCCTGACAAAAACGATCCTCCTCCAACAACCTCCCCGGTAAGTCATGCCACGTGCTGGAGACGGTTACTAAGTTTCAGTACTTATACTAAAACAATAGTTTTCGATAACTTACTTTGAAAGGTACTTTTCAAAACATGTTTTGGTCAGCTTTAGCTGTGAAAGGAACAAGCACCTGATAACTTCAAATTTGCTGCAGACTTCATCACTTTTAAGAGAGCTGCCAAATCCTGGTCAATTCAGCAACAAACCTGTAATCATGTCTAGTTTTTAAATGTGTGCTTTATTGTATCGTGCTGTACTCAGTTTACCTTCCTCTTACCTCACTGTTTTAAGCTTTTATCTGCATAAATGCCCTTCTAGGGACAGGTGTTGCAAACCAGCATTTGCTATAAACACTATGATACTTGCATCGGATAGCTGTTTTCCAGTTTGTCTGTGTATACTGTATCTGTCCCTAAATAAAGAAACCAAAAATTAATGAAAAAAAAAAGTGAAAATTTTTAACAAAGCCCTTTTTTTCGTCAAGCCAAACATATCACATGTTAAATGTTGTCATATATCACTTACCTTCTGTCATATGTAACTTTGGCTATATGAAATAGTCTAAAATGATCATCTTAATCAGAAACTGCCCGATCAAAAAAGAAGTAAACCAGATTATCTGACCAGACATATGATGCAGATGTTCTATACTTTGGACTTTGTTATACTACGTTTTTGACACTATGTGCTAATTCACATTTTGGTCAATAAAAAGGTACTGAGGTTCAATACTGAGCCCACTCGTTGACATCTGCAAATAAGGATGTTACTACCATTTACAAAACAAGTTGAAGAAAACAGACAGACCATTATAAGAAGAATTTGTGAGCATGTTACTGTATGATTAAATGTTTGACATGAACGTACGTTTTATTCATATTTTTTGCTTTTATTGATGCTCCTGAGGAGTCCGGCACTAAAACATGGCACAGCATCTCACTGCAGTGGGTGTAACCGCGTGATCTACCATGTGAACTGTACAACTTTATTAGTTATGAAATCATTTGTCAAGTGGAAATCTTTTTGCTATATTCGAGAAAATGCGCTTCAGTCGGCCCCTCCATCTTCTCTTCTGGCACCGAACTTCTCTGTCTTTATCTCCTGTCAGAAACTGACAAAGCTGGGACAGTTCAGGGTGAAGGATGAGTCTCCTTCATCTGGGCCCAGCCTTCAGCCCGGCAGCCTCTTCTTCAGTCGGGACAATGCAACAAAGTCCAGTACTCCACTCAAAGGTAAATCCAGCTGCTGAAACCCAGTTAAATTCTTTCAGGTCCTTGTAACAATAAAGTCTTAATCACGTTGAGTGATTAAAAATGCCAACAGAGCACTAATTAAGCTTTATTTAAAGCGACTTAAGTGTGCCAGGAGACAAAAGGGAGGATATAATTTCAAAGGCATTCTTTATTATGAAGCTACTTTGTGGGAGTAGTTGTCCTTTGTTCCCTCACCAGCCCTCTGCACGTTTCTCTCTTTAGTGTCTCCTCAGAGTCAGAAGTTGAGTTACGCTGCTGCTGCCTTGCAGGTTGGTGGCAGCTCCCACTCGTCTGGCCAAGCTTCCTCCTCCAGCTCTGCCTCACCTCAGGTAGTAAACATCACCATCATTTTCATCACTGAGGGACAGCCATCAAACAGCTGATCCCTTAATGAGCAGTTTTATTTTATTTTGCTTTATTCGGACAACAGGGAAAGCTGAGATGTATGTAGAGAGTATGAAACAGAGGCGATAAAGCTTGTTGTAGGAGTTTTAACTACCATATCATCTCTGGAAATGTTAATTTATTTGATTTTGAACCAAATTGTGTAAAAAAAAAAAACAACAAAAAAACAACTAACTCCCCTTTCTTCACATTAGTGTCACAGTTCCTCAAGTCAACTTTGTCTAAATCAAAATAAGCTTTCAAATGATAGTGTCATTATCAGTGGAATAATAACATGTTGAACTGCTCTTTTGCCCAAGTAATGTATGTGTTCCAGTGTTTTCCACAGGTTGATAATGTAGCTGTCATATGTTTTCATGAAGGTTTTTTTTTTACTCACTTCACAAACCAAAAATCCCAGGATGTATATGAAAAATGTATGAATACATTTCAGTGTATATATTAAAAAAAAGTCTCAAATAACACACATTATATGACTAAGCTAATTTTGTGTCTCTGTTTTTCAAAAAACTTTAAAAACTCCTTGAAACTTTAAATTGCATGGCTCAGAGAAAAAGGCATCACTGTAACTCTGCCTGAGCCCACTCTGCAAAGGAAACCAGATGCGTCTGTGGGGGGAATGACACTGTCAATATCACCCGAATCTCACTTTGACTTTTGAAAGGAACAAATAAATACAAATACATCTATTTTGAGTGAGCTGCACAAATATGTGTATGCATAGAAAAATAGTCTAAAAAGATATCCCAGTGACTGTAGTTCTGTTTCCAATTTTCTACTGTAATTGTTTCTCAGCCTTTTTCTAAAGGCTACAATAATCTACAATAATCTTTGCTTTTGCATACTGAGTTGGCCACACTTGAATAAGGTTTATAAAATGTAAAAAAGTTTGTCAGAAGCCCTTTTTCTGGCATTAAATGGAAGTGTGGGCGGTTTGTGAGAATATATTTTATTCCACTCATTATCCAACAGTATTTCCTCCAACACACCGGTCTTCAATACAGTCTCAAGCACATAATAGTTTTTCATTTATAAAAGGTTCCAATTTTACTTACATTAATTTTTCCCTCATAGCCACCGGCAAAAAGAAAATTTGAGTTCAGCAAAGAGCGGCAATCTACCTCCGGCCCTCCACCCACAAAAAAAATAAGCCCAGCGGGCTCACCTGAGGGCAAAGCTGCAACCCCCAAACACAAGCCGAGCCCAGCCAGCACGCCAAGCCCCAGCACTGCAAAAGGTAATACTTAGTGTCTGAATGTTAGCACACAGATTAGTTCTTCACCTGGAAAACTTCCTTATGTTATAACAATTGTCTCTCCAGCTTCCCCAATTCACAAGTCTTCTGACAAGAAGCGGGAGAGCCAGTCCAAACCCGAACCTAAACCCAAACAACAGAAAGCTAAATCCCAGAGCACGCCGCAGGTCCCATTCAAGCGGATCATGGAAGGGGTGGTGTTTGTGCTCAGCGGCTTCCAAAACCCCTTCAGAGGGGAGCTGAGGGAAAAGGCTCTGGACATGGGAGCCAAATACCGACCCGACTGGACACCCGACTCTACACACCTCATGTAAGTATAAGTATGTGGAAACTGTATGCTTAAGCTGTCCTTACTTTACCATTTATCACCAGTACTTACTTTTTTCCTCTAATCGCATTGTCTCATGTTTTGTATGTCTACCAAGTATCTATTTTATTGTTACTTATATTTTAAATGAAGAGTGCAGTTTTAAATACCTGAAGTAAAGTAGTCCACACACCATAGTCTGATGGACTTGTTTGTACATAGATGCATTAAAATTGTATGTAATTTTATTGACCGTGTTTAGCCGGTGTACTTGTTTCTATCTCTCTACGCATGTATGCGTTGTTTAAAAGCCAGTATACCTTGATCCATAGCCTAGGGTACAGGGCTTTATTTTTTTTTGCCATTTTCACAGAGAAACACATCAAAACCAGATTTTTATATTCCCACCATAATTCAAAAGTTGTAGCCGCAGGGGACACTGTTCATTGCAGTTTACTATAAAGTCCTCTGGTCGCAAGGTCAGCTCAGAAATATGCCTCCATAATGAGAAAGTGAAGAGATAAATGGGGAGCAAATGCAAAAGAGCTGCAGATAAGCCAAAAGATCTATACGTGGTGAACTGCAGAATGTCGGAAGACGATAAGATTAAAGGGAGATAAACAGAAAGTAAATGTTGTCATAGATAAAGCTTATTTTCACAGGTTTCTTTGGAGAAAATCATTCTGTCCTAGAAAAAATCTAAAAAAATTATCGCATATTTCATTGCTGAAATTATGAAGTTTAAGTTGTGGGACGTAATGTAATATGGACCAAGTACACATCACAATGATCATAGTAAATCATTTTGACAAATGAGCAAACCATTTTTCGTTCATATATTAAGTGCAAAAATGCTTTTCAAATGATGCTCTCTTAATTGTTCCAGAGATGTTCTTTCATGAGATTTTTATCTGATAGTTGTTGTAGTTTTATCATTGAACCAGATTATGGGATTGTGTAACAGCCCTGTTAGCACTCTCAGTAATTCAGTTTGATTGCATCTTGATCCCTGCTGTCAGAGCAGACTATTGCCCACAGCTTCTCTGTGATGCAATGTAATCATATGTGTGTCTATTTGTGTGTGTGTGTGTGTGTGTGTGTGTGTGTGTGTGTGTGTGTGTGTGTGTGTGTGTGTGTGTGCGCGCGCGCATGTGTCTTTCGGGCCATTAATCTCCAGCTGTGCCTTCGCTAACACCCCCAAGTACAGCCAGGTGAAATCAGCAGGGGGCATCATCGTACGGAAGGAATGGGTAATCGACTGCCATAAAAGGAAACAGCACATCTCCCATAAACGGTAAGAGAGGGTGAAATACCAAACAAACTACTGAAAACAGATGATTTTATAGCGATGATAGTAAAGTGAAGCTGTTATGATGCTTGTATTGAAATTCTGACCTGTAGAAAGGCCTGGGCTCGCGCTTGGCCACAGGAACAGCTGGATGGGATTCTGTGTTTTGTTAAAGGACACTTCCGCCTGGGTGACAGCCTGGTTTTAGTGTGTCCAACATATGAATCCACATCTGATTAATACTTTCTCTTAAGCCACGTCTGTACCTCTACATAGTACAATCTGCGCACAGCACTCACACTGATTGAAGCGTCCAAAAATACACCTCTCGCAGCAGTGATGCCCACTTGCCACGGAGAACATTGTAACCTTGAGCAGCTGATGCCTGCTGTGATCACAAATTCAACCCAGCCAGCTCCAGCAGCTCTCTAATTATGTGCCTCATTACAGGGGGAGCTTTTGCAACATCAAGGTCTTCTGTCATCGCTCCACATGAATCTGTGTCTACCGAGTAGTGTAAAGCAGAAAACTCATTTTGGGCAATGGATGGTCTTTCAGCCATTTATATTGTTCACTTTCAAACATAGAATCAGTAAAATTTCTGGCTTCCCAGAGAAGTGCCGGTATACCAGTTTTAATACATACCATGGTGAAACTTCCTGCCTTCGCTAGCATTTTCATTTGATTAGTCACATTCAGGCTGCCACTAATGATTATTTTCATTACTGATTGAACTGTTATTTATTTTCTCTATTGATCGTTTGGTCTACAAAAGACCTAAAGACAGGGAAATATGCCCACCAGATGTTATTAGAGCCTAAGGAAGCATCATCTTTTGCAGAGATGAGATGAGTTCAATTACAAAATAAATGAATGTATGTCAAGTTACAGAGTTGAAACACTGGTACGTGACTTTTCCTTAACCCTGTCAGTGTTAGTTAGGTTTGATAAAAGGCAACCATGGTGTGATTTAATTTTACTATGTTTCAGCTTCAATAGAAGCAGATAGATAACTGAAGTATTTCTGGAATGTTTGATGAATATTGTAATAATACCATTTACTGGGATACTTTCAGCCACTGTAGTTGTAGCATCAAAATTCTGTCCAATAAAAGTAATGGCCCTCATTGTAGTCTTCACTGTAGAAATGTTCCACATGGACTTTGTTTAAGCAGGACTGGACAATTACAGCTGGAGTTGCAATACTTGCATGAGATTCAGAATTGGGCACGTGAGACGAAGCTTTTTAAAGTTGCTTTTTCCTCTTACTGTGATGACTTGGAGAGTAAGGACATCAGGGTCGGAGCATGCTCACAGTTCTGTCACAGGCTGCATCAGTGATGGAGTTGAAAACTTATCTTGTAGTTGAATGACTGTGTATCTGCATGGATGATTGACGATGGTCATCAGCCCTGGAGGAGGACTGTCAAACCCTGTAGAAACCTAAATCAAATTTCCTTTCAGCTGTATTGTTTAGATATGACACAGCCACTGCCTATTTTTATACAGCACAGATGTGCCAGCGTATAGTTGCTTGTGGCTGTCCTTTGATTCTTACATTTGCTCAAATGCTGTATGTAAAGCTTTTTTTGTTTGTTTCTTTGTTTTTGGCATTTAATCTTTGTTTGATAGTGATAGTAGAGAGAGACAGAAAAGGCAGGAGAGAGAGGGGCCGACATGCTGCAAAGGACCCGGCTCTACCTTACTTTATTCTTTCTTTGTGCCCTGCAACACAACTGATTTTATTTTTTTATTCAAAAGAAGTCATAGTTAAATTAGAAATGTGACAGTGGCCAATGGAGACTTTAGCTGTGCAGGAAGTGGTACAGAAATATTAAATATTGCCAGTGTGACTTTTACAGAAAAACTGACTGGGTCTTTTTCAAATACAACACCTGCTTGTAAAATTAGCTGCTCATGATCAGATGATGTTCATGCATCCAGGAGAGAATTATGTTGGTGGTGTTAATCTCACAAATGTATCTCATCGCTTGGTAGCGTGAAACATTTGGGTTTAGAGCTAAAGCCATTGGTTGAGCAGTTGATTAGTTGATCAACATTAAAATAATTGACAGCTATCTTGATAATTGATTAATCTTTGGCATTTTTGCTCTAAAAATCATTAAACATTGCTTCTCAAATGTGAGAATTTGCTGCTTTTCATTCGATCATATGATAGTTAATAGAATATATTTGGGTTTTGGACAGTTAATTGGACAATACAAGCAATTTGAATTAGTTACGATGGATGTCATCTTTTTTTTTTCCCTCAATTTTGTTACATTTCATAGTAAAAAAAAAATCAAATAATCAATTAAGTACTTGGCAGATTAGTCGATACTGATAAAAAATTTCATTGTCAGGTTGCAGCCTTAGCTGAGTTACAAGAACACAATAGGGAACAGCCACAAACCTGTTCATTTGGCTATAATTAGTTATATGATGGGACTGTCATTTCAAATAGATAATTGTCATCCAGTTCCAGCATGATAAATCTGGTGATAGACGGGTGCACAGAAATCAATTTTTGCTCATGTTAGTCTTCAAAGCCAGAAGTGAAAGTGGTCGAAGTAACATTTGGATTGGATTATTCTAGACAGCCACAGTGTGCATATGTGCCATATAAAGAGACTGAGAGAGAGAGAAATGTGGAAAGCTTTTTAAATAAATACCGCTGAAGGGCGATGGCACACAAAGCTGTGGTTTTATGGAATCTGATCCTTTAAGATTCTTAAAAAGTGCATTGAAATGAGAATTTCACTGCAGCTGTGTCGTCATTCTCGCTCGTGCTCGCTTTTTCTCGGCCAGTGTCTGATTGTGGCAAAGATCCCTCACCCCACTCCTCTCCCCCTCGCCTCCCCCATCTCTTGTTGTCAGGATAATCCATTCCCCTGCCCAGCACCGCTATTGTGCAGCGTGTGGAGTGCACAGCTTTGATGATGTATCCTTTATTTAAAAGCTGCATCTGCTATGGGTAATTAAAGGGACCACTTACTTTGATGATGACAAGTACCCAAACAAATACGCACACTCACACTCTCAAACTGTTGCTCCATCATGGACGCAAACACTTTGTCACTGAGCATCTGGAGGCTAATGCACAGTTTCATTCAGCTCCTGACATGCATACGTTCTGTGTAGTGTATATATTAAACATAATGTGACATCCCTGAGCACCCCAGAAATGCATTCTCCATTGCCAATCAGTGAGGGTCCAGAGATGGGCAGAAAAAAAAGAGGAGAGGAGAAAACAATGAAGCCGCTCTACAACGTCCCATCACAATGAACCTGAATAAGTAGACAAATCTCTCATTAAAACCGCTGTCTGTTGCAACATCCCAGGAGGAATTGGCAAATAGTTTGTGTGTTGGAGCCAAAATATCGACACAATCACACCGTGATTCATCTACGGCACATAAAACCTACTCACATACAAACACCTAAAAGTTCTTGCACTGCATCCTGAAGTGTACAGACCCAAAAGTGTAAAAAATGAATTAAGTGTAAGGCTGCAACTAGCCATTATTTTCATTATATTTCCCCCAATTATTGTTTTGATTAATCGTTTAGTCCCCAAAAACCCCACAGATATTCAATTGTAATATACAGTAATATAAAACAGAGAAAAGCAGCAAATCCTCCCGTTGGAGAAGCTGGAACCAACAAATGTTTCACATTTCTGCTTTAAGAAGGATTTTAACCATGAATCGATTATCAAAATAGTTGCTGATACTGTCGATCCATTACTCAATTAGGCATTTCAGCTCTAGATGAGTGCATTTCAGCCGTTCAACTCATCACCATCAGTAGTAAGCAGAGTCACATTTTTTATTTAATGAGCTGGTGTGATGTTCAAGAACCATGATAATAGCATGTTTTTGAATGTTGTTTGTTCACCCCAAACAGTTTATTACTGCAAGCTAAATATGCTAATGTTTCTTTTTAGATTTCTGCTTTCTGCTACACTTTCAACTGATTTTATTTTTATACAATTACAAGTTAATTTATATAACTAGAACATATTTGAGTTTAATAGACTAATGCTTAAACTGTTATTTGATTTGTTGATAAACAAAAGATAAATTACATGAAAATTATCCATGTGTCACATGGAAATACTACAACAGTAAGTTTTTACAACTTAGACTGTTCTGTGAACCCTGTTAACATGACATCATTGACAGGCGCTGTCATAGACAAAGTATAATTTAGGGCAGCAGACTAACAACTATTATGGTTATTGATTAATCTGCCAATTATTGTCTCTGTTAATAATTAATCTTCTGTCCATCAAATGTCAGAAAATAGTGGAAAATAATTAATTAAAATTAAATAATAAATGTCTATAACAATTTTCCAGGGCCTGCTGTAATGTTTATTAAGTTGCATTTTGTTGTCTGATCAATACTTAAGATATTTAGTTTACTGTCCTAAAAGACTGAGGAACCCAGCCAATAATTCAGATCTGAGAGGCTAAAGCCAGTGAATCTTTGTCATTTTTGCTCAAAAACCTCTTACCAGTTTAACGTAAGCGGAGCAGATTGAGCTTGTTGGTCTGCTTTTCAGGTAACGACACCTGTTGTCATAAGCAACAGACTCCCCTTAACCGCTGTGTCCTCATTTTTTTCCAATTTCCTGGGCACTGAGTTTTATTAAACAATTAAGGTCAGTAAAATGTCTCCCAACAGTGTGAGCGGAAATGATTTGTTTTTGATGTGGATCGAATAATTCTTACCATAGTGAGATAAAGTGTCAGACTAACTCAAACGGAAACAAACTGGCACATTATTCCATTATTATCACTCTGTATTCTGATGCAGATCTGTGTCTAGATGCAAGTGAAGAATTTCTGAATATTTTTATTGTTAAAGGTTTAACATGTAACTTTGTACATGTATTGCCAATGTGTGAACTGATTGTGATGTAACTTAAATAATTAGACCTTCCTGACTTTCTTGGTTGCCTATAACAGTCTGTGGACTGATTTCTACTGTATGTGAAGGACTGGGCTATTTTTAGCTCTCCTACAGCACCAACAGTGTGCAACACTAGCTACCGTTAGCGAGTCCTGTTTATCCTGTCTTAAATCTCACTGCTTTATAGTTTTTTAGATTCAGCATGTGTATATATTTACATCAGGTACAACTTTGTCACATGGAGCAATAAAAATATACGCAAAGAAGTAAAGATCCACTAGATTTTCCACTCAGGGTCCTACCTTGCCCTCTAAAATGGTCAATATGACACTGGATTTTACTGACACCTGTGATGAAGTCTGCTGTCCGTCAGACCACAATGTCAGTCAAAACTCCTGTGCACCTCTGTCCAGTTTCTCACCTCCTCACACCTAACCTGTTACTGTGTAAAGTGACCATACTTGTCAGATTGTTGGATTCAAAAAGTTACAAAAATTGACGGACACAGCCAAGATAGTGTCTTAACATGGTGGCCTTCATAACAGGGACATACTGTGTGTTATATACAACTGCTTGTCCTAAATATGGAAACATTCCTACCAAGAGATACCTATATTCTGTTTCTGTCCAGCAGAACACTTACTAGTGCTTTAAAAAAAACAAGATTTATATTGTTTCACCTCCTCCTGATATCTTAAACATTTTTTTCCTCCCCCTGCTGTACATTAGACTTATCTCCCAGCATGCAAACTTCAAAGTATTTCATATACGGGCAGTAGTAATGTTTTAAACATCAGGACATTGTAAGCCTTGTGAAAATTTTTACCTTCACTCTGAACTTTGCTTTCGTTCCACTATTGCCTGACAAAGGCCCACTGCGGTTTTTAACATTCTACAAGTAAAGCTGATTGGGAGATATATTTAGCAGGTGTTCTTTTCCCTCTGGCCTTTAATCATCCTGACACATTTTGTTCACCCTTCCTTTGTCTTCCTCCAGGTATTTGATGGATGGAGCAGAGTCGAGTTCAGACAGCGAAAAGGAAGTGGACGACCAGAGTGAAGAGGAAATGAACTCAAAGGTACATTTGTTTTTCAAGCAAGCCTATAAAAATGATCCAATGAAGAATCTTTTTCCCCGCTTGTAACAGTCAGTCAGTTTTAACGCTCCGTCCATGCTGTTTTTGCAGACTCCACAGAAACAGGAGAGACAAGTGACCCCCAAAAAGACACCAGAAAAGCAGAATGAAGATGATGAGTATGCCGGCTCCACTGATGTGGATGAACCAGGTTTGCATCAAACCACTTTAATAGAAAGTCCCACTGTGAGTATGTGTGTAACTGAACTTTACCTGACGTTTCGTTTAAGATTCAGTCAACATCAGCATTGCCAGTTCAGTGACTGCAAACTTCTCTTTCATTCTCTCTGTACTACAGAAACTGTTGTTGGGATTAAAGAAAAGCACATTATTGTGGCTAGAAGATGATGATGCCTTACAAAGTCTTAAACTGTGTTTTTCAATTGACTTATAGCTGAAGTTCACCTGAAACAGGCAGACGGACAGGGTGATATGGTAGGGGAAGAAGTGGGCAGTTGGCCTTTTGAAAAGGTGAAATAGAGGAAATGGAAGAATGATGGCCAGGATCAAAGAGGCACTTAGAGTTTGGATTCAGTGCGAGTGGAAAAGAACAAACAAAAAAAGAAAACGAAAGTGGAAGGTTAAACCAACCACTTATTTTGTAAGTCGTGTAGGTGAACCTGTTTATTTCAGTGCATTTTTGAACTCCCATAAAAGTGATGAACTTCAAGGTAACATGAATGGGTTGTATACCATAAATTCTCAAATAAAAACTAATATACAAATAATAGCCAAAGGTAGAGTCTGAGCAAACAATGAAAGTCCAGTGCCAAAAAGACTGGGTAGAATGTGGGAGGATCAAAGTGCCTAAAAGTGGATCGTATTGTATATTACATAAAATTACATACACAATTTATACTTAAAATGTAAATTTCCACAGAATAATCTAAAAGTAAAATACCATAGTCACCACACCACTACGAGTTCCTTTTATGTCTTAACACAGACACTGTTCTCCTTCACTAGTTAATTCTCGACAATTATAGGATGGATTTCTATAAAATGCAGACATTTGTGGTTTGTAGCAGAAAACAGAACAACCTCCAAACTAAAATTTTGTCAATGTATCTTATTGTTTTTATTAATTCATCTTTTGTTTGTGTCTGGAAATCAAGATTTAGCATTTTTTCCCCTCTCTATTTACTCAATATACAAATTGAAACATATAAAACTTTACCTTGGCACTGCCTTAGGATCACCCACCACAAATAAACTGTAATGAGACTGAATAAGGAGAGACCGGAAAACACCACCTTATCTGTATTGTAAAGATCCAAGAGCTGAATTGTTTTGGCTGTGACTCACGGGAAGTGATTCATTCTATTTGCTCAAATAAGTAAAGAGGAGGTAGGGTAACACTGGAGCTGAAGAGGACTGAATGAATTGAGAGGGGCAAGGGAACGATGTGAGAGCCCAGGGATTAGACAAAAGGGATCACCTTTGTGAAGCACTTGGAATTGGATGAGTTGACAACAGCACCTTGAAAAGGACAAGACTATAGATGCTGTTTGAGGGAGAAGCAAAAATGGAGGCAACACGTAATCACTGCAAAGGGACTTGTGCATGATTCTCATTTCTATGTTAATGCGAGGCCAGAAGTAAAGTGCTGGGGATGCATCAGTGAGGATACACAACAAACACTGACCCACCAAACATATAGGGAGGGACGGCATTTTAATTAGAGCTTCTTCTATTCTCCCCCTCAACAGCACAGGATTGTATGGTAATGAAAAGTGTTACCAACAAGGTTACATCCTTTGAATTGCTGATATACGTCTCATAGAGATGTGGATTCACCTGGCACACGATAACAGGATTAAACTCTTCCAAACATGACCAGAAATTTAAAGCAGATTTAATTCTTTGACATTTTATTACAATGGTTAATTAGTTTTAAGATAAGGGCCAGAGTGGTAAGAGGGTAATTTAAAGTACTAGGATATAACAACAACCTTGTGTTATCAGTGATCTGATATGGTGGTAAACTATAAATATATGACACTTATTAAACTTATGAACTTAACTTTTTTGACCATTAAAATAGGTCAGACATGTCAGTTTCTTTGGTCAATTTGACCGTATTGCTAAATAAACACTTCATTTCCCAGGAGGTGGTGATGATGAATCTGCCGTGGACACAGAGGATGAGCTGCAGAGGTAAACAGAACAAATAATGTCAATAATGCTGCATGTACTATCGATGTGGACTAGTTTCTTTGTTTGTTCTTCCGTGTTCGTAACGGTTGTTTGGCTTGAGTTGCACAATGGTCACACAGTAACCTTAGCCATTAAGCCATGTAAGTTTGTTTTCAACCTGTTTTTACCTCATAAGGCGATCTCTGAGAAAGCCCTCTAATTAAAAGAAAAGAAAATCCTCACTGAATTGCAGAGGTATTGGCTGGTTAGAGGGTTGTATTCATACTGAAATATCACACTGAGGATCTGTTTACTTACAAGTCTTTCAAAAAGCTCTTTTGATGCTTTTACTCAAAGCTGCACCAACCAACATTTTTACCGATCAAATGACTACATGTAATGTGAGAGGTGTTTCTTGTTGTTAAAATAAAAAACCCATACTCCAACAGAATTATTATCTGACTCTGCAGTCCTCCTCACTTCTACAGTTTTAGCGTCTTTCAGCTCATTGTTTCAGTTTTTACGACATGCAACTTTATTGTTTTGGCATACTCCCACTGCTTTGATAAGTGTTGTTTGCAGCAAAAAACCTCTAAATGCTCACTGTACGCTACCTGCCCAGCAGCAAACAGCAGACAAACAAAGTTAGCAAAACGTTTTGAAGTTAAAAAGCCTGATGTTTCCCTCAGGAGTTTGTGGAGAAACATGACTCTAAATGAATGCCAATGTTGCTTTGTGTCTCTGTGACCCAACAAAATCTGCCATTAAAGTTGTTTTGAACTGGTTTTCCCTCTCAAGATAATCTCTGAAAAAGCCCACTGATACAAAAAAACACTATGAGCACTTTGTTAGTTACGGTATAATCACACTGAAATATAGACCTTCTGAACTAGTACACACAACTGTCTTTAAGTTACTTTTGCACTTAAATAGTTGCCAATGTAACTATGAATAACCACACCTAGTTATATTTAGCCATAACCACACAGTAACAGCAACAAAACTACATACTATTACATTTTTGTTTTTCATGTGACTTACAACAGTGCAATAGTGTTAGCTTCAATCCTTTCTTGGAACAGAGATTCATCAGCTCCATAAAAAATGATGCAAACGCGACCACCATTAGAAGAAGTGCTCGGACGAGACAAAAAAACAAAGGCGACAAGCAGGGAGGTTTCTTCTTTTGAGAGGCAGGCATGGAACCATGTAGCATAAGAATACATAACGAGTCCTTTTTCTGTCATTGCAATCAAAGGGTGGAGAACGAGAGCAGAAAGAAGAAAGCTGCAGCAGAAGGGAAGATGGTGAAAGAGGAGGATCCCTACGGGGGGTCGACCGATGAAAACACAGACGCTGAGGCTGAACAGGATCATGCCATCCCTGAGCTACCAGGTATGTCTCTCTTTGTTCTTATCTCTCTGTCCTCCTGTCTCTTTTATCTTTTCTTGTTCCTATCACAGGGGCACATATCCTTCTTCGTCAGACATGGCAAACACTGACAGAAAGTAATTGGACGGCTTTCTGTCTTTCAGGAACACCACACTCAAACGTCAGTGTGTACCGTTTTTCTCTGTTTTCTTTGGTGCTTTGCTCCCTTCTCCCCGTTTTCAAAGAGCACCTATAATTACTCCTCCTACATATTGTCTTGTCACCAACTGCACCCTTCTGCTCCTTTCTCTTCCCACTTTCTCATTTCTTCCAGACTTCCTGAGCGGAAAGCATTTTTTCCTCTACGGCAAATTCCCTAACAACGAGAGGCGCCTCCTGTTGCGATACATCGTTGCCTTTAACGGGTGAGAAAGCCTTTTAAAAGTAACCCTTGAACTGGTCATGGAAATTGAAAAAAGAAGAAAAAAGATGTAGCAGGAAAATGAAATCTTGCAGTTAAAAGTTTGTATAAAAACACAAAACTGTCTTTACTCCAGAGTGATTGAGGACTACATGACCGAAAAGGTGCAGTTTGTGGTGACGAGTGAAGGGTGGCATGAATCCTTTGAAGACGTGAGTTGAGTCCTTCTCTTCTGTCTCGCTTTCTGTGTTACATTTCTTTGGCACCCATGGCCAAATAATGTTCAACACAAGCTTAAAAACATTTGGATTTGAGCATGTGTGCATGTATGCTTTTATTTTTCACTCCTGCAAACATGACAATTCTGTTCTCCATTATGCAAAGTGCACAGCTCAAAGTCTATTTTCAAAAGGCCACAGAGAGGGGAAAAAACACCAAACACTACCAGGACTGAGACTTAGTTAGTCAGTAAGCACTTAGCATTTTGCAAGGTATAATCAAATCAAATCAAAGCAGTGAAGAACATTGGGAACTTGAGTATTTCAGCCTTCCCGGTGGAAGTGCAACTGTGTTGGGACCAAAGTAGCTTTAGAATCTGTGGGTCAGAATTGGCTTTTAGCCATTTGAGGGGCCTGAATAATAATAATAATAATTTAATTTGTCCAATCTGAGCTTTTAGTTTTTCATAGCCTTTATACCTCTTCTAGTCCGTCCATTTGTAATACAAGAACACTTGTGCCTCTTGCTTTCACTCTCACTTCCATTACAGGCGCTGATGGAGAACAGCAATCTGAACTTTGTCAAACCTGCATGGATTTACGCAATCAATGAACGACAAAAGATGCTGCCCTATCAACCCTACTCTGTCGTTCCCTGAACAATACAGTGTATGTACACACAAGGGTGTGCACAGACACCCTCACACTTCATGTCCTGACCACGAAGCAATGGGGAAAGCCATAGACATTTTTCGGATTCACCACTTCACTTACGCAATAAACCGATTATAGTTCTTGAATGAATTAATGCCTTTACATTGATTTTATACTTGCTGTTCATGAAATGTCTTCAGTTCTCACGTGCTTTTACTACAGATGTTCTCACCTTCTGGCTGAGCTGGGATGTGTATTTAAATGGTGTCTGATTAGGTGTAGGTTTATTAGCATTTTTATTTGAAGGGTGTTAGTTCTAGTTTGGTCAGAAAGCAAAATCTTCATCACCAGTGTGCCACTCAGTCACTTTATGAACAAAGCACACACTCTCTGATTTAGGACTCCTCAGTTCCTGTGCCGCAGCTCGCTGCTGCCAAGCTCGGCTACCTCACGCTCTGTCTGGAAATGAGTTATCACCCTGTCCTGACGGCCAGCGCCGCTGATAAGACTCTGGCTTGTGTAAGCGGGCAGACCATTAAGAGACCAGCCCAAAGTCAGGTGAAAAGTTCCGTTTATGTAAGGCTGCAGCCACCATATGTAAAATTCAGGACAACTAAACCTTAGAAATGAATACTGGGGAACTTTTTGTTTTTTCTCCTTTTTATATTAATGAATGCCATGAGTGGTAACGTGATGGATTTCTCTGTGTGGTTTAAATTTTGATAAATCTGAGTTTGTTATTTGGTTTTATTATTCTGTTTGTGGAATTATTATTAGTGGAGATGGACTGGCTCGACAGGCGTAAAAGCTTCTTAAGACACAAGGCGATGAAGGGCTCACTGTGCTTTGTCTTGCTTGTCCAATGCAGCTTGTTTAAGTCTCTATCTTTTTTTCTTATAGTGCTTAATTATTTTGTCTAAATAAAAAATTGATTTTTAATTAAAGGTATTGTTCTCATTTTTATTCATCAAGCCATATTTGCACTTTGCTACTCTCAACCATTCGTATGCCTTCCTCTCTGTGCTTGCAGCTCGAGAGGCACTCTCTTCCTTTTCATTCCTTCTCTCATCTCGAGCCTTCTTTCCACATTCTAATTTACTTCTCGTCCTGCTTTGCGCCCCGGAGCCATTGGGTCTTCTGCTCTTCAGTCAAGGGGATTAGAAAGAAGGAATGTGGACGGGAGACATGGAAGGAGGGGTGGTTACAGGGGAGAGAGGCTGCGGGAAAGATGGGAAGGTTTGGATGCATTTTTAAAGAAGCCGAGGATTGTTTACACACAAACCAGCAAGTCTGAGGCATGTCGGTGTCACTTCCTGCAACCTTCTCTCAGGCACTGATTTGCTTTTCACAAAAAATGCAGGGTGCAAGGTCAAATCCATTTGGGTCTGGAAGCAACTGTAAAATTTACGGCAGCTAACGGCATCGCCCTGATAGGATGTCATATTTCATTTAAATGCATATCTGTCGTCAAGGCGGCAGGGAGGATAGGCTGCTTTCAAATTGTCACATTTGACAGGTTGACTTTGCTCAAACAGCAGAGTTTCCACCTTAATCTTGTCACCTTGCTCTTCTTGCTGATTTATTCTTTGCTCTTAGCATTTTTATGTCTCCCGTGAATCTCTGCAATGACCTTGCCAGACTGCTAAGATAGCCAAATATTGTAGTTTTAATCCTCATTATCACTGGCACACAATATTGGGTGTCTTGAGCTGATAGCTTTCCTTTAATTATTAAAAGATTTCAGTTCTTTGTTCCCTCTGATAGTTTGTTTTCCCTCTTCTTTCTTGTCATTGATTTGTTCTTCCTGCAGTACTGACTTGGAGGGGGTGAATGCTTCTGCAAAAATGTCTTTTGTATTTATATTTGTAATGAATTTTAGATCAGGTTTGATACACACAGTAAGACGAAAGACTGAAACTTGGTGCAACTTATTAACCTCAACACAACCTCCTCCTATCAAACCCACTGAAGTTTGGATCAGCACTTCAGTGTATTGGGATCAGATTTACTTGCACTACAACTAGTCCTCATAAACTTATATTTATCTAAGTTTCTGTATGGTATCTTTCAGCCAAAAAAAAAAAAAGAATTTCTCTTCACCCAGCATTATCATGCAGGGACTGTATGGCTGAAAAAGAGATTGAAAGGTTATTCAAACTGAATTTTAATTTCAGTGTATAGTATTGATGAATAGACTGACCTCATGCATAACCTGGATTACTGAGTCAGTTCAATCAAAGGTCCCATTGATGTGCCCCTGAGAGCTGAAATATTTTTTCCCCAGAAAGTTCAGATGATCCTGCAAATTCAAACAAGCCAAACCTACAGACTGGAGGTGTTTTGGGGCTTTGCAAGGTCAAACACTGCAAACCTGTCTGAATGGAAACAGCCTGGCTCTTTTTTTAAAAGTCCAGTTTGTGATAAGTTGGCTGGAGTGGAGAATGGAGTTTTGAAAATGATGGGTTTTTGAAAATGGGGAGAAAAAAAAACAAAACAAGGAAGTCAGACTACATCCACACTTACACACAGTGATGGAAGAAATTGCTGTCAAGAGAGGCTGCCAAACAATCGGTTACTGATGAACACAACCCCAAATTCATGTCGGTCAGAGCCACAGTTGTGACTTGACATTGTTTTCCTCAGTAAATTTGTTGATATGTAGTCCGGCAGACATTCCCTGTCCCTTCTCGCCAGTAGCTTTCTGGACCACTGCTGTTTTCTATTCAGGTTTTCCCTTTGGCCCCAGTTATCAGCAATAGTAAGCTTCGCCAACTGGAAGGTCAGTCTCACTGTGACTTCTCTTATTATGTATTGTAAATTATGACAGCTGTGACAGTTTTCCTGCATGGTGTCTCTAAATCAGTTTTGTAGTATGGACTTAAATAGCATAACAGTTCTGGAGCTTTTTTTTTTGTTTTTAGATTTTGCCATTAAAGGTAATCAATCACAGTAAATTAAAAACTGACAGCACATCAGAGCATTAACATCGGGCAGGAATCTTCTGCTCATTACTTCATATTAAAGTTCACTCGAAAATTAAATAAAACTTTTGTCGTAAAACTGCTCTTAAATTTTTTTGTGTGTGTATATATGAAGAGCAGCTTTTTGAATGAATGTTGAAGGTACTGACTAAAACTGAAACAATTATGGACGTCGACGCTGGCTCCAGTACAGAGCCTGGTAGATGTGAGAGGAGAAAAAAAAAAATGGTAATCATGCCCTCAAATAAGGACACTCATTTTATTGCCTAAAGTTTGAAGTTCACACCACTAAGTCAGGCTACTTGGCATTTCCCCAAAGTAATTGTTCGTAGTTATGACCTTCGCGCCCCTTCCTCCTCCTTCCATGACTTTGTCCTCGTCCTCTGCACTCATTCGTAATTGATGACCAGTGGTGGAACAAGTATCTCGGTTTCTTACACAAGTAAAAGTGGCTGTGTCACACTATGAAATACTCCCTTAAAGTAAAAATCTAATAAAAGTCTATTAAACACAACTTCTTTGAGATTTCTACTAAGGTGTGTTGCTGCCCTCCACTAGAGACTGGAGATGTTCTATTTTACCGGTCTGTTACTTCATGTCCAGCTGACCTGCTGTGTACTGACTATACTTTTTACATCATGGTTGGTTTCCAGTCTTTTGTTCCTGTGACCTTTTTAAAATAAAGCAATGTACTCATGACCTCTCATCAGAGCTTATGGCCTCACTGGGTTATACTGGTCTCATTTGAAGGTTGAGTTGAGACTATACAGTATTTTACTTACATTAAAGATTTTTTTTTTAGTCTCAGGTTTGAAGAGGTGACAGATTTTTAAATATATTTAATGTCTTTAAACCTTTAATCGTCCTGTGACTCCTCAGATTCATCTTGGCAGCAGCATTTCAAAGACACGCAACAATTGATGCCCGTTAATTGGACGTTTTAGGAAATATTGTTATTCACTCTCTGGCGGGGATTTAACTGCATGAGAGGCTTGTTACCGTTCTCATATCCACACACAGAGAGTGTTATCATCCAGCTCTCCGCCAGAGAGCGAATAAGCGCGTTTCCCAAAAAAAACGCCGAACTACTCCTTTAATGCATACAACGCGAAAGAAGCGCGCTCCACTTCAGCCAATAGCGTCACAGTATTTCTGCCGCGAGAGCACCTCCGCCTCGGCGACGTCCCCCCCCCCCCCCCCACAACTATAAACAAACCAAACTCTGCGTGGAACCCTCCTCCAACTGTTTCCATCCTCCTCCTCCTCCTCTTCTTCCTCCTCCTCCTCCTCTTCTTCCTCCTCCTCATCCTCCGCGGATGTCTGCCGGAGTCCCGCCGCGCTGACCCCGACAACAGAGCCGAGAGAGGGGGGGGGGGCACTTTATCACTGAGGACCCAATCAGTGTGTGTGTGTGTGTGTGTGTGTGTGTGTGTGTGCGTGCGTGTGTGTGTGTGTGTGTGTGTGTGTGTGTGTGTGTGTGACAGGTCCAGGTGGGAGTCTGACGGGCTGCAGGCTGACAGCTGATCTGTCGCGCGGTGTTGTTCCTGAGAGGAGAGACTGCGCGCAGCTCCGCGGGGAGACAGGGTGAGTGAACCTAAAAGATGTTGGAGAACCCGAGTTTTGTTGCCGTTTAGGACCTCTGTGTGTGTGTAGATAAACCTCTGTGTGTGTAGATAAACCTCTGTGTGTGTAGATAAACCTCTGTGTGTGTGTAGATAAACCTCAGGGCGTGTGTATATTCTCCGTGGGGAACTAGTTTCTGTGACCTTTTTTGTTTTGATGAGGAATTAGTACTTTTTACGCCTGGTGGTGTTTTGGAAGGGTTTGATTTGTGGTGGGTTGTGTCTGCTGGAGAAGAAGAAGCTAAACAAAATGTTAGTGACATCGGTTCTGTGTGTTTGAAAAAAAAAAAAAAAAATGAGTGCTTGGCTACAGTCATGTATCATCGTTAAATAGACTGAGCACTAAAGAACAGCTTGGAGTTCAAGATTTGTTGTCATGTAAGATTATTGTCATTTATTCATCTGTGAAAACGTGGAAATTACAGTCCTCCCTTTGTAGTCAACTAAAGCTGATAACCACAGCTAGAAAAAATGAAACCATAGATTAAAACAACATAAAACTATATATATATATAAAAACAATATAATATATATTATGGACTGAGGTCCAGTACCGTACAGTATGAGTAGTACACCTTTTTTTCTGGTAAAATATGTGCCGAGCATGTTTATAGGAAATGCTCATGATGTTTATTATTAGACCCATGGAACCCGCCTCTTTTCCCAAGTTTGAATTTCAGTACTCGCCTCCATCTGCCTCTGTCCCAGTAGAGATGCTCCAAATTTTCCTACTACTGTCTTTTCCATATTATATTTGTATCTGAGGATAGTGTACATGACATTACACTGGGGTCCGCTGGATCTCCAACGTAATGATGCCTTGGTGGGAAAAAATCATCTTGCCTCCATTTGGGTGGGAGAAACAAATATAATACCTTTTTTAAGTGGAGTTCTCATTTGTGATACCCTCTGGTGGCCAAAAGGGCTGCAAAGTGCTATATGTTTGGTTTGGAGGTATTTTCTCAGGATAATGAAGCTCAGTTGAAGGAAACATACAGCAATGCCCCGAATGCACTGAAATGTGAGATTTCAGATGGCAAAATTAACTTATTTGGCAGTGAGACGTGTTGTCAAGTGTGTAAATAGCAACCCTAATTGTACTGACATCTTAAGATGTTTCTACCATCTGTGATAAATTGTTACTTCAAATACTTTAATTTTGAATCTGTGTGAAATTCACTAAAGGCAAAGAGGGAGAAGTACACTGGCTTTGCGGTTATCTTTCTCTAATCACACACCACACTGAAACACTTTTTCCTCAACAGTCGGCGTGTGGCCGCGTGTTGGTTTAATTCGTGCAGCGGTTAGATTTCAAGTCCGCGCGCATCGGGCACACTTCACTTGGAATTAACTTCCAGGAGCTGCAGTCTCTCACTTTAAATAAAAGATGGAGACCATGAAAAATTGCTTCATGAATAAAAGATGTTTGTGGTTAGCGCGGAGCACCTCTCCCAGGGTGGAGTTCTCCTCATTTGACTCTGTGTTTAAAGGATTCCCTTTCCCCCCCTCTCCCATCTGTTCATCAATTGATCAGGAGCTCATATGACCACAGTGATTCTCTGGTGCTTTTTACAAGTAACTGAGAGAGAAAGCGTTTATCATGTCGCAGTGTGGATCCTCGTGCTCTCTCTCCTATTCCTTGGTGGCCAACTTCATCTGTTAGATCATTTCTTTGGTGGATTACTTATTGCAGAAGAGGTTTAGATGGAGCGAATGTTTAATTGATTATTGTCTGCCTGTATTGTATATCTTGCCTGCGCTTTACTTTTACAGGTAAGGCCCAAATTGAAAGGGATACATAATTAAGCAGCTGTAGGTGTGAGTGGCTGCTGGTGGTCTAAATCCCTGTTGGCTTTTCCTCTCACAAGAGAAGAAGATCTCAACCACAAGGAGACGTCGCTGTCTTTCTTTGCCTGATTGATACAAAACAGGTGCATTGTCGTCCCGTGGATGAAAGAAAGAATACCTGGGAACATTACTGTGTTGTCTAACTGACACTTGTTTGCAAAAGTCACCGGCAGCTCGTTAAAAACTGGTGGAGAAAAGGGACGTGAGGAGTTCTGGGAGTGATTGAGGGTAGAAATGGGGCTTGAGAAGTGTGAGAGAACAGCGAATTCCTTTTTTTTCTGCCCTGAACTCTGCAGAGAGCTGATTATACTGCAGCCGAACATCCACATCATTCCCAGTGGCCGCGACTCATTCCTGCCTCTCAGTGAAAGAAATGAAAGATTTATTGTAGGCCAGCTCACAGCACAACATTTGAAGGAGTCTTCTGTTTTCCAGGGCTTCCAGTGGTGTTGGGGACAGACAAGGCCAAGGATGTAATAGACTTGTCAAGTATCTCCAGGGAGGAGCTGCAAAGGAGGAGAAACAGGGGATTAGACGGGGGAGGAGGATGAGATAAGAGGATGGGATGAAGGGACGACGGCTGGTGGATGTTATTGAAGGGAGACGTAGGGCAGAAAGGGCATCAGACAACACCGGACTGAAGGAGCAAGAGGTCAGTTCATAATAAAATGAAAAAAGACAGGAGACTGTCATGTAATTAAACAGCACAAGAAGATATGACAAGCTTGTCTCCTGCTGGGAAAATGAGATTACATTTTTTATATTAAAAAAAACATGATATTAACATCAAATCCAGCAGTATAGTATAGGTGTCTTCTTTTCAATACAAAGCAGTGTGCACAGCATTTCTCAATTTACAGACTTACTCTCAGGAAAGAGCTTTCCTGATTCCTTCTGAATTTTCCCCCACGCATTTTTAGATATGTGGGCCAGAAAAAAAAAAAAGATGGACCAGAGGCACAACCTGAGGCAGATAAGGTGAAGATGGTAAACTGACTGTTGTATTAGTTCTTTGTTTGAAGGCAAAGGTCATAATGGAAAGAGCAAAAAGAAAACACAAGTAGTCCACTTATGTTTCCCAAATATTTGTAGAGAGATTTATCAATTTTAGAGGTCTTTTGAGTAAATGTGAGTGGAAGAGTAGTTGTATCATTAAATAGCCGTCTGTTATATTTCTCATGTTTGTATCTTACACCTGCTCTCCCAAACACGTCATGTCTGCTGGTTTATTCTGAAAATACAAAATATGACCTTGCTTTTGCGTGCAACCTTGTTTTCTCACCATATTTTATGTCTCCCTCCATCAACCCCTGAGCGATGTTATGGCTCTTTGTAGGTCAGACTCGAATTAGGCTCTTCCCGTAAATGAATGTCAGTCTGCACAAAGTAAATTGGGGTTCTAATGAGCAGCGGCGCTAAAGGAGTTGCATCAGAATAGCTGCTTTAATCACGGTGCAACATCATGTAGCTCAGAAAAACATCTGGGCTGTGTCTCACTTGCTGCTGCTTGGACAACGCAGCCTCATGAAACTTTGACAAATGAGCTCAAACTCTGAAATGCAAAAACCAAATATCAAATATGGACACGCTCCCGTACTGCAACTTGGATATTTAATTTTTAAACTCTAACAATGAAGTTTGAACAGCTCTGGTTAGGGTTGGGAAACTTATGCTTGGATTGATTTTAGTCAAGTAAAACAATCTTTCATTAGCCTGACACCTCGTCAGACACAAAAAACGAATGGAAAGGTTTCCGCCCCACCGCCATCGTTGCTGATCGTTTGACATCGCAAGAATTTGAAGACATTTGAAGACTTTTGCTGTTTTTCTCATGTATGACCATACTTCCAAAACCTTGCCATGCATCCTGTGGTTGGAGATGTAGGCAGATCAAGATTTGAGTTTTCTCATCATTTTTTCTATTACTTAAAGAATACATTCACGGTGGTTTTGAAGCCTTGGTGGAGCCTTCCACTTGTTTTGGTTTTTATTCAAGTTTTTAAGCAGCTAACCTTAGCCATTAGCTGCCCGGCTGTTTACTGGAGAACCCGCTGACTGCTGCCCCCAGTAGTGATTGAACTGACCTCTGCCATAATAATGATGTCTGTATACTGCTCTCTCATCAAGCCCTCCACTGGGTCAAATCAATCTGGAACCGTGTGATATCAACACGAGCCACAGAGGATAGTGTTCTCTTCAGACGCTGTGGCCCGTGGTGCGAGGTCAACAGGTGGGGGTAGATCATTGATTTGTCAGGCTCGACTTGCCTTGGATGTCTATTGATTAGCGATGCAAATCACGGGTCCGGTCAGAGCAAGACAGATATGGACTGTATGTATGTGTCCACGGTGGGTGGCGTTCAGGTGGTGAAATTCTCACTGAATTCATTCATGACCTTGGGACTGATGGGGAAGTTCGTACAGGGGAGATATTGCAAGTCCGTAGTCCGTTTCAACTTCCTCTTGCTGATAAATATTTCATGCAGCTTTTTGCGCGCTATAATACAGCCTGGTTTTTGGACTGTATCAGAACAGGGGGATAGAGAGATAAGAGAGGGCAGGAGAAGTTCTCATATAGTTCTCCTCTCTGCAGAAACACACAAACCTGCTGTAACGGGTTATTAATGATGAGCTATAAACAGAAGTTTGGACTGCAGAAGATCTGTTGTAAAATGTGGGTTCTTGGATCAAGCTGTTTTTCTGTGTTTATCCTCTGTGTTTCCTTCTCTAGCTCTCAGTTGCTTCTTCACCTTATAGTGTGAAGTGCTCGATATCTAAATGCTTTTCAAGGCCAGCCCATAAATTTTGACTTACTTTGGGTCGGACAAAGTTCAATACAGTCGTTTGGGACCGGTTCAGGTTATAAGACAGATGCTGTACTCTCCATCATACTGTAGACATCCTTATTGGTTTTAGCTTTTGGTTTTCAAACTTGAAAAAGAAAAACATGTCTGCACAGAAAACAGTTTCTGAATAAACTCAAAATGATACTTCACTTAAGCTTCATCTTTCCCTTCGGACTTCTAACGTTGCTGTAAAATGTCTGTAGTTTGCTCCGTCCTGCAAATAGAGGCTGTCGTCAGCTTGGTTTTGGATCCAATAGTTTCCATGGTGAATAAAAGAGATTTTCAATAGATCCAAAAAGAACTTCTTAAACAACTCCTGCAGGATTATCAGTCAAGCAGGTGAACAGATGTGCACACATTATCGCAGCTGCCTTCTTCTTTCCCATTGGTCAGGTTTTGTTTTTAGAAGCAAATCATGTAAATGGCATCAAATTGAGTTAAACAAATTACTGGCCACTTGTGTGCTGTGGATTAGAGTAGAGTTGAGCTTCAACGTCCCAGAGGGATCATTTGGTTTATAGACAGCATTCAGTGAATAATAATTAGAAAAACAGCAATAAATACAAATACGTACGGAGGCACACAGGTTAAAAGTACCCTTTGACATTTTTGACCACCGGTGGCGCTTTGGAGCAATGTTTTCAGGAGTGGTCCCTATTTTGATTGTATCATGGCCATTGTTTTTTACGCTATCTTGCTGATTGACACTTGGTGGCAGCAGCAGAGGTGTAGCCATGCGCCAACAAAGGCAGTGAAGAAGAAGACTGTCTGCAAGTAAACATCAGGGATGTGTTATTGGAACTGGATACCAGACTGGATACCAGACTGGATACCCCAGAAAAAGTTTCCCCACTTTCTGGTTTGCGTCTGCATTCTGCAAAGAGTCTTAATTGAGCTTCTTTGCAGTTCAAGGTGTTCTGTGAAAAGTTTAACTGATGTCTCTTTTATAGTGGTGGTCTATGGGGAAAATGCCTCTTTGGGCTGCAGGGGATTTTTTTGTTTATTGTAGTAGCATGAGTGGCTGCTGGGGAAATGGGCAGCAGGTCTGAGCGGCAGCGCCGTATCCAGCTCCAGGACGTGAACAATGCACGATTTACATTTTTCTTTTTTTATTGACTTTGCAAATGTTTCATGTGGAAGGACCTTTGTCAAAAATACGAACAATGCGTTTTGGTGAACTTTTGTTTGTTTACAAGAAAACTCCTCGGGGCACCTTTTAATGCCAACGCCCCTGTCGCCACCGCCACTTGTCACCAAAACCATCTAGAGAAAGCAGTGAGAAGAAGCCGGTGGAAACATAAAGTCTCGACAGAAAAAGAACTTTCTTTGTGAAACCAACCTGTTTGAAGAACACTTACCACTTAAACTGCTTTTATTTGTATAAAGGCAGCTACAGTTTCAATAGTTTACCCTCCATGAATTGGAGTTTCTTCCTTTCATCGAACTTTTCAAGCACCTAAGAGACCCTTTGTCTACTTCAGTCAGTGGTTCAGACAAAAGCAGGTGACCTTGGCTGCGTGTACTTGTATGTATACAGTATAGATGTTATGTTTAGGTATTGTTAGTATGCATGTCCTGTATGCGGTGTCCAAAGTGAAACAAAAGACAAATGTCCTTCCTGGCACTACAATAACCTTTTAATCTATATGTCTCTGTTATGAGACTCAAAAGCCAATTTCCGTGGGCTTCCCAAGGTCATTGATTTTCTCTTTCTCTCTTTGTGTCATCAATTTTCAGCCTGACCATGTCCACTGGAGCGAGATCATGACTTTGCTCAACGGGTCGGACCAGACCTCCCCTCCCTCCTTCCCTCTCTCCTCCTTCGAGCACAATCTCTCCATCTTTGTCACCCATGACCCTTCATATTCCCCCATATCTTCCTCCTCTTCCCCGCTGACATCCTCCAACTGCACCAGCGCTCTGTCCGCCTCCTCTCCCCCGTACAACTTCTACGCGGTGCTGCTGGTCCTGCTGATCTTCTGCGTGGTGTTCGGCAACGTGCTGGTGTGCGTGGCGGTGTCGCGGGAGCGCGCTCTGCAGACCACCACCAACTACCTCATCGTCTCGCTGGCTGTGTCCGACCTGCTGCTGGCCACACTGGTCATGCCCTGGGGCGTCTACCTGGAGGTGTGTGTGTGCGCAATTGTTTTTTTGTTTTTTTCTTCATTGTTCTTTGTTCATCTATTGTGTTTCTGTATGGTCGGGGTTTGACTTTTTTCTGTTTTGTAAGCAAAAAAACAAACACAAAAAAGAACACACCCTCAGCTTGATGCAGTGGGAGCTAGAAGTGGATTAAAATGTCGTGGATTTTTTGCTTGTTTCTTGAAAACAGATGTAGGAACATCAGGTTTCAGAGCAGCAGTTACAGAACAGATTTGTACTACATATGGCAATTTAATGTAATTGATGTTTTACCAAAATGTATGCAACCTGCTATACTATTACTACTATACTTTCATTATAGATCAGTAATTATAGAGATGTAATGACTGTAAACACTTAATCAATCCACAGATTGACTAATTGATTGAGTAATCAATTAGTCAATCTACTGATTGGCTGATTTATTACTCGTTGAGTTTATCAAATGTGAAGATTTGCTTCTTGTGTTGTTCACTCTTTTCTGACCCATTACAGACAAAATTATGAATCAGTTCATGGAGAAAATAATTAGCAGATTCATTCATATTGAAATGAATAGCTATTAGTGACCCTAAATCACTTAGTCTAGAAAATATCAGACAATAGTGGAAAATGCCCATCACGTTTTCCTAAAGTTCAAGGTGATGTCATCAAATTGCTTGGTCTGTCCGACCAAAAGTCAAAAACAGAAAGATGTTCAGATTACTATCACAGGAGACAGAGAAAAGCGGCAAATATTCACAAGTGAGAAGCTGCAACAAGCGAATATTTTGTATTTGTGCGTGCAAAACAACTAGTTGCAGATTAATTTCCTGTCGACTGACTAATTGATTAACTGAATAATTGTTACAATTGTGTAACAAACCACACAGCCTGCCTGAATGCAGAGAGGAGGAGAAAGATATCAAGTGTAGATGTGAGAAAAGTGAACCTGAAAATGTTCTACATTTGATGCTATGTTCTGAGGCATATGGTACAGGAAGACTGTGCATTTACATGCAAGGTTTGTCACATTTTCATATTTCATGTTTAATTTAATCTTGCAATAATGATGCTACCTGCCCATTTCCTGCCTGCATTAGAATGAATATTTCCTGTGCCTACTGCGTTTGTCCTGCTACAGTCTCTATTACTGCTGCATGTCACATTTCCCCACAGCCTAAGGGGATACATTCACATTGCTCATTTTGATCGGATAACAGTCCAAAACCCAAAGATAATTAGTTTACTATCACATAAGACAAATTATTTTACAACAAGCAATCAGCAAATGTTTGCACAAGAAATTACTCAATTAAGTTAATTATCATCAGTTAATCAATTATCAAAAATAGTGCCAATTAATTTCCGGTTGATGAATTAATACTAATTAGTTATAATTAGTATTACTAACTGTTTCAGCTTTAGACTCTACTGTTAATGGCAATAATCACTGAATCAGATTCAGTGCAGGTCCAAGAAACCTACTGAATAAAATCAAATCTTTCAAATTCTTTGTAGGTATATTGGGTCACTTCTCAAGCAAATCATGCAAATGGCATTAAATATGAAGTATGCTCCATTAATCCAGCCTGGTTGATATTAATGCAGCTCCATCAGTGTTAAAACACATTGTATTGGCCAAAATTTACACAATGAGCGAAGACATTAAAGTCCTTGAAAAGTACACAGGTTAAAAGAAGTGAAGGGAATGTGTACAAACCATAATGCGTGTTTGTGTTTGTTGAAGGTGGTGGGGGAGTGGCGTTTCAGTCTCATCCACTGTGACATCCTGCTCACCCTGGACGTGATGATGTGCACCGCCAGTATCCTCAACCTCTGTGCCATCAGCATCGACAGGTGGATTCTTCTTTTAACTCACCACTCTTATGTTACTCTTTACTGTACTCATTTTACTCTGTGTATTTCGCTTCTGCAGCTGTGCCTCCTCTTATTTACTGGACATTTAACACACATACACACACATCATCATCATAATCATCATCATATTTTGCTCTTTTCTTACATTATTCATTCGTCTTTCAAAAAGGAGGTTAGTTGATTTGAAAACATTTCGCTGAGATTTCTATCCAGAAGGAAGACCAAAATCACAAAGACGACGGTGAACCAATATGACATTCCTTTAGTTTGTACCCTCCCCTAACCTTGGATCTTGATTGGTTCAGGTTGGGCTGAACAAAGAGCTGGCGACACACGTGCCTGCAATAATAAAACACATACTGTTCACACGTCCACTAAAAACCTTATAGACGCCGCGTCCGTCATCCAGCTGCCACAGAGCAGCAAGCAGCAGCCCCGCTTACCTTAGTCATCTGTTTGTCTTTCAGCAGGTAATGACAGGCTTCCACTGTGTCTTTTACCATGCCCTCCGCCTGTCATTAGTGTTCGTTCTTTGTGAAACTATGTTTGACGAGTTTGGCGTTCCACCTGATGCCCTCTTCATGGGTCTAGGGGGGAGGTGACCAGACGCCCAGCGGGCAGGACGTCTGCAGCTGTGTCCTAATTACTCAGACAAAGTGACACATTGAGGCTGTGCCGTTTCAGACTTGCGTAACTCTGAGGATAAAGTCTAATTGCTTTGTCGAAGCAGTAGACGATAAAAAATACTCTGCAGTCAGAAAGCTGTCTTGGCTTCATGCCCTAGCAATTTAAAATAAAATAGTGACTATAAGGTTAAAGTGCTGGCAACTTTAATTGGAGGGTGCTTACATCCACATCAGACGAACAGTGTAGGAGTCCTATCCCTTTTTATACACATTACTCCAGTTGTGGGTGAATTCTATAAATTAGCACGAACCCAAATAAAATCCTCATATTGTGTCTTCTGTATAATTATAATAATTTTTTTTTTCCAAACAATGCCTTGCAACACGTTTCTCTGCACGCACTGTTTACTGAGTAAAAGACAGAGCAGCAGCATCTTTAGCTGACCAATCAGCAGCCAGACAGAAACGTGAATGAGCTGTGAATGTGTGTACCTAACGACTGATCCCCATTGTTTGTCCGGGTAACTCCTGATCTTTGGTTTTTGTTTCTAATAGTTTAACTTCTTTCTTTTCAAAACACACAGATTTTAGAGATCCTCTTTATTGAATTCTACTCTATTAACAGCCTACATCAAGTTTTTGAAATTATAAGTAGATTTAGATATTATATATTATATTATTATATTATATTGATGCGATGATAGCAACTTCAAAAATAATAATAGCTAATGATAAAGTATTCAGAATCAGTTAAGTTAAGCTTGAGCTTATTTTTTTACTTTCATTTTTTAAAATCTTGTACATACAGTGTATGTTATAGTTATGTTAGCCTCAGAGAGTTGCTCTTGTGGCTGTAGATGTAGTTTTATCTTTATTATGTATGGAAAGTCAAGGCAATCATGCACAGTCTCTTCTTTGTCAGTATTCATACATTTTTAAATGTTTGAAGACATTCTTCATAAATATTGTGACTAAATTCTGCTAAAATGCAATATTGTCTTTTTGGCCTCTAGAAGTATCTTTATTCAGCTACACAAGACAAATGTATACTTTTAGTATAAACCTGAGTTTTTGTACGAATCTAGAAACACTAAAGTACTGCACCTCCAACATCCATACACTGCATGTTGTAGATTGTCACAGCTGAAACAACGAAGACCTCCTGGGAATGGAATCTGTTGGATAGCTCCGTGTTTGTGTGTGGACCCGCTGCCTGTACGACTCTAATTGGTTTTGACATACTGGCAGGTGTGTGTTTGGTGTCCTTGACAGCTTCAGTCTGTTTGAGAGGAAACAGGGAATTTGATTGTCTGTGCTCTGGATCAAGGGCTTGAGTTTACTTTAAAATATGTGATAACAGCGTGTGAGAGGCACACTAATGTATTCTTTGTGCGCCCGCCTTATGCATCTTTGTGTGTGTGTGTGTGTGTGTGTGTGTGTGTGTGTACTGTTGCAGATACACAGCGGTGGCCATGCCGATGCTCTACAACACCAGATACAGTTCCAGGAGGAGGGTGGCAGTAATGATTGCTGTCGTGTGGATCCTGTCTTTTGCCATCTCCTGCCCTTTACTGTTTGGACTCAACAACACTGGTAACAGCGACATCTGATCCCTCCTCTCAAGTTTCTCCTCACTTACTAGTTAAGTGTTGTTAGTTGGGTTAGCAAATGGGTCCCAGAAAGAATCTAATCAGTTGATTACATGGAAAAGAAATACAACATTTCTGTTTATTATATTACTTTTCTCTCATTTGTCCTTTTTTGTTATAATATTGGACACTTTTACCCCTTTAGGCCTCTAAAAATCCTTCAAATGAAACAAAGAAAAAAAACTTCACTCTTGGTTGAGCTGCTCACAGCTCGTGTCCACATTGATGACACCTCATGTGTGGCGAGGAGCAACAAGTGGCTTCAATTAAAGGGGTCACAAGCCAAAAAAGGGGAACTGCAACTTAAAAATTTGCAAATGCACTTCAGCCATCAGAAGAGGGCACAATTCTTCCTGTGTAGAAAACTTCCACCAAGGGGTGGCAGAAGTGAAGGTTTGATTTAAAATCAGTTCAAGAAAATGCGAGAGAAAGGCTTTAATAGTCTGAAGGTATGTGGCAGGAATAAACAGGGTATATGAGAAATATAGTTTGACTGAAAAAGTTATTAGCAAAAGGTCCACATACTGGACATTTCTAGAGCTCCATATGTAGTCCGTATGTAGTTTAGGTGAACAAAATCCACCCATCTTTCAATAATTATTTTTTTTAGCTTCTATGGGAAAGTTTAAAAAACTGATACCATTACTTTTAATTTAACTCATCTTTTCAGACTGTATTGTAAGACTACGGGTATTTTACTGTTGTAAAGATTACTCATAGTACTAACTTACCCATAGTTAGTATGTCATTTATTTAATGTTAGTATGTAAATGTCACATCCATCATCATAGCCTTTAATCATTAATTACCTTTTAAGGGATTGTACCACTCATAACTGCCATCCAGCCACGCATTACAAAACATGCATTTTGTAATGCATGGCTCTACAAGAGTTGATGTTTTGAGGGGAAGATGATTTTGGAATCCTCCATTTCACTTCCATTATAGAGCCTTGTTTCAGGTACATCCTCTACCGGAGAAGCCGATGAAAGAAAAGCATCCTTGGCTTCAGCATTTATTTAATGTGGTTGCTGCTTGGTCATAAATGGGGCCCATGTCCTGTTTTACGAGTCACTTCTTTTAATTTATGCTCGCTTGGAAACTGGAGATTTTTTTTTAATTAAGCAGTATTCTGTCATCATGCTCCATAATTCTCTGGGGTGTAGTTTAGAAAAGGAAACGCTCAACTTACTAATAGAGCAGCATGCATACTTTGTCATGCACACAGAGCCGCTGCAATATCCTGGTCCATCTGTCTCTGAATTTGATTATCCATCTTTGATGAGATGGTAAACAAATCCCATACATCGGCTCAGTCAGCAAACCTTAGCATGCAGTAAATCAGCACACTTGATACTTCTATATCCATTAGCACAGACACACAGACCATCTGGAGACATCTCCACATGTTGTTCTCATCGAGGGATAGACAGGCGACGTCGGCCCCACAAATAAGTGGGAACACTAAATCCTCGACTCGTTTGTTGTCTCACAAAATGAGCGGGAGTGAGGATGCTCGGCTGCTAGCCTCTGCCTTAATGAAGGCTGCTGCGAGGAGGGACTTAAGCTTTGACTGAGCTCGCATTGAACTGAAAGGAAGCCACTTGAGAATAAGTGGGAAACAGAAAGTAATGTGAGAGCTGACATCCGGCAGCCTCAGTTGTCGGTCCAAACACAGCAAGAAACTGAGTGATGCAAGCTCAAACTGAGGGAAATATTTCACTCTACCCAGTAATGGCTTGCCCATAGATTACAACACACTGTTCAAAAGGTACTCTTTGTGTAGATTTCCATTCAATTCCCGTGGAAACAAGGGGAAACAGCTCGCCTGGTTCTGTCCAAATGTACGAAAAACCCCACATACCAGCACCTTTAAAGCTCACTAATTACATGATGTGTGGTGGACTATTTCTGGGCTGATTTTTTTTACGTTTCTACAGAGCCAGGCCAGCCTTTTCTCTCTGCTTCCAGTCTTAATGCTAAGCTAAGATAACCATCTCCTGGCCTGTGGCCCTTATATGTGACAGACAGACACGAGAGTGGTAGCGATCTCCTCATCTAATCCTATTCCCCAAAATGGCAAACTATTCATATGATTACAATATATCTTTCATTGAAACAAGATCTTGGACCATAAAAAAACATAAATTGGCAAAACTGAAACAAAAGTGAAATCATGTAATAGTCTCTGAAAGTTTCTGTAAAATATTAATTCATTGCTTTTTCCTTTTTTTTCTCCGTCTCTGCATTAGCCAGCCGGGAAGGCACCACATGCAGCTTTGCCGATCCGGCCTTCGTGGTGTACTCATCTGTGGCCTCATTCTATGTTCCCTTCATCGTAACTTTGCTGGTGTATGCGCAGATCTGCGTGGTGCTGCGCAAACGAGGCAGACGTACCGCCCCGCCGCACCGACACGGCCTGCACGCACAAGGCGGCGCCGAGGCAGGAGACGGCCACCGACACCGGAAGGTAGAGCCACAAATTTGAACGTTTAGTTCTATTCACATTTTCCTGCTCTACATATTTGGTATTTTTGGAAACGTTGGGATCACTAGTGGCTTCCATGTATTTTCTATTGAGTGAGTCAGGTTGGAGCCTAAAACCACAATATGAGGTTAGTTATTTCCACAGGAAGAGACATTTTTTCCTGCTAAAAGTAGATCACCAACTTGATATTTAAAGCAGTTGAAACTAAAAATTGTTGATGAGTTACTAGCAAACTAATAAACTGAGGCCTCTGATCAATTGGCCAAAAAGAACAAGAACAGTACTACACTGGGATATCTTGACTGGTCTTTTGACAAACAATAACAGACGATCCTGTTCCACTGATTTTATCTTATCACAGATATATTGATTGATTTAGGCTTAAATGTAAAAAAAAAAAAAAAAACATTAAAACCAAATTAAAGGGAACTTTATCAAAAAAATGTCTTTGTCTATGCTACCTGTTTGAAAAATATTTTCGGCTGATGAGTTAAAAAGTTTCTTTGCTCTTCAAATATCAATATTGGCATCAGCTTAAGGAATCCAGTACAGGTTGGGTTTTTCCCCAAGAATGTATTTTCTGTGTGTTCTCTATATGCTGCATCCTTCCCTTTCAGAATAAGTGTACACAACCAGAGGATGTGAAGTTGTGCACCCTGATCCTGAGGCCCGCCACTGCTGGCCCACAGCGCAAGAAAGTGGTGAGTCTATTGACTCACTGATCAAAGCGACACAAATGGCAAATCTTCACTGTCACTTTCCTGTCTTTCTCATGCCTCTATATCCCTTCTCCCTTTCACATCCACAAATGTCCCGAGTCCCTTTTTTTCGCCCTTGTTTCATCTTTAATATAAAGCATCCGCATCGTTGTCTGTCCCCCAACGCTTACCTCCCTCACCTTCCCCCTTCCTCCCTCTCTGTGTGTCAGACCCTGGTGAAGGAGGCGGTGGTCCACCCCCTCGAAGTGGAGCCGGGTCAGTTCCTGCCGCAGACCGAGCAGAGCCTGGCTCCCCTTCCCGCTCCCCAACCGTCTTCCCACCCGGGACGGGCCAGGATCTCCCTGGCCATCTCAGTTGGACCAGCCCCAGTTCTTCCCTCGACCGTCACGCGATCGGCCTTGACGCCCCGTCCTCCCACCCTCGAGGACGGCATGAGGGGCCTCGAGGGATGGAGGGAGCGCAGCGGAGGCAGAGAGAGGTGGGGGCTCACCAAGGAGAGGATGAGAGGGAGGCTGTCACAGCAGAAGGAGCGGAAGGCGACACAGATGCTCGCTATTGTGCTCGGTGAGCGGAGGGAAGTTCAGACTAATTGATGAGGGCTTCATCTTTTGACCATGTGCACTCAGCACGCTTTTTAGCCTGTCTCACTATATGTGTATGTGTGTGTGTGTATGTGTATGTGTGTGTGCGCACACAAAGATACCTACTTTTATGGATACAAACAAAGACATGAAGTTATGTTTATGTAAAAAGATTGGTAAGCACTGAATACAGTGAGCCTATTCTAGATGGAAGGTTTTGAATGCATATTTGGCGCAAACGTCAAGTTTGACTTATTTCAGTGAGAGACACATTGTTAAATCTTCACATCCATGGTGCCAGTTTTTATGGCCTCCATTATTCTTGGCTTCTTATTTGATTGTTTTTTGTTTCTCGCCTACCTCATCTGGTTTTTGATTTATGTGACTTGACTGCTGTAACACTGCCATTGGGATTAATGAAGTTCTCTATCTATGTATTGTTTCAGCAGTTTTCCTGATTCTGTGCAAATTTCAAATGCTTGTTAGTTGCCAGGGATATTAATTATATCCCTGAACAATTTGTGCCACATGCATGTAGTGCTCAAAACCACTCATTCTCTAATCCACTTCCTGTCCCTGTTTCCAAGGTGTGTTCATCATCTGCTGGCTACCTTTCTTCCTGACCCACGTGCTGAAGGCCCACTGCAGCAGCTGCTGTATCTCGCCTTCACTGTACAGCGCCGTCACCTGGCTGGGATACCTCAACAGCGCCGTGAACCCTGTCATCTACACCACTTTCAACATCGAGTTTCGCAAAGCCTTCATCAAGATCCTGCACTGCTGAGAGCTGGAGAGATGAGAAGCATCAACTGTCAAGAAAAAGAAAAAGACCTGATGTTGGTTTGAGATCAGAGGTGAGAGAGAGAGTAAAGATGAAGGAGTCGAGGGCATTTTTGATACACAGGAAAGGGGAGAGGAGACAGTAGATTGGGCAACTGATGAGTGAAGTGATTCAACCATCTTGTAAAATTAAAGACAGGAGAAATGTAACCAGAGGCTCAGACAAGCATGGAGAATGACAGAAGAACATACCATATAGAGGGAATGAAACGGGTAAAAGAAACTACTGATCACAAAAAGAGAGTGTGTGACAAGTAAAAGACAGCTACAAGAAACACAAAGAAGGCTGGAGAAGACATGCACTGTGTTGTGTACATACAGTCTGAAATGGGAATATTTGAGGACTGATGATCTCTCCGCAGCATCACGACTGAGAGACACATGAGACTCCCCGAGACGTGAAGGTTTTTCCAATGCCTGATTTGTGTCAGAATTTCTCTGTTGTATTTTCCTGTAATCTTGACAAACAGCATCTTGTTATTTGTTTGCATGTGCTCGTTTTTCTCAGAGAACTGGAATAAGTCAAGTAAAAAAAAGTAAAAACTTTGACGTTAAGAGTCCAGCACAAAACTCTTTTTATTTTTTCTGCTCTCATGCCCAAGGCTGGATCATTTTTCAACCCACTGAAGTTACACCAAGGTAGAATTATTGATTTGGTGATGGAGCGCACGTACAAAAGTGAGAGTGAAGAGAGCTTTCATCTTGTTTAATGTGTACATTTTGTTGCTTTAAGTAAGTGTGTATACATGTAAAGTTTGGTGTTGTAAATTATCATTTTACTGGTTTAGAAAGGGGATCACGAGTATTGTACAGACCACTGATAATAATAATAATAATAATAATAAACATTTTCTTTCATTGCTTAGTTTATTTTGTATTAATCATCAGCATAATGAAATTAAATGAAAAAAAACTTTTGTTTACCCAATATGCTTAATATACATTGTATTTTAAGTAATATAAAATGAAATGATTAGAGTAAAATATTTAAACATTTGGATTGTAAAGTGCATTTTACTCACTCTGCAGTGGCACAGAGGTAGTAAAAATCACTGGGCCCTAGTGACTTTACACTTACACAGGTATTGCGAACATTTGAGGTATTCAGACAGGACTCCATGTGCACACTGAGGATTTAGGATATGCCTTGTTTTATTTAAAGCCTCCATCCTTCCTATCAATGTGGTGCAAAATCTCACCATCTCTTCCCCTGTTTCTCTACTGAGATTGGAAGATGGTGTTTGTGTGTTTTCTACCTATCCTTTCCCCAAAGATTTAAACAGGTTGTGTTGAATATTAAAAAGATTCTTTGGCATCTGTGCCCCTGAAATACCTTTTTGTTTCTTACCGGTTACCTTAAAACGCTTAACTCTTAAATTTTGCTTTGACTCCTGTTACAATTATGGTGATACTGTGGTACCAGTCAATACTATTAATAGATTTTCAATTAGCCCAAACACAGTCTATGATAATAAAAAAAAACCCAAATCCTATAGTTTGAGATTTGGGCAAAAATATTGTATTTGTTTTTCTTCCTAAGAGTTAAATGATCGGTACAAGAACTATGAAGCTGGAGCCCGAAGATGGTTAGCTTAGCTTAGCATACAGACTTGTTACAGAGGAAACAGCCTGGCTCTCTCTAACGGTAACATCCACCTACCAATACCTCTAAAGCTCGCCAATAAACACGCTGTAGTCTGGAGTCTACAATATGTTTGTTAATGATCTCACAGTGACAACAAGACTCCAGGAAGTCACTGCTCCTGGCCAAGAAATAGTACAGCACATAACCCCCATAAAACTACTACCTGTCTATTTTACACTTCATTTTTTTTGTACGGATTAAACAAACAAGATATGTATGTTAATTTGTGAGCTTTAGAGGTGCTGGTGAGCTGATTCTTTTTACCTTTGGACACAGCCGGGCTAGCTGTTTCCCCTTGTCTTCTGTATTTATGCTAAGCTAAGCTAACTGGCTTCTGGCTCCAGCTTTACATTTATCAGACAGACATGAGAGTGGTACCAATCTTCTCATCCAACTCTTATGGAATTCAGGAAATACAGAGATATTTCCAGATACTGAGCATGAAAAGTTGCAAGGAAAAACTACAACCTTTATCACCGCATCTACTTATCACTGCCTAGCTTTACCTTTCAGCCAAGTTTGCCTCTCACAGGAAAGGATATAAAAGTTTGGCTTACTGTCTGTGACTGGCAGCTTCCTGACAGTATCTCTGCTGCCCTGTCAGTAAACCCCACTGATGTGCCTCTCTGCAAAGCATAAAACAAATGCTATTAAGTTGCAAATGCTGCTGCACCTCGAGGGCTGCAGTGGAGAAGCTGAACTAAAGGCCCTTCTCTCCTCCCCTGACTGATACCACAGGGAGGAGAAGCTGGTGTATCTGAGGAGTTCAGACTGCTGCGAGTTGCCAGTCAGTCTGATTGGAGTAAACAAGAACTCTGACACCAATACGGCAGCAAATGAGGCCTGCGCGCTTTATTTATTCATCCTCTCAGTCAGTGTCATGTGCAGGTGGGAGGATGCGACTCCGCGCTCATGTTGTAAACAGCAAGCAAGCAGTACTCAGATGTTTTTAAAACCTCAGCATAGGGATGTTTGTGGAGTTATTTGTGTTTGTGTATTATAGATCATTTATCTGAGCATCTGTAGTGCACAAAAAAACAGTGAGAGTAGAGTAAATAAGAAAATCAACACAACGGCATGTCAGGAAATGGGTAAGCAAGAGTGAAAACACAGTGACTGCATACACAACCGAATAAAACCAGAACATCAGCTGTTTGTACACACCTTTTTCAGTCAGTGAAATGTTTGTTTTCTCTTATTGTTTTTACATGTTTATTTTTTTGGTTTTGTGGCTTTATGGATATCAATGTTGCTCTTTCGGTTGGTCTGTCCACACATTGGTCCGGACTGAAATATCTTAACAAGTATTTTGTACAACATTCATGGTCCCCAGAGGATGAATCCAACTGACTTTCGTGATCTCCTGACTCTTCCTGTTTGTGATTTTGAGTGAAATGTCTCAGCAGTTAATGGATGGACATGATAATCAGGTCCACATTAAAAAATTTTCCATTTGGTTTGTGACCAAATGCCTGTACTAAATAACTAATACCATCCCATCAGCCTCGGCTTAGTGCTAATTAGAAAATGTTAGTCTTCTAACACAGTAAGCTAAGATGGGGAACATAGTAAATATTATACCTAATGACATCAGCATTTTAGCATGTTGATGTTAGCCCTTGCTATATTTTATAAGATATCTTTGTTTTGTGAAGTTTAACAGTTTTCTGTTTTGTGTTTTTGAAGCTTTTTATGTAATTAAAAGCCTGTTTCTGTTTTGTCTGTTTGTTATGTAAAATGTTTATTTTTTTCTATTTTTTGTGACATTTCACCCATCACCTTCTGTTTTGTGGTTGTTTTAGGACAAGATGAGTTTTTTTGTTTCGAGTTATTCATTTTATGAAAAGCATTCAGTTCTGTCTTGTTTATTTTTTGTAAAATGTTGTTTTGTCAGGTTTTCTTTTGTAAAATGTGTCGTCCCGTTTAGGTCAGCCATGTGCTGCAGACACAGTGACACACCTGTCCACAGGTGATGCAGTCATGTCTCCACCGTGTTTGATCTCTAAAGTGACCTCCACAGTGTAACCAAGGCGATGCTGAGTAACACCACGACTGGGGTTCCTTGTCACTGCCAGCACCTCGCACTGTCTGATGCACTAATGTGATAGGACGAACCAAATACCCTTGAGAAGACTGGACATGCACAGAGACTCATACACACAAGTATGCCTCTTCAGATTCATAATAGGAGTATGATTATTAGATACCTATGTTTGAGTTATGAGAAATTCAACTCAACACAATGTGTGTCAGTCCATTATGTTCCTCAGTGCTTGTGAGTGGGAGCGATTCAGTGGCGTGGTGTACATTACCCTCTGTTGTTAAACTCTGACCCAAGCTCACTATTATCCCCATGCATATTTCATAGACGCCCGATGACAAGAGTGCACATATCCGTTACTGACCTGACTGCTGCAGCTTCACCTGTTCTGACCAGAGGCGAAAGATAAAGTTGGAGAGGGGAGAAGAGTAGACTGGAGGGTGAAGGAGGAAGGTGATGAAGGGGGTGACACAATGAAAGGATTATGTGGTAACTGAGGAGGGGAGAGCGGGAGAGATCGCAGAAGAGGAGAGGTGACAAACTGCGAAACCGGGGCAAACTGAAGATGATGTATTCACAGTAGCGGAGCAGATTTCTCTGGATTGAAGATGCACCCGAGCAAGCGGGCGTCGTCGCCGTCTTGTCACTGACAGTGCGGCAGTGATGCATTCCTTTTCCCCGCCGTGGTACAAGCTGGTTTATTAAGTGGAGGAGACACATTCGGATGAATAATCCCACGCATACAAATGAGGCTGACACATGCAAATCTGTACGGCTGACATTCAGGTGAGAGCACTTGAGAAGATATTTAGAATCGGGGAAAAGTACACTGATGTGATGAGATGTGAAGATGTGAGCCAGTCATGCAGGGTGTAGTGTATAGAACAAACACTGTGTTCAATCGCAGGTGTCTTACAAAGTTATTTATAGTCAATAGAAATAATAATGCATAATTCTTACAAGAGTGCTATTTGAGGTATTATTTTGCGAAGCTTGTATTTGGATATGATCAAAGTCATCCTTTTAATTTCTTTTGGGGAAATCTGTTTAATTCGATCTCATAATTTAACTAGGCTTAATTACCAAGATCCAATCTGACATTTGTTTAAAAAACTCTTTTTGGAGTAATGTGAGATAATAAAATGCACTTATTAGAATGGGATATTAGACTTATTCTGTATTCTGAAAGTTACCCACAGAAGCATCACTCCAAGCTCATGTTTTGTTGTTGCTTTTGTTTCCTTTGCAGGACCAAGCTGAGGTTCCAGAGTTTCCTTCCATTTCTGTGTCCCTCCTCGCAGCTCATCCATGTCTGAAATCCAGCAGAACTTATCCAGACAAACATAATCAGATCCCACAAGCTATACACCCCAAAGAACATGAACCCTAACTTTAAAGATACTCTGCAGTTCATGACAGCTCCCGGTGACTTTACAAGTATGGATTTGCAGGTCGGAGCAGGCGGCACCAGCACTTCTGATGCACAGCAGCCAGTTGTTGCATCATTGTATCAGTCCCTGGAGCACTGGTCATCAACATCTTTTCAAGGTCCAACCTGTCATGAAGTATTGAGCATATCGTCCCTGGTCCCCTCTACAGTCCTCACACTCATGCCTCACTGTAAACCTGCAGCGGGTGGAAACTTATACCCAGAGCCGCCATCTTTTTCTGAAATAACATCAGAGCCCCAACTTCCAGGAACTTCGTTTTTTCCCTCTGGGTCCTCAGAGACCCAAGATCAAAAAGCCCTGACTTCACCGCTTCCTTCTAGTGATAATTCCCAAGAGGTTCTGCAAAGGAAACCGTCAGATGGAGGCCCTCTGGAGGAGGGATCAGTAGGTCTCATATTACCCAAAGATCTTCCTGATGAAGAGCAAGGTAAAAATTAAGGGTGTCGGTTCAGTGCAGTTTAGATGAGGCCCAAAAAATCAGGCCTGACATGAACACACCTTTTTGTGCAGCAAAGAAAAAACTAACACGGGTGGGGGGGGGGGGTAGGTCGGTAATGTGTGTGGAGCTCTCATTGCTCATAAATCAAAATAATAATCTGATCTGCTTATACATCTTTAATACTCAGTGAGCTGCTAAATTCTTTAGTCGTGCAGTTGAGTGAAAGCAGCCACGCTATTGATGAACACACATCAGCCTTACACCACTGAAAATCTGATCTGTGTGTACAGATAATTAATCCCTGTGGATAAATGATTCAATGTTTATCTACATAAAAAAATCGAAAAACAAAAATACATAGCCAAGAGCTTATATATATTTAAAAGATCAGAAAGTAAAAGATGTGAGGTGGCTATGTTGCTAATGTAATAAGCACTGAACACACTCTTCGTCTGTACACTCTGCTCCCTCGGCTGTTTATGTCTCTTCAAGTGATGACACAATATTCAACAGCAAAGATTTGGCCCAAGATTTCACCACCTACTACATAATACAGTGATTATCTGCCTCTCTGGTTCTTCAAAGGTGTGCGAGACACTTCTGCACCATTTCCTGTCAAGATCCTGTTGATACAGCGCCCCGTACACAAGCTTCATTTTGCCCACTGGGTGTCTTGCCAGCATTTTTCCATTAAAGATAAATCACTGTTACTATCCCTATAGGATTGTTTCCATTGTGCACTGTCCTCCTCTGGAAATGTCTGTGTCAATGTGTTAATGTGTGCAATTTCTCGGCTTCACCTTAGAAATCAGCCTCGATCCATTGCTTCAACAAAATAACAGGGCCATCCATATGTTCTGACACCAACTCCTCCTTCCATCCAAAGTCCCGGACAGAGTGGTTTCTTATCTGCTCTTTCACGAGATGGATACAACAACATTTGTCAGAGTTTCTCCGGAACGTGGAATGCTGAAGCAGCTATTTACAGCCTCAGTAACACCATAATGTGGGATAGTGCTGGTGTGCAATCTATTTTATTGCTTTTTGACCTCAATGTGGCCTTTTCCTACTATTGGTGATGATAGCTTTTAAAGGGCTCATGGCGACAGCACCACCCTAGATTGGATTGCATCACATCTAACAGGTAGAAAGAAATTGATTAGCTACTGGTGAAAATGTTCCAATGTTCCCAAGAGGTCTATTGTTGGACCTATGATAGTAATTATCCCCCTCAGGTGTATCGTTTATCATTTTAATTGTGCTTTTTACCAATACCATGTCAGCCATGTGGACGTATGGATCTATCTGATAATCAAGCTGGATGGATAGATGGACATTTTACTTTTAAAATGGAAATTGCCCCATTGCCATTTAGTACACCAATGTACCACGCAGCATGTTAAGCAGTTCCTAGCATCTCTTTTTCTTCAAACTAAGAATCTCTTCCTTAATCCGATCTGTTTATCTCTACATGATTTGAAAATAATTAAATCCTTTTCATTTCATTGATTCATTTGTTTAAGCCAATCCACTGTGTCTCAACTTCAGCCACGGAGTGGAGGATAAAACCAGCTTATCAGCTTATCCTCAAATTTAATTTAAGGAATAGTGTTTGTCAAACTTTTTTAGTGTGGTATATATCGTCATAGCGTACATTCATAGTATACAGAATGTCACAGTACGTAGCATCAAACTGATATAAGTTATAGAAGGAAACGGGCTTGTAGGCAAAGAAGTATAAATGACCTCCGAGGGTTCATGATTGACTCACCTTAATATTTACCACAACATCAGCGTCAATCTCCCTGCTGCTGCAGAATGCTGCCGTGAGGCTTTTATCAAAAGCCAGTGAGAGGTTCCACGTTACACCAGAACTCATCCACCTCAGGTGGCTGTCAGTCAAGCATGAAAATGAATTTCAAAACCTTTTACCTACAAGGCATTGTATGCAGCTCATGCTTTACTTCATATTATGGATGTGTTCCATCCTCAGTTTACTCAGGTCCTCTGAACTGAGCCTTTTTATTATTGAGCTTTTAACAGCGTCGGCCCAAAGTCCCTCAGGCACGGAGCCTCTAAACGCTAGACTGACCAGCTCAGTCTCTTGTTTCAAGAAATGACTTAAATCGATCTTACAATATGAAAGTGGTTGCTGGTAGTTATTAACCTACAAAGAATTACCACCTGAATCTACATGTTCTCTGCGTTATGGAGTTTTACAGCAAGTTACAGCTTATTGTTTAACTGTCCGGACCATAAATGTATTTCTTTGGTTCACTCTCACAGCTCTGATAGCGTTGTTTCTGGCCACAGTAGGAGGCTGTTTTCAGTGAATATTCCCCTCAGGATTTGGTAGAGACCAAAAACGGAACTAAATTTCTGTTTACCAGGTGGCCAAAACATGACTCCAAATGAATAATAATGTTGCTCTGTAACTGCTGGATGTGTGAATATGCAACAGTTTGCTATCAAGATTGCCATAACAGCTTTAAAGCTGATCATATGTCAATGCTGTGTTCACAACTTCTGCTGAACCCAAGTGGCCAGAAAGATCAGTTATTGCAGGTAGAACAGCTAAACTATATTGGTATTATTATTATTTATGGTCCAATTGCTGACGGCACTCCAAGATGAAATTCATATTCACCAAAATAACACAATAACATATATCTCAAATTATGCTATTGATGTTAGGCTAAATTAACAAATAAGGCCAGTCAAATTAACATAATCAGATTTTCCACAACATTAATACTACTAGGTTAACTATGAAACACACATATTTGTGCACATATAAATATATAATTAAAACAAAATAATACTTTTTACTTACTTATTTATTTACCAAGGATCGGCATCTTAGTTTAATATGTATTTTACAGCCTAAACTGGAATTTTTGTTATCTATACGGTCCATCTGGTGATTCATTCATTTGTTTATTTGTATTTCTAGATCCAGAGCCTCAAGCCTGTTCAACGCGTGAGCTGTTACTGATTGTGAGCTTCCCCATCATCATCATCAAACTGGCCATCACCTCTGCTCTCTTAGGTAACCTAGTTTACTTGTACACAACTTCAAATGTATTGACCCAAATAATACTGTGCTCCATGTTCTATTAATAAACCTGAAGTCAGCAGGTAAAAATAATAATTGCAGACCTCACCTCATGTCATCACATGGTTACCGCTCTTATAAGGACAGAAGGTTTACATGTCTTTTCATTACACCGCATCACTCACTCCCACATTTGAGAAGATTGTTTTCAAAATGTCTATAGACCATATGTGACAGAACATATATGCACAGTACTTGCACAAAGGTCACAAAGATGTCATTTCTAATGTCTTACATTAGAACACACCACTTCAGTATAGTAATCTGAACAATAATCTTTAAATAACACCTCAGTGAGCATGCATATTAGGAGGGTGTTGCTGTTTGACAGAGAGGCTGCAGTTTACCATAGACGACGGGACACTGGCCGGACCTAATCTTGTGGGGTTTTTCTGTGATTAGTAATATAATGAGGATTCAATTACAATGGAATGGGGAGAAAATCTAATTTAATGGGTTTTACACATTCAGTGTGCTAGTTAATGTGTCCTCTCTGAAGCTGTCACCTGGATTTTGAATTAATTTAAATAATCATTTTCAGAGTCAAAAGGTCAACGGTTATTTTAAAAACATGGACAGGGAATCTGTGTGCTGGGAGTTTTAATCATTTTAATTCTGTGATGATTCTGTGATTTCAGGTAAGGTAACTTAGTGTGTCATGTCACTGCTTTTCTTGTCTCTTGAAATTAGTCAAGTTCCTGGTATTCCCATCTGAGTTAGGTGAACCACCTCCTCTCTGTGGTGCGAAGGGGAACTGCAGTGTCCCAACGCAGCTCTCTTTTCTGCCTAAGAATCCAGTGAACCAGACAGGGAACCTGACTGCAGGTAAAGAATATAAAAATGACACTGATTAAGGGCTGTGGGGATTGTAATATTAATGCCATTCTAATTCTCTATTTTGGACAGAAGATGATAATTACATATCCATCAGCTGTCCGGCAGTTATGGCCATAAGTTTAATAGCCTTATCGTGGAAGGGGCTTTACTGGAATATTACCATAATCATTCACTAAATTAAATGGGTAATATTCTTGTACTGAATTCAACAATCTTTGTAGACTGTTATAAAAATAACTCTTAAAAGTGTAAGTGTCTATATCATTTGTCTTCAGCTCTATACACTTAGCTCACATCTCTTCTTATTCATCTGCTCATCCACAGACTGCCCAGTTCTGGTCAGTGATGGCCGGCGTATTGTTGGGGGGACTTTGGCAGCCAAAGGCACATTTGGCTGGCAGGTCAGCATGCACTGGAGAGGGAAACACGTCTGTGGAGGGGCGATCATCTCCCCTCGCTGGGTCCTCACTGCAGCTCACTGCTTTGTTGAGTAAGAGGTGGACATGGGGAATGAAAGTAAGAGAGATGGGTGATTAGTTAAGGGAGAAAGACATGTGCATTCAGGAAGCCTCAAGACCAAACTAGTCAGGTCCAAGGTAATGCTATGTTCTGATCTAATCAGGTTAAAGTCAAGAGCAGGTATAGTATAAGAGAAATTTAAGGCAATGTAATACCCCCATTCTTGAACATCACAGATGTAGATCTGTCTGCAGGGGCTCTCTACTGCCCTTGAACATTTCATCTGGATTTTGAGCAATCGACGCACAGGGACATTTCGAGCACCACTACATACTATAAGCAGCGCATTAAATTGTAGTGCTGAAGCAAAAATAAATCATTGTTGACCAGAACTGAGTGCAGTTTGAATATGACTAGACAGTAAATAATGATTTACATGTATTAAGCAGTTATACAAAGTAATTGCAATTGCTTAATATTATTGTAATATGTTGTAGAAATATTACAAATTAACACATTTAAGGATCATGAGTGTCATTGTCTCCCTGCATCACAGCACTGTTTAAAAGCTCTGTTTTTGATACCTCTATACTCTACTTGATGAAGAGCCAATTTGGCCTCGAAACAACTGACTTTTTCTAGTGTAATAAAATAGAACTTTTAAAGCGTGCATACAAGAGTGTGTGCTTGGCAGGCAGAAATTACAATTACATACAGTTTTTTGGACTCGTTACCTGTACAAGAAAGATGTGTGTATGTGTGTGTGTGTTTTGCACGCTAATTAATAATGTTGTTTCAAGTACTTTATAGCAAAAACACATACAGTATACAGGAGTTGATTTTAGTTAATTACAATGACCCACTGCAATTCTCATCCAACAATCGGTAATATGCATATCATGACCAGACTTCATCAGAGTAAATACAGCATCAGCATAGTCAACAAGCACTCACAGTAAGATAAAGACAGGCATTGATCAGTGCACACTGGGGTTACTTAACTTGAACTCAGACCACGAACGTCTGTGTCACACTGCTGTTTCTGCAGGAACAACATGCTGGAAGCAGCAGACTGGCTGGTGGTGGTGGACACAGTCAGCATCGCGGACAACTCTCTGGGGAAACGTTACAGAGCGCTACAGGTCCTCTACCACCCTCGCTTCAACAGATACAACAACGACTATGATGTGGGCCTGCTGCGCACCATCAGCGACATGGACATGAAAGGTAAGAGGAGGTGGCTCCATGTCAACAGAGCTGGGCAAAAACAGTTAATGTACAAAAAACAGCTTCCAAATTAGGCATGTTAAGAAATGTTTCAGTTTAAATTTGTCTTGAAGGTGAAGAAATTTGTGCTTTGAGAAAAAAAAGCAGCTAAAAGCAACTTTGCAAGCAAATTGGTAAAATTGCTAAAAAAAAAAAAAAACGAGTAAAATCCATAATTCAGTTTACTCCATAATGTATGAGCACTAACATGCCTTACAGAGATTTATCTTTATAACAATCAAGGTAATGGTGCGACACCACCTTCCTAAAGCTAACCAGTTACTTGTCAATCTCTCTAGTGTAAAATAAAATTTCATTTGACAGACTTTTCAAGCATCATGGATTATTTTGAAATACAAATTCTTCTCAAAGTACCTTTTAGACAAACTTTAGACCAACTGAATTATACATTTAAACATAAGTACATTTTTATTTCAAAAACATCTGGTTAAACACAACAGGTCTGTGCTGATTATCATTTTCATTGCAACACCATTTCTGTTTTACAACATGTGTCTTCTCACTACTACTCACCACAAAGTGTAAACAAAAACATCTGCTGGAAAAATGTTACATGATTGAAAGGAAAGCTAGATAAGTGACGGACATTTGAATGTAGTCAGTATGTCGAGGAACTTGGCTGAGAAAAATGTAAGAGTATGTGATCTCAAACATTATACGTGTGATAACCTTTATGTCTTTATTGCTTTTCTTATAAATGGAAGATTGTGTCAGTCTGATTACTGTGTGCTGTTTGTAGGTGGGGTGCGACCAGTCTGTTTACCCAGTGCGAGAGAGACCTTTCCTCCTGGAGCGGCCTGTTGGATCACAGGCTGGGGATATATTCGTGAAGGAGGTGTGTTGCTCTGACACAAACCCACTGACTGCATAATAACATTACATTCTACAGTCCTTACAGCTGACTCACGCCCTTTGAACAGCCGCCCTTAACAATTTAAGATGAAACTCTAAATATTTCTCACTGACTTTGAATTTGCTTTTTCCCAAGAAACTTGAACAATAACTGTACAACTTGCACTTGGAGCAACAGTTGACTCAAATTTAAAATCAATCAGTGTAGGGAACAAAAGATTTTTTGTTTAAAAATATTTCAACAAAAAATCAGTTTAAAAATATTTTTAATACAATTTCCATCTTGCATATGAGAAGTTCTAAAACAAAAATACTTGAGAAGAAACTAAATTCAAATGATGACACAAAGTGAAAAACAGACTTCATCTTTGTAATTTGCTCCTTCGGGGGCACCCTGGCAGCTACAAGGCCTGAAGCAGCTGCTTAGTTTGTGAGCTGTTAGGCTTGTCTCTCTGAGTGATTGTAGACAAATTAAAACGGGTTTTTCTTCACCTCCCTTTGATTCATACACTTACATCACAGTTACTGCCTAGTCTTTCTTTACTTCTTTCCCTTCTCTGTTCTCTGTCAGGCTTTGTGTCAAACGAGCTAAGGCAGGCTCAGGTCACGGTAATTGCTCAATCCGTCTGCTCCAACTCGAGTGTCTATGGCGTCTACCTAACACCTCGAATGATTTGTGCTGGCACCATGGATGGAGGAGTGGACTCCTGCCAGGTACACACCCAGTGATATCAAATCTCCATATAAACCCAACCGATAAAGGTTTATCAAGAATATTTTTTTACTTTACAATCGATAACACGGGCCAAACTTGCATCAATTTCACTTCAGTCACCATTAAATATGCAAACATTGTTCAAAACTTAACAATGATAATGTTTGCTAAATGATGTGATCCTTTTCTCAGGGAGACAGTGGTGGACCCCTGGTGTGTAAGACAGCTAATGGGGACTGGAAGCTGGCAGGGGTGGTGAGCTGGGGAGAGGGCTGTGGACGGCGCAATAAACCAGGCGTCTACAGCAGAGTAACCCAACTGATCCACTGGGTTAAAAGATGTATAGAGGTAGGTACTGTGATGTCCCTCTCTGTGCCTGTCTGTCTTCCACTGGACAAATGTGTCACGGTCAAACAGGTCAGTCAAGCTTTGTTTTCGGGATTTTATAGTTTCATTATAGCTGTGTCAAATAGACTGGACTGTTTACGTGCTGTTAAATTTTAAATGGAAAATGATATCAGACTGGGAAGCAGAGGATTTACAAGCTGTGCCCATAATGTATTGCTCTTTTTTGAACCTTGAAGGAGAAACATTTGATTATATCGTGTGTACTCCTATAAAGCAGGTTATAGAGATAAAACTTGATCACATCATAACTCCTGGGATTGTCATATAAACAAAATGTTTTTAAAAACCTTTTATTGTTATCTTTTATGTGCGTGTCCTTCCCAATACCAACTGTATATAATATCAATGTATGAAAAACTATATTTGCTGGCATTTTCACTCTTTCACTCTACTTTTGGCACAGGACAAACCAGAGGAATTGGAGGAGACCACGGCAGCCATGGCCGACACCTCGCTAAAGCCTGACACTTAATAAACAATAAAGAATCAAATCACCTGTGTGGGCTTGTTTGTGTTCAGAGGTCAAGGTCAGCGCTGTGAAACGCACCATTGTTTGGCTTGGCTTTCTCTGAGATAAGTTAAGCAGCTTCTTGGAAAGCACTTTCAAAGCATAAAAGTAGTAGTATCGTACAATATTGATAGTTTTCTGAGCCACGGCGTCTTCTGTTGCAAAGGAAAACAATATTTGAAATCAGCGGTGCAAGCTTGACAACCATAAGTTAACACTATCTATGGAAGCCCATTTGCGCCACTGTGATGAAAAAAATAAAGATCTTCTAAGTCGTCATAATGAGATACAGGATTGTTATTTTTTTGTAAGTCATAATAATGAGATACTCTCATAATTATGACTTAAAGGATCGTTATTTTCTTCATCACAGTGGCGCAAATGGGCTTCCATACTAATCAGTGAGCTTGCTCAAAAAGTTTAGATAAAACTTTCCCTCTTACTTAGCTGGGTTAACTAGCTACACTTAACTTTCATTTAACCATCAACGTTAAACTAAAGCGAACCAGTCGAGCTATCGTGACTCAGCCTTCATAACTTTATTTGGCTTTTGGAAGAAATCCTACGTTTGAATGACAATAGCTGAAGTCCGTCACGCGATGCTCGGATGCCAGGTCAAAGCGTTCGTTTCTAGTTAGATACTGCATAAGAAATGTAGAAAAAAAATATGCTGCTCTAAATTTCAGTAGTTACATTTAAGCCACACTTGTGCATCAGTTAACCAGCACGTAAATAATTATTTATACTGTGACAACGTGTCACACTTTGAAGTAGCCATATAAAGCAAGTTATATACTTGGTAGGTGATTGGCTAACTCTAACTAAATTAAGTTTGTACCATCAGTGTGAGGATTGGAAGATATGTCAAACAGCATTACCTTAGCAATTAAGTCTAGATGGGATGCTGGTCAAACTTTATTCAACTGGTATTCTGCTGGTACACCGTTAAGGAAATTATTTCATGAAGGTTTAGCACCATGAAAGGACAGATGACAGGGACCCATTCTGAAAAAGAGATGACATAGACCAGCATCTGGAAAGAGCCACTCTGACGTCAGCTGTGCTGTGCTGCCCAGGAACTGTGTGTTAGTGGACTGAGGGAGAGACCAGCCCAGGCCCACCTCTGTAGCCCTCGTCTGTTTAGATGAGACTAAGCATGGTTTAGTGTTTTATCATGTAAATGGTACGCTACGCGCTGTCCCCTGTCGTGTGCACACCAGTGTCAGCAAACGTGCACATTCACGGAGTTGGAGGAATCTATCAAAGTAGTGCTGGGTGCTGCCAGACATTAACAATAAGGTGATCAGCCATTGTTACTATATGTTGCCATGCAAGCCTAGCTGTTGCCATGCGTGATTGGGTGAAACTAACTTATTGGGGGAAAGAAAGAAGAAATAAATACTGCATTTCATAAAGAAAATGCTGCCTCACATGTAATAATATGTGTTTTAAATGATATGCACCTTCATTTTCCTGAACATTGCACTCAATGTAAAAGGGTCTTAAAGGGACAGTTCACTGGATGTAGTTGGGTAGAAAATAAATAGTTCCTACTTGAAACTGCTCACAACAAGGTCGGTGGATTATTTTGAGTAACCATAAGTCCGTGGTCAGTTGCGCATGTTAACATCTAAAAAAGAAAAAATACTGAAAATAAACAAATTTCCTGATTTCTAATGCCCCCTTTTAATATTTCTATTCTATGCCTTAGTCATGTGCCACAATAATGTATTTGAATTGAAATACCCTTGTTTAAGGGCTTTTCAAAGCAAATGTCGATATATGAGATTAATTCGATTAACTGATCAACGTATGGTGTAATGCATTAGATTAAAAACTGTCATCGATTGACAGCCCTGATACGCACTGCACGTTATAATGAACACTAATATTCAACGATGCACTCTTGCATGTCAGCCGACAGCTCTCTGTACATTGCATTATAACAGGCGTGCAGTTTGGATGGTGTGAAACCGCCTGATCTCGTCCACAGTCACGTAGGCCACCGCCGCAGTAACCCCCCCCGCTGTGTACGTGAGCAGGGACGTTGACCTGCAGGACTCCCGTGGACTGACCCACATTTAACGTCGGTCAATAACAAACCGCACGGGCACAGCCTCCGGGTTCACCCGAGGCGACGGTCCGACCCTGAGGCGCCACTGTCTCTCGCAGGGAGCTCAACACCGACGACGTCTCCCGCACGCCGGAGGAAAACGCGGGCCGCACCTGCCGACACACGGGTCCCGGGCGAGATAAGCATCTGGCGGAGCGGTCGGGAACCGGCGGGCCGATCATGTGCTCGCTGGTGGGCAGGGTGAAACCGGTCTGTCGGGCTCTGCCTCTGACGCTGCGCCTGCGGTCGAGCACCGGGGGCTGGAGGTGCGCGGCGGGCGGGGACCAGCGCTCCGGTCCCGGCGCAGGCGCTGCCCTCCACCCGCTGCGAGCCGCCTGCAGGTCGCACTGCTCCGGCATGGCGCCGACCGAAGGACTGCTCTTCAGACAAGTAGGCCATTATTTACGCTTCTGTCTCTTGTGCTTCGGCTGTGTTGCTCCCACTCAAGCAGCGGGTGGAGAAATGTCTCCTGCCCGCTGAGCTCGGCAGGAAGTGAGCGGGGGGAAGCTAGCTGTTAGCCTGGTCGCCTCGATGTTGGGTCGCGTTAACAGACGCACTTGGTCTTAAACTGAGCCGAAAGTAAGTGGTCGGGCCCGTGGTTGTGGCTCTGTGCCGGTGACACGTTCAGCCGCTCACGTCCCTTACTTCGCTCAGTGTCGGTGCAGTAACGTTGCAAACCGGGTGACTGTGCTGTAACGTTATGGCTGACACTGCAGCAGACTTCATGTAACAGTGAAGGAATGCCTCGTCCTGCCTGATACAGCTGAGGAGAGAGGTGCTGTAACTTGACAGTGTATTATACTATATAATATTATAATTATTATTATTATTATTATTATTATTATTATTATTATTATTGAGCTTGGAAACAGTAGTTGACAAAACAATCTCAATGCAACTCGCTTTTCTGGAGCTTTTAACTTAATCACATGGTCTTGATCATGTAAAATTTGAATATCTATATAAAGCTGCTGATGAGAACTATGTGATCTGTTCAAAAGCTCCCGAACAAGCGAGTAAGAGGTCCTTGAGTTGACGTGGTCTCGTCAACTATATGTTTTTTTTAGTTTTAAGCAAAGGTTTCCTCCTAAGTATGCATTGACAACAAGTAGCTCCACATCACAATCTCTTCTGTCCATCTTGTTTTCTTTCCCTCTCTCCTTATCTCGCACACATACACACTGTCAGAAGTCGACGGGCCGGACGTGCCTCCTTACCACTCATCGCCATCCTTTTGTAATTTATGCTGATTCACATCTGTGCCCTCACCGGTTTTTCAGCTGTTTGAGTCGCAGAGCAGCACGTACACGTACCTGCTGGCAGACAGAGACACCAGGGAGGCGATCCTCATCGATCCTGTGCTGGAGACCATTGACAGGGACCTGAAGCTCATACAGGAGCTGGGGCTCAATCTGAAAGTGGCAGGTACATAACTACCTGTGGTATCAGTGTCCTAACTTTGTCACCGTCCAATACAAACCTCTCTTGTTTATTTAGGTACATATCCACTGTCCTTTATCCGATGAACTATAATGTGTAGGTTAACTCGAGGGTAATTTAACTCCCTTACTGGAACAGTTAGCTTTGGGAAAACTCCTCAGATTCTTTTGCTGATTCTTCAAAGTAAGGGGTAATTATATCCCTGGACTTTAAAGTCACATACAAATTATGTGCGCTTATATGAAACCTTACTTTTCCCATGACTATGAACTTAAAAAGAAAATTTTCCAATATTGCTACATGTAACACAATATCAAGGTCATTTATTTGTAATTTTGCAACACAGGGTTGCACAATGTATGCAAGATTACGTATAAAATAATGATACAAATGTTCAATACTATGACCTGGGTTCCACTGTCACCCTTCACAACAGATACAACTTAAAACCCCTCTAAAACAAAAACCTTCATTAAAAACTTAAGCTATTCAAAAAAGCTAGGAGTCATTAATTTGGACAAGAGATTTCTTGTTCTTGAGAGTTCTTGAGTGCCGAACCCTGTGGTGAACCATACTATTTTCTTTTTCTGATAGTGAACACCCACTGCCATGCCGACCACATCACAAGCACTGGGCTGATGAAGAAAAGATTGGCTGGGCTGAAGAGTGCCATCTCCAAATTCAGCGGTGCCTCCGCAGATATCCTCCTGTCAGAAGGAGACCAGATCACCTTTGGAAAACATGTAAGAAGAACACATCACTTAATTCACTGCATAAAATCAGTCCATCCATACAACTGTCATTTGAGAGAGATTAGCTATGTTTAGGCTTAGATTTATCAGTGTGTCAAAATGTAGTCTCATAAGTGATGATGAGCCTCTTCTTTCTCGATTTGACTCTCTTTCAGCTTGGTAATGCACACACCCATGTGTACTTGTAATTCTGGATTGGTGTCAGTCTTTTGGACGATACATATCTGTCAGCTGATACAGATCTGTCTGTAAAGATCTGAAACATTTGGTTGGAATTGCATTGTTTCACATGCCTTGAGTTACCATTGTCTCTTCTCCCCTGTAGTATCTGACAGCGAGAGAGACACCGGGACACACTGATGGGTGTATGGTGCTGGTGTCAGAGGATCAGAGCATGGCTTTTACTGGGGACGCTCTGCTCATCAGAGGTTGTGGCAGGACAGACTTCCAGCAGGGTAGACATACACTTTTACTTTGTCCTAATTCTCTAAATTAAATGGCCTTTGTTTTTCTGGTCAAAAACAGAGCATTTATTTTTGTAATGCTGCTAGAAAAACACAAGAGGGCAGTATTGCATCTGTTTTCATTTGTACCTCTCTAATCTGTGTAAAATTGTTGTCTCTCTAATTCAGGCTGTGCTAAGAAGCTCTACAAGTCAGTCCATGAGAAGATCTTTACTCTGCCTGACCAGTGCCTCGTCTACCCAGCACATGACTATTTAGGTTGGCTGAAAACCCACACATGAGAATGTTTATGTCATGTCTCATGGAGTCACTGATGTTAAAACTGGTTATGCAAATAGACAGATTTTAAGCTCCGGCATAGCATTATAAAGCCAATATTTACCCACCCATAGCAACCAATACTGATATGATGTTTTATCACAAAAGGGTTTGTACAGATGTAAGTGCAGACATGTCAAGCTTTTCAGACATGCATCTCGTAATATTTGACCTTTTTTATTAGTTTTATTTTGTTGCTAATTTGAAACTTATATAAAGTGAAAAAAGATCAGAAAAATGCCTGTCCACAATCTGTCAAAAATGATATTTGATGCAGACTGATTTTTTAGCTGATATCCTCTGATACAAGTAAGTAAGTAAGTGTGCTGCTGTATTGGTGGATATCTGTCAATATATATTTACAATGTGTCACTTGTTTGCATGTCTGCCAGCACCATGTGATTGCTCTGCACTTGTTCCATATTATATTTCTTTTGATTGATCAGTGAGGTTCAACATCCGGTAAACATAAAGACCACAGTTCCCACAGATGAAGTATTGCCCTGTGTCTGTCTTTGTGTACCAGGTCAGACGGTGTCTACGGTGGGTGAGGAGCGCAAGTTCAACCCGCGCTTGACCAAGAGCCTGGAGGAGTTTGTGGACATCATGAACAACCTGAAACTCCCCAAGCCTAAGAAAATAGGTATCATCATTTTCTTTAATCCAACCTCCACTCATGCTTATACATAATTCTAATTCCTTGGCCAAAACATTACATTTGTTACCATTTCTTAGACATTTTCAAAGTTGTAACACCTGTAACACCACCAATGCACAGACTCACATGTAGATTATTGAAATATCTTGCTTGTAACCATACTTCTATTTTTTTCTTTGCAGATATTTCAGTGCCTGCTAATCTGGTTTGTGGGGTACACGAGGTCTGAATGTCCTGTAAAGGGAGGGTTTTAATCAAATCAAATACATCATAGCAAAGTGATTAACATTAACCATAAAGTGCTTTGATTGTGTATTTCTGTAAATGTAAATCTGTATGTTTTAATTACTGTTGTCATTGATAGCTACTGACATTGTCACAATGCTTACAATACAAATGCAATCATTTTGATTTTAACTTTTTAGAAATGAGTGATAAAGATCTGTACATGAGGAGAAACTACTATATTGTATTTTTTGTATTTTAATTAAATTAAAATGTGATTCTTTACTCAGCTGTGTTCTTATGAATTGGGGAGGAAATGTACGAGAAGGAAAGCTCAGATAGGAATTTTCCATTCAAGGTTTGGTTTAGTATTCATGAATGCTTAAATGGGACAATTGAGTTCTTCCACATGGCCTTTCTAGTGATTCCGGACTCCTTTTTAGCCGAGGTCTCACACTCACTCACTCACTCGCTCAGGAACACACCACTCACACTGCTGCCTGCTACGGCCTTTTTGCATAGCAGGAAATTAAAACTATGTTATTTGCATTTGGAATCTCTGAGGGTCAAGTTTCCATTGACAACATGTCACTTGTAGTGTCTTAATAGACAAGGGTGTCTACTGAAATGCGCATTGTTATCTCAATAAGATATGAAATAAAGCATCCATGCCAGGTATCAACACAGTGAAGTCTGCTTCTGGATTTCCAGATGTTCTGTACGTGCTGCTCTCCGCCTGCGTATAACAGCTCACCAGCCAGTAAGACGGGCTTTGTTTGGGAGTGTCAGCCTCTGACTCAGCCACATGCCTCTGCCAGACAAATCAAATGTATGATATTGTTGGAATGATCGTGAGCTTTTCAGGGCCAGTATCAAAATGCTTCTATTGAGTTGTTTTCAAGTGAATGTAACTATTCCTCCTCCAATTTTGCTGGGATTTAAAGGAGCACTCCACTGGTTGCAAACTGGGGGTGTGGCGTTTGAAAGGCGTGGCAGTTTACCAGCAAGGGAGGGTGTGACCAAAGATTTCAGGTTCAAAAACTGAACAGCATTTGTCTGCTGCATAGATTTTGACAAGTCCCCCGCCTTTATGAAGGTGCATAATTAAATCGCTGGAGTACCCCTTTAACTTTTACAGGAAACTAAAATGCTCCACAGCAACCCATTCAGTTCTTTTGAATTGATTAGGAGTCAAGAGCTCCTAATCAAGAGATCCTGTGTTGCACTGATATTGACCTTATGAAGCAGACTGGGTATCGGCTATGATGTGACCAATCCACATTAAATACAGTCACTTTGTCTGTGTCATTAAACATTTTTTTTTTCCTCCTATCAGTTACATCACGGTGCATCCCTATTAATAAAAGGTCAATACTGTCCTCCTGATACACAGTGTATCGGCCTGCTGATCCAATTCCTTTCAGCCGCACTTGTTGTTGTCGTTTGGGTGGGCCGTTACATGAATATCTTTGATGTTTTGGTAGTGAAATGCATGCAAGTTTTTAAACTCCTCAAAAGATGCACAGCAACTCTGTCATAAAGACTTGTTTAAGAATAAAAGAACGTTTATGTTAGAGAAAAAAAAGGTTATCTGGGTGTTGGCGTGTCATGTGCAAGTTAATACTGTTAACATGCACGCACACACCATTTACCAGCTGTCCCTGTCAGCGCATGAGACAAACAACATTATTGGACAGCTCCTGCCTCACCTAGTGTCCTCGACGACAGACACCTGCATTGTTTTTATTCAAAACAGGAGGGGTGTGTGGCCCTTGTCGCCATCAAGCTGACGATATGTTGCTTTAGAGGCACAGTTCCACGTAAAGCAGTCCTATTCTCTCTGCTGGGAAGCGAAGGTGCCAGCTGTCCTTTCACCCAGTCTGTGTCACCCATCTGCCAGCCCTCTTTCAGTGTCTCCCTCAGCCCACATACACTGTGCCACCATGAACCTGCTGCCCATTCTCCCTCACACGGCCACATGTCACTGGAAAGAATCTATTACACTATCAGCTCATTCAGAGAGAGCTGTAAAGAGGCCAGTCAGGGCGATAAAGCCCTCAGAGTGAAGAGCAGCCCAACGGACCCTAAAGAAAATACTCCTATAAGGACTTTAAGTGTATCTGCAGTACCCAGTGTTGAGTTCATTACTAATACTTATTGAAAATGTTTTTATCTTCTACAATGTCAAGTGTAGAGTGTTTGATGTCAATAACATTTGCTAGAGGAATTTACATTGCAGTGGTACTCAGTGGTAAGTTTACGGTGACTGTCTAATACTTTATGGTATTTTAATCTACTGGGATCAATTTAAGACTGCTGTACGCACTTACAGTGTTTGTGTTACTCAATAGTAAGTGTTCTTAAGGCACTTTAAATGTGTATTACTCTCAGTCATGCAGGTCATGGGATTTCTAATAGCAGACTACAGTAGTAAGTCACACTGCCTTGAAGCTAATAGTATGTTTTATGATATTTATAGTACTACTCTAATATCACATAGGGACTTTAAGTGAGTGTGTTGTATTCTATAGTAACAGTGTAGCACTTTTTTTTTTTATCTCTATTGCTATTATCATTTTCTTTAGGGACTTACTGAGGGAAGTATTAAATGCTGCATGTGTTAGCACTGTATTATTCTTGTGTTGCACATACACTAAAATTATATCTGTGTTAGAGGAGAACAATGTGAGTTGTGACAACCCTTTCCCTCCATTTTCCCTCATTTAATGTTGCATTCTCAGGTTGCACACCAAGAATAAACAAAACTGTTTTTCTAGGAAGCCTACATTTCCAAACAACATTACCGTGCATTGCTGCACACCTGTAGTAAACCCTACCGGTTTTACTGGTTTGTCTGATTAGATCTCGGCTGTGTCCAAAATCACTCCCTATTTTCTATATAACGCACTACATTTTATTCTGAGTGTGTAATTGTACACACTATGTAGTGCAGTAAAACAATTCTCAGGATCTAATGAAATAACTTTCCACTAACAATCCCACAATGCAATGCACTGCATTTTATAGATGTGATGAGACAAAATGATGATGATTAATAAGCGTCCAGAATCTGTATTTATAGGGAGTGGACAAGGGACTGATTTGGGACACAGCCCACTTCTCAGGACTGTTTTGGATGTGTAGAGGCTGTGTCTGATCGACATCTCTCTGATGCTCCTCTTAACTCTGTTGCACCTGTTAAATTGGGACAAATTCCAAATTCTCCAAAACCCCACAGGCACAGTTTGAGCCGGTTGGGCCTGGTTTCCATTCCATTTCAATTAGGTACACAGACAGCACGTGCTGCTTATACCAACTTGAATCAAGGGCTCTATACCTACCATGTGTACCAACAGTACCGTAAACAACATAGACTAATTAACACATTGGCCGCTTTGGTCCGCGTGTCGTTAATGACGTCTTCCACCCATGTCTGCGAGGGTCCATGCGGACCCCTATGTGGACATCCGCGCGCAGCCCAAAATTTGTGACAATGCATGCTCCAGATAACAAAATGGATGCTTGTTTTGAAGAGAGGCTGTGCTAGGAAATCCGATGGTTGAGCGGTTGTACATTTTATTTTCTCTTTTAGCCTTTTTCTTGTTGTTCAGCAAAGAACAACAAACACATGAGCTCTTCCTATGTATCTTCTCCTTGATTTATGGTAGTTGGCAAACAACATTATGGTGCATTACCCCAACCAACTGGAATGGAGAGTGGATCGGGAAACTGCGCATGCATGCAATGCCAGAGCGATGCGGATCCTCAATTGTATGAATGGAACCGCTTGCACGTCTGCACAACCAGTACGAGTCCGCAGCTGTCTGCTGAACAGGGAAACTGTGTCCGAGCACTTATTAGTGTATGGACACCCGTGACTTCATGTAACTCCCTGAATAGCTTCACCCACCTTCAACCTGAGCAGATGAATAATCAGCCAGATCAACTGAAGACACCGGTGGGGTTTGTGTGCAGAATCTCAAAATGTCTAACTTTAGCACCCCCCAGTGGTAGTATCAAAAACACACGCCAAGAATTGAGCCACAATTTCAAATGAGTAATTGTGCTAATAAAGTTATTCATACATGTTCAAATTGTTTTTGTCTTTCAAAAACATTTTGGGAAAAAGTCTGAGGGACACCTCATCCAGTTGTACATAATATTGATAGTAAGTATACTGTTCAGGCCTCATTAGACAGCTAGCTTTGATCTTGTCAAAACAGCACTGATCAAAGTGTCAGTGTAGTATGTTTGCACGGTTTCACATTTGCGCTCACGAATGGCAGCACCCTCACCCTATGTCCTCTCTGCATGTTACCGGACCGCTTTATATATGCATGTATGTGTGAAGTGGGGGGCTGTATGTATGGGGTGTAAAAACAAATTTGTTGTGTGTGTGTGTGTATAGTTGCATGCCATTCAATGTCAAATAAAGATTTCGATCTCGATTCTAATTTACAACTGCCATTTTATATTTGACCTCATGTGCTTGTGAAGTGTTACATAGGAAAACATCGTACAATTTTCAAAAACATTGATTTCACCGTGTAATCCAGTGGATGTGTGTCCAACGGGGCCCTAAGCCCCTGTGTAAAGTGTCTGTATATTAAGGTTTTCACAAGAAAGAAACCCATGACACCTTCAAAGCGAGTGTTTATCCCCTCAGGTTTCCTGCAGAACATACTCTCTGTCTAAAATCAAGAAGTCTGCATCTGTGTGGTAACTTTCCCCGCAAAGGATCGGACCGAGGGACTTTTGTTCCCTTAAAAAAAACATGAAAACATGAAACGCGTTGCCACTGACCCCGAGCTCCCCTACTCTGTGTCGACCTTACGACTGCAGTCTGCTCCCGCGTCGCCACAGTATGAGCTCGTCATGAACAGTGTGTAAGTGGCCTTTGGCTTGGCAGCGTGCTGGCGGTGTGCCCGGGGGACGAAGCCCCGTCACGTCCCAGGAGAGGAAGCCCACTTCGGTGCGGGACCGGACCGGGACCTGACCGAGACCTGACCGGGACCGGGACCGGGACTCAGGACAGGGGCGGGGCGCCGGGTCTGACGGGGACACAAACAACACGGGGACACTGGTATTAGTCGGCCCCCGCCCCCGCGTGCTCCCAGTGCCGTCTCACCTGTCGACGCAGCTCCGTCAGTCCGCCGGGGAGGGACCGGACCCAGCCCGCCGAGGGGGAAACCGTGAGGTGAGGAGCAGACCAGCCCGGCAGCCCGGCAGCTGGCCGGCTACAGGGGGCTTTACGCGGCACTGACGTGTGCGTCTGAAACTGAAAGCTCTTCCGAGAAGTTCGCCGAAGTTGACCGCAGTTTTTTTCTCTCTCTCTCTCTCTCTCTGTCTCTCTCGCTGTTCCCCTCCTTGATTTCGACCGGGCCTGACGCGATGTCATGAACTGGACTCTGGCGGTGCAGGTCGCAGCTCGTTTCTCCAGGTAAGAGCTGCTGGCTTTAAGTCGCGTTTTGTACTCGTGGTTATCTCCGACAGTCAGTCAGCGGAGAGCGTCCCACACACACGGCCTGAGCAGGTCCTGCTGTGGGTTCAATATCGCAAAGAAACAACTTCCCAGGCCAGACCTAGTGTTAAAAGTGAGCTCAAATGGCAGCCCTTAGACAGAAATGTGTGTGTGTGTGTGTGTGTGTGTGTGTTTGTGTGTGTGTGTGTGTGTTTGTGTGTGTGTGTGTGTGTGTGTGTGTGTGTGTGTGTGTGTGTGTGAGTGTCCTGCCATGGGAAAGTTAGGAGTCCCTCTGACTCCATCACATTGCCTTTTAATCCGTCTGCACCCATAACAAAAGGGGAATGGATAAAGCTTGCTGATGTTGAATGCATTCACCAAGCAAAACACATCAGGCCGGCAGTCCTGCTTGAAACTGAGTCCTTTTTAAAACGTGGAATGGACCCGGTTCATTGATTCATACTTCATAATGTTGTAGTCCCTTTGCCCTGAATAATTAGAAGTATTCTTTCTTTATATGTGAAAATGCTCACAGCAACTTTCTCTGAGCTAATCTGCCGTTTCCCAGCTCAAACCTTGTCCCGTGACAATAACCTCACTTTAAACAAATTCCCCTTTTGTTTACAATGACCCTGGGATATCTCGCTCTTTATCCCTCCATCAGCACCTACAGGGCAAACAGAGTGGGTAGGAGGGTAGGTTGGCGGAGGATTGTGGGGAGAGATTGCCTTGGGTTGGGAGGGTTTGTTGTCTGGGGAGTTCTGCTCACACACACACACACACACACACACCTGGTTTTGACCGGCTTTGGACAAATCTGTGTCTGAGCCCTGCGTCCTAGGCTGTCATTAATGAATCACTCTTTTCTTGCATCACAATTCCCAGAGATTTACCCAGGCCAAGGGACTCTCTGTCAGTGCAGTTGAACCAGTACTGATGCCAGGAGTTACACACAGCAGCAAGATGGGAACTGACGAGTGCCCCGAGAGACTTTCTCACAATATGCCTTTATTTCTTCATCCAATGAGAGTTTCTAATGCGTAGGCCTAGTTAAAACCTACAGGTAGATGTATGTAAGGCACTTCAGTCGGGCTGCAATTAATGATTTTTCACAGCAAATATTTCCACTTGTAACCATAGGAAAAACCACAGGTGTTAATAATAACTTTAACAATGGCTTCATTCTGTTCAGGTGTCCCGGCAAGTTGGGACAGTCAGCCAGCATGCACGATACCCTGAAACTGAAACTCAATTCAGCCATTATTAATGTTATTATACACAGCTGTGCTTTTCTTTATTGATTAATGTATCAATTATTTAGCTGATTATCTGTTTAATTTCTAAAATGTCACAACATAGTGACACAGTTTTTAGTCCAACAAACTGTCCAAAACAAAAGGATATTCAATTCACAATGATACAAAACAGAGGAGAGCAGCAAATCCTCACATTGGAGAGGATGGAACCAACAAATGTTTGGTATTTTTTCAATTGCTTGCTTGCTAGTCAATCATTCTTCACCCCTAGATTGCAGGAATTGGTCTACTTTGTGACGAAGCATTGACATTTTCTTTTTTGTTTTACGTACTCGCCTTCCTTCACTTGGTGTCCTACATTTCCCAGAGTACCTTTTTCATTTTTTTTTTCATTTTCAGAGAAATTACCTGAATTTGTTGCACGTAGTTTTAAATTATGCTTTTAAGTGAGAAGAATCATGTTGACAGCTGAAGTGGGACAGGGTGTCTCTTTGCACCCTTTAGTGCAACATGTGCTGTGGCCGCATTGCATTCTGGTCAGTTGAGGCTACCCTTTGGGATGGATATCGAATCTCTGAATTTGATTTGTCCATAGCCCAGAGTATCAAAAACTGAAAACTGGCATCAAATGTCTGGTCAGATTGTCATCTTTAATCCTGACTACTTTAGCTTTCATTCAAGCAAAGTCCTTGTGCGGCTGCTACTGCTTAGACAGCATTTAGCATTTGAATAAGTCAGTTTCTTTTGTTGAATAAAAAAAGCTAGTGGTGCTGGAACCGGTCTATCAGCTTCCTCTACATTAGATTTCTCCTAATCTTTAAGCTTAGATCTGGATAATAGTCTGATATTAGATCCTGTGGGATAAACGCCAGAACTTGACATGTACAACTGATGATGGAAATTGCTGAGGAACTCTTCTACACATAAAGCTGCCATTGTAGTCACTGCACAACATTTCAGACTGACATCAGCTCGTCAGCCAATTTTCCATAGGAATGTAGAAAAATACACCACAAAACAACAAAGTGAGCCCAGAAATACAATATCCAATACCACTAGCTTTTCTTTTTGTTTTCATTTAATAGTCAGCTTCATTTTCAGTAAGTTAATTGCTTTATTTCTGAATGCATAGGCCTACATTGTCAGGATATTCTTGCACGTGAATCTGAGCTTAACTAGCTGCATCAGTGGTTTTTGTCATATGCGTGTTGCCACCCAGGTGTCAGGCAGGGTTTGTCACTTTTTCCTCACAGTGACAGCCGGGTGACAGCCAAAAACTCCCTCCTCTCACCTGCTTTTCCTGCTCACAAACCTGTACTGTGATGACAGTTTCCTGGTCCTTGGCGCCGAGTCAGATGGAGCCACATGGAGCAGGTCCAGAGGTCACCTCTTAATCTGTCAAATGACAGCATGGTCTTTCCCTGAAAGGAAGCAGAAAGAGAGTACACATAAACACTCACACACACAAACGTATATGCGTGTTGACGTAACTTGCACATATAAAAGGTGTAGCCATCGCAGCCACTATTTCCCTTTTCATACACCCGAGCAGAAACCAATTAATGTACTGTAACACTAAACAAAAGTTTTTCCAACCAAACTTCATTCTTCTGAAATGAAGGCAAGACTTTTTGTGTTTTTTTTTTGGTTAGAGCCAAACTGTATTAAGGCCAGAGCAATGCAGTGGCAAAAAAGTGACTTAAGTGTCTCCGTTTTGACAATAGAAAAAGGAAAAGGGCTTATGCTCTCTGGAAACATTGTGTGCATAAGATGCTAATGTGATGATGTCAGGCCTGCTGTTCAACAGAGAGTTTTAAAGACTGGAGAGTTGGTCTGTTTGGTTCAAACCACAGCCTGTAATTGTGGCCAATAAAAAGAATATGTGACTTATCGTGCTAGTTCATAAGGCTTAATAGCTGGTGTTGGTCTTATGCCTTCTGCAGATGAGAGGACATCACTTACAGTAACTAAAGAACCACTTTGTCATCTGGATTGTAGATGTCCCCCCTGGTCTGTATCATGCCACGGTGTTTAAGGCAATGCAGCACTTTTACAGTAGAGTACAATGCAGTTCGGTGTCGCAGTGAATGTGTGTTTAGGTGAGCATGACTGATTTCACAATTTACTAATGCTGTGAAAATATTTGAGTCTGTAACTAGACAGTCAAGTTTAGTGGCGTTTTTGAGATTTGAAGTTCTTCAACCAGGAGAGGAAATGTTTTTGGTTAATCCAAGATGTATTTCATTGCTATACTTACTACAAAGTTTTTGCAATCTTATAGACATGTGTCAGATCATAAATTCTGTCTGTGAAAGAACCAGAAAGATCCTGCACACTGCTGGTTACTCATACTCACTTTATTTACAAAGTTTCTGTCCTTGTAAAATCCACATAGGTGTTGTTTTATGAATTTACCAGATGAAGCGTGTAAATCAAGTGAATACAAGTGATCAGGATCAGGATCTAATGGAAAACAAAACAGAGTTTGTGCCGAGATCAGTCATGCTCATATTGTGCCAGATTGGAAATTCTGCTTCTGCCCACAGAGCTAACACACATCACCTTTCTCCTGTTTTCATGGCAATGCACAATAACCCAGAAATTAGTCCCTGTCAAAGCTTGGACAATTTACTTTCTCCCCTTTCCACTTTTTCCAGTCATTCATTAAGAAATGAAAATGTTCTAATAGACCTTTACATCTTTTACAGTAAAGTGTTGATGATCTTCATTATTTGCTAAGAGTTTGCATATGAGCCACGGTTATTGTGATATTTATTTATACCGTATCACAACAATAACTGATTGCATCAGTGTCACTCATACTAACTGTACCTGTTGCCACTTTACTGTATTATTCAATTCTACAAAAAATTCCATTCATATGTTATACATTGTACATTTTGCCATCAATTTGGGTGAACTGAGAGTGACCTCTAAGCCCAGCCTGTGTGGATTAATTCAGCATTGTACACTCCCCCGCCCCTCTTTACAGGGCAGTTTTGCTCACATGCTCCATGTGTGACATGTTTTCACCATAGTGCCCTTGCATTGAACGCATAGTGACAGTCTGTAATCAGCGTTCACACCCACACACAGCATGCCACTGTCAGTGCTTTTGTCCTGTGTGTTATTTGTGAAATATGGCTGTTGTCAGTGTTGGCTTGTGTGTACACAATGCTTAGCGCCACTTTTCCTTTTGCCGCTCACCAACGAGGGGTCCTGACAGGGACAAGGCCGTTACAGAGTGCGTTATTGTCTTCGTTTGGGGGCCACGGTATGCTGTTTTCAGTTTCAGGGACAGATTAGACTAACTTTAAATATGCCTAGGCCCAGGTCTGAGTGCCGGAGGGGCTGAGACAAACTGACACCATACGAACATGTTGCAAAAACAGTAGTACAGTTGTATAAAGGGGCACTACAAAACACACTCTCCACCAGTTTGATACACTAAGTTCAGTTTACAATTAATAATGTGTTCTGTGGCTTTGGAAAAAGAAAATTGTTTCTCTGTTCACAGGTCTGAGGTCACGGAGTCGGCAAACTGTCCCAGTAGAAAGTGGGATTTACATCTTTGCTGTCAGCTCTCAGTTGAAAGAGATAAGGCAGCAGCATTGAAAAGTGCGCATAAGTTCAAGTGATAGTCTTGTTTGTATTTACTTGATTAAGTCAATTTTTTTTCTGCTGACTTCTATCTGGATTCTTTGAGATGTGATATGAATGAGGCGGCTCACTCAGAGTGAAAGAGAGCGATAAGACTTTGCTGATTTGAGCACATGGTGAGACACTATGACAAGAGTAGCAGTCTGTCGTGTTGAACGTACATAACTCTCTCACACTGGTCTGACTGTGTGTGTGTGTGTGTGTGTGTGTGTGTGTGTGTGTTTGTGTTATGGTGAATCAGCTGTTGCTGGTTATTGCAGATCTGCGGTTGATATATGGCATTGCAGACTGATACACGAAGTCCTGAGGTCCTCCGGGATCAGTTTGAGAGTTGAGAGTTACGTCTTGTGTGACGTCCTGGACGTCATTGCATAACTCACTCACTCACACGCACAAACACACCCGCGCTTGATGGTGAACTGCTGTTCGCTCTCTGTCCGCTATCTCATTCTCCAGAGGCGCTCCCCTCCCCGCAATTAAGTCCAATTATTTTGAGCACAAAACTGTGTTTTGTTCTTAGATCTGGATGTACTTCGTTTTATTTATTTATTTTTTTATCCGTAGTTTGTGCTTTTCTTACTGTCTCCTACTGTCTCACTCTCTCTTATTTTGTCAGTATGTTGTGTTTGTTTAGCCTTTTGCTTGTTGCATTTGACAAACCGCTGTGTTTACATGAAAGCATGGACTTTACTCCTGAATGCCTCTCTGGCTCTCTCTCTCTCGGCTCTGCAGTGTTGATAGTGTATCTGAGTGGACTTTAGTTAGAGGTCAGACAGCAAAACGCTTGCACTGATGTTTGTTTGGTTAATAATGGACCTCCGTGTGAAGCTCTGTCTGCCTCGTTTTCCGTGGAACTTGAAAGCTTTCACTGGAGAGCAGGAGCCTGGAGAGTACAGTAGACATTATTAGAAATGGGACAAATGATCAAAACAGTGAAACTTTAAGAACTTCATTATGCAGTAAATATGCCTGGTTTGCTGTAAACTGTTTATGGATTTGATGATCGACCAGTAAACGTGACGCTTCACCTGTGATTACATCCTGGTGGAGTCAGAACCACACCCATGTATTTTTCCCCTGTCAACATTATCTTATTCTTCATGGACACCTCAGTAAAGCTGCCTCGCTAGAAACAAGACACTGGCCCTTGACATTTTACACTCCACTTCCTGCTGTTTCCCCTGTCCTCTGTCCATGCCTCCACTCTCCCACATCTCTCCCATCTCTCTCTCAGTGTCAGTGTGCTAGTCGTGGTTTTTGGAAGCCCTCACTCATATCTCAGCTGTATATTTATCTCTGTTCTTCCACTCTGCCTGCATTCCCTGCAGCCTAATAAGGTCTGGATACAAGGAGAGAGGGAGGGCACAGAGGGCGAGGGGAGATGGTGGGAAAAGGTTGGACAATAGGAATCAAAAGTATTTTCCCACAAATTGGCTTTGGTCTGTGCACGCCTGCATGTTTCTGGTAGTATGCATGTTTTTGTGTAGAGGGAGACCACACAGAAATGGCCTTTAAGGCAAAATAGAATAAAGAGACCAGGATAATATAGGCCTTTAGTTTGACATATTCCCATGCTGGGAAGCCCTTTGATGTAGACCAGTGTAAACACTATATGATGATATTTGCTCGGGTAAATGCACATGAATGTGACAGACAGAACAAAAAACATACAACATGAAAGTACTTCAAAGTCTAGTCTGATGTGCTCCATCTTCTTTTGTGGGCAATATCTCCTTGTAGTACATCATCGATTGTTGTACTTCCATTGATATATTGTCTCGCTGGTGATGCAAACCTAAAGCCTCCAACGGCAAAGAGTCCAGAGGCCTTCACTAGGCGACAGACCCTGAAACACAACCACGAGCCATTACCCACATCCTGAATTCTCTCCCCTCTCTTTCACTACTGCTTCCTCTTCATTGCGGGGTGTTTTCTTCATCGCAGACTAGTTTCTGGAAGCCGGGGGGAATTCTGTGTTAAAGTACTTATGCAGTATTACTCAGCTGTGGTATCCCCCCCCTGTGAACTGTCACCTGATCCCTGAAACGCCTTCAACCGTGCAGCAGATTAGATTACCACAATATTCAACAAAGTCAGCCAGACCCCCGCCCACCCCCCAGCTCTCATTAACTACCTCCCCCGTCTCTGCCTTTTAGAAATGCCCCAACATAACATGGAGAGCACTAGGAGCCATTGGGGCCAGCAGGGGCCGCGGCGGCCGTGGATCACCAGAGTGGCCGGAGGTCAAAGCCCCGCCTCCTCCGGGGCGGAGTCGGATACAGAGAGCAGCAGCACGGAGAGTGAGAAGGTAAGTGAGTGAGACGAAGCCGTTGATGATGGCGACGCACTAATTGGCCTGGCTCTCTCAGGTCAAACGATGTGGTGGTGGCACATGAAATCATCCTCTGTGCCTCCTCCATGTAAGAAAAGAAGCCTCATCTTGCTCCATGCAGTTTAACTAGTGAATCCCCCCCACATTTACTGTTTTAAAGCTGCATGTGGTGACTTAGTTCACCTCTTTCCCCTTTCTGTTAGTCCTGCGTTAAAAAGCTGGAGTTTGGCTCACTGAGGGTCCTGCCGTCTTCCTCACTGCTCCAACAGCGAATCACAGAGATCGACCAACAGAAGGAGGAACTAAAGATTGAGGTGAGCATTTTAGACGATTGTTGCCCAATCATAGACAGGCACTACAATTATAGTATAATTGTCTTAGTTCAATTTGGCGCAAAATGCGGCGCAGACCACTGAAACAATTAAATGGTTAATAGAGTCAGTGGAAAATTTAATTGATTGAGAGAAAATTAATTTGCAACTATTTTTCAAAATTGATTAGTTTCAGTTCTTTAAAGCAAATTTTGTCAAATGCAAGGTCTTTTTCATAGACTTGAGGATTAATCGATTAATTAAGAAAATAATCTGAAGATGAATCGATATAAAAATAATTGTGAATTGCAGCCCTTAAAATGAATTTGAAAAAAATGCACGACAGGTTGTCAAGGTTTCATGAAGAGCCCCTTTAACTCGCTATGACTGCTGCAACAAATTCCCAACCAGGACAGAGTGTTCAAGCAAAACACTAAAAGAGCTCCGATTGTGTCCCTGCTGATGCCTGCACATTATAATCTCCAAGCCATTTCGAAACATCAGCGCAGTCACGGTAAAGGAATGCGTATCTGTGACTTGCTCAGCCTCTGGTCAATATGATTCACCTCCGCGGCGTCTCCTGTCCCTTCAGCTGCAGCTGGAGATCGCCCTGCTGCAGGGAGAGCTGCAGTCAGAGAGGAACCAGCTGCTCAGACGCACACAGAAGCTCCAGGCTCTACAGCAGGAGGCCAGACAGACGGAAAAGCCCAGACACAGCGTCAGACAAAAGGTATCATGTAATAAAATGATTGGTGACATACGTATATGTTGCACTTGTGAGGTTTTATGCCGCGATTGCGCTCTTCTTTCATGATTCGTGACCAGCTGAATCTCCTCTTTCCTTGGAGACAATGAAGGCTAATGAGTGTTGATGAATGAGATGATTTCAATGGTTTAATGCGAGTGTCACAATCATCACAGGCGAAGTTGACTGAAGGAATTTCGCATGTAGTAATGTGTGTGCTCAGTAATGGTCCATACACATAAACACAAAGATCCTGTGAACGATAAGTCAGTTCCCACGCAATGATTGTTGCAATAGAGCTGGTTTAAAGTTAGATGGCTGCGACCTTTCAGAACAAACTCTGTGAACATGGTTGTGAAATTGAGGTGTGATCAGTTTTTGTTTTGCTTGCCGTGTCTGTAACTGCAGGAGCGAGAGGGTCTGGAGGAGGAGAGGCGCAGGGTGGAGGAACTGAAAAGGAGGTTTGTGGAGAAGGAGAAGCTGATCCCCAGCCAGCCAGAGAGCCAGAGAGAGCAGCTGACACTGCAGCTGCAGCAGGTGAGTGGCTGAGCTGCCCGCAGCCTCCTCAGAATGGAGCGATAAAATTGATGAACTTAAACATGTTCATATGTTTCAAAAAGTTCAGCTCTTTCTTTTCTGTTTGTCAAAACATCCACAAACTAGCTGAGACTAGCCCCTCTCAGACTTGCACCTCTTTGCGTTAATGTGAGGGAAATTTGACATGTTGGTCCTCGTGTCTGAACAAAGCACCCTGGTCACTTTTTCCTCATTGGACCTAGTAACGTTTCCGTATCACTGTCAGCACAGCACAGGTCTGAACTGCATGCTGTCACATCAACTTAAAGGCTGCAGCGCACAAAGTGAAGCATGCAGGGAGACACAGAAAGATGAACATCTTGTCCCCCTGTAACAAATCTCCTCTCGTGTACACAAAGAAAAGAAAATCCGTTTATGAAATACTGAGAAAGAAAGTTTTAAAATCCCTTCTCCGCTTCCACAGCACAGCTGATCAGTACAGCTGTAGTCCGACAGATAATCGGGGTAATCAAACTAGCAAGGTGATGTTATCTAAATGCAAAATCTATTGGATTAGAAGTGATTCAGTTTCCAGTCAAAACCACGTCAAAAGGGGCCTTTGTCTATTTACTTTTGAGAGGGTTTAGGTTGTGAATCGTACCGTATGTACCTGTAACAGTCCACAGCTGTGGAGTGTTGGGATCAGTACAACTCAGTCTCTGCATCATGGTGAGTCTCTAATCTTGGTGAGCTTGGTTTATTAAGTAAGGACTGAAATTTTATAAATTACATTGTTGGCAGCTATCCAAATGAAAAATAAAACCGCAACTGATACTTGGTGTGCTGCTTCGGCTCAGATACAAGGCGTGTTGGCATCGGTGCTGACTCCTATACATGATGCACACAATGTGCGATTGTTCAGTACCTGCTCAACCTGATGTGTCAATGTTTCAGAAGTTTACACACACACACACACACACACACACACACACACACACACAGACAGCACACAGGATGTGTATTGTTTCTTGTGAATGTGACAGAGCAAGGTGGGAGATGGGAGTTATTTTAAAAGCAGTTTAATGACATGTTTGGTGCATTCTAGCAGCAGGTTGTTACTTTATGCCGTGACAGGTCAGATTTATCTGGAAAGAAGTTTTAGAAACTGGTTTGTCACAAATTGCGCCACAGAGAAGACAACACACATGCACACAAACAGAGAACTTAAGTAAGTGCTGGACAAGAAGAAGAATGCAGGTGTTTCAGTTATGAGAAAAAGAGGCAGTACAAGTTTTTACTTTAACCTGTGCTTTAACTGAACATGTCTGGACTCTTTTTGAAAATGTTCTTCAGGTTAATTTTGGCACGAAGCATTAAAAGCAGTGCTTGTAGTAACAATGTTCCATGAAATACAAATTGCCAGTTTCTTTCTGAATAATAAGTCATATTTGATGTATTCTATCTGTGTGTACGGAGATAGATACTACCTTGAGACAACATCTACATGTTGTTTCACACAAAGTCATTTTATCTTAATATAAACAAACTTATCATGTTGTGGAAATATTGGTAAATAAAGGAACCAGCTTCTCAAATCGAAGTGTAGCATATTGGAAAATTAGCACTATTTTCACAACATTAAAACAACTTTATACTATACAAAAATAAATGTTTTAGTAGCTGTTACTGAAGTCTGTATTTGAGAAAAACAATATATTTACAGATAAGTTGGAGAGTGATTAAATAACAAACTGTGATCATAGACGACTGCAATAGAGGTGTTAATTGTAATTTTTTTATCCAGCATTTTTAAAATCTCAACCTACAGTGTGAGACTGAAAACAAGTGCAGTTATATTGGACTAAATGCTCTGTCTTTAATGCAGGAGAAAGAGGTGATGGAAGCGGCAGTTCGGGCTTTCGAGGACTGGGAGTTTCGCGTTCTGGAGCAAGAGAGCGGTATTGACGAGGAGGAGCAGGACGAGAGCACGGCGGACAAAGAGAAGGAGCGAGGGAGCGAAGGGGAGATGGAGAAAGAGATCTCATGTCAGCAGCATGCGGTCAACACAGCAAAGGTAAACAACACAGCTGCCCCCAACGTGTTGAACGGGTTTATCTGCGTGTCATGTGCTTCCGGTCAGCGTTTACCGTCGCAGGCTGACGTGGCGTTAACCTTCACCATTCAACTTCCCTTCTACACAGATTCATGACGTCAGACTTGAACACAGAGCAGGTGGACATAATAACGGGAACACCCCACAATCTAATAAAATCCAATGCGATACCTGCAAAGACATCTACATTAATTAATTTTGACAAAACCATTCTGAACACAAGGTTGAATTTACAAGAATCAACCTTCGAGCTCTACATTCATAAAGTTTATAATGTTCAGTTTTTGTTTACACTGTGTCAGAGACATGTGGTGCATTTGTTTCCAATTGTTGTGTTTTTGCAAGTTGTTCCTGTTATTTTCTTGCACATCCTCCTCCCGTTTATATTATCTGTGACCAGTAATTGACACATGATTACGTATATTCATGACTGTGCGGAGTAGGACAAACCTTCAGAGCAGAGGTCCAATAGAAACCTTTACTGAAGCAGCTTCTTTCCTTCCTTTTGTGACTGAAGAAAAAGTTGATTTTCCTTCTAAAAATATTTTGCGCCATCCTCCAATTTTGAGCTTCTTTTAGTCTTTTTGAGTTAAAATAAGTGGAGACCAGAAAGTGAACTTTAAAGCCACAGATCTGAGCTCCTCCTACAATAATCACAGAGTTGTTGGCATTGATCAACAAAGCTATAAATCTTGCTCGGATGCTATTTTTGCACTGTAGCGTAGTGAAAATCTTCGTTTGATGGCGTATCGGCCCTGAAGGACTCACAGCCACATTAGGTGGCTTATTTGGAATTAGAGTACTGACATGCACATATACACACTCTCCTCTCCTGTTACAGTCCGTGGTTGTCATTGCAGGTTAAGACTTGAGACTTGCTCCCCCCCCCCCCCCCCCCCTCCATCAAACTGGGGCGGGAGCATGAACTCTTTACCCCACTCTCACTGCCGGCATCACCCTGACACTGCCACATGACTCTGTACAGCAAGCTTAATTACATCAGAGGCCACCATGAGAGAGAAATCAAAGGAGCAAGACAGAAGGAGACAGTGGAGCAGATGGAAAGATAAAACACATGAGGGGATTTGGAACATTTTGGAACATGGCTGCACTGGCATGGCTAAAATCCTAATCAGGATTATTTTGTCCAATATTGAGATCATACTTCTATTATTTTTGGGAGCAGAATATTCTTGACGTGGCATTTGTGCATCTTTACAAATACAAATGAAACACAAAAACAATTAGACAATAACAAAAACAATGCCACCATGTCATGCAACCAAATAAAAGAGCAGCGTGCACGACAAAGGCCTGTGATCGGCCTGCTGACGGATTACTTTTGAAAGGAGACGGCTCGATTGGACAGCTCTCTGAACGCTCTAATTGCAGAAAGACAATAACAAACAAAGTCTGATTTACTGGGGAAGGCAAGATAATGATCGTCATTTTCAAACAGTTCAGTCCACATCGTTGTGATGAGTAAGAGTTGACAAATTTGGAGACAATAAAACTCTTAAGATTAGGATTCACATGATCATCTGAGGAGGCCCGGAACGTGTTGGTGCTTGCGTGATAAAGCCTCAATTTGTGACGGCAGCGAGGCGCCAACTTGTTGAGACGATGTCACCCTAGCCTGTGCTTTGTTTAGATAGTGATTTATTGACCCAAACACATTTCTTCGAAATCTGATTCAGCGACTGAGCTCTAGAAACAAGTATATCATCAAACATGACAGCGATGTGTGTTTGACACTCGTCCCAACAGCTTGTGTGTCGTCAGCTCATATTTACAAAGCTCTGGCGTGTCTAATTCGGAAATGTGGAAGAAGGGAGAAAGGTGCACAAGTTGTTTGTCTTTGCAGAATATTTCTTTGACAACGTTATCAATCTTTTGCCATATAAAAAGACACCTACAGCCATGCTACAGCGGCTCTGTGAAGCCATATCTAAACACAGTGGTACCGTCAGCATGCTATCGTGCTCACATTGACAATGTTAACGTGCAGATGTTTAGCAGCTGTAATGTTTACCGTGTTCACCATTTTAACGTGCAGTGTCAAGGTAAAGCTGAGGCTTATTGGAACGTCATTAGTATTTCAGGTATTTGTTCATAAAGTATTGTACATAATGAAAAACTTTGACCTGCTAATGTAACTATGATGAAAAAGATGGATCACCAACGGTTTTATAGTTTGATGGCAATCCATCCAATAGGCGTCGAACATTTCACTCAAAAGCACAAATGTCAACAATTTGCTGACCAATGAAAGTCAGAGGATCACCAAAGTCAGAGGGATTCATCCTCTGCGGGCCATGAATGTTGGCACACAGTTTCATGGCAACAGTTGTTGAGATATTTCAGTCCGAACCAACCAACTGACTGACAGACACATTGCCATCCATAGATCCCTATCAAGTATCTGAATTATTTCTGAAGCCTTCACTTTTACCAAGTTGTTACTGAGCGCAAGTGAGAGCAACTGTAAAATCTGTTGACATGTGATCTTTGTTTACACTCTGACATAGGAAGTTCCCAAAGGGAATTCAATTCTCAGATTCCACAAGAACATCTGCATATAGGCAATAGATGGATGGTGAAAATAATATCGAATTGTTCCTCAATTAGCTGTGTAAGAGAGAGAGAGATGAAGAGAGGGATTGTGTGAGAGGGATGGTAGTTGACTCAGCTGCAGGGTGGCCTCACTGCAGACATCTACTGTATACTGTCTATCTATCTGTCACTGTGTCCTGCTGTCATGCGTCTCTCTCGTGCCTCTCATTAACTTGCAAAATGGATGTGTGATTTGCATTGTGTCTCTGCCGAGGAGATCAACTTGGCTCGGGGCTCCGCATTCGCTCACACAACACGCACCCGGTCACGTCCGGGATATTCACTCAGTATTGCATCACAACATAATGGAAAGATCAAGGACAGTGGGGCCAGCCAGATGAATCACATACAGCACATGACGTTTCTTTTGAGGAGAAGAAACCATGCGGCAGTCCACACTGAAGGGAATCATGTTCTAACTTTTCAGGAGCGAGTCCAGCAGTTAGAGAGACAGCTGAAGGAGATGGAGAGGGAGAGGGAGAGGGAGCTGAACGCCTTGAGGAAAGAGAAGAAAGAACTTGTCCACACAACTCATACGGTATGATGGATTTATGATTTACTATCACTGCTGCAACTTTACAACCAACAACAATGATTTTTTACTCTGGTGGTTCACTCATTAGTGTGTCTTTAATATCTAATATATGTTGGAAATTGAAAAAAAAATTTCTAAATAAAGGGACCCAGGACATATTACCTTAAGGTGGTGCCAGTGGCTCCATTTGGCATTTTATATGAATATCTGAATTTAAAGTATAACATTTATATACATATTCTGCCTTCCAAAAAAATGATGTGTAATGTGGTAGAGGTTGCTCATAGTGATCAGTGGATTGTCACCCGGCTTCTGAAGTTCCTCTCTCATCGACCTTGTTTCGAACCACAGCAGGCATCTGTCTTCAGCAAACGAGCTCTGATAAACCAACCATGCACTGACTGCTCAGCACCAAACAGCAGACAGACAGAGTTAGCGTCCAGTTAGTGATTCTTTTGGAACATTTAACAGCTAAAGAGCCAGATATTTCCCTCTGGAGTCGGTGGAGACCAAAACAGAGATAAGAGAATGAATGTTAGACTTGCATTCACTAGCTGGCCAGACACATGGCTCCAAATGAATGATAATATTGCTCTGTGTCTGCTGGATGTGTGAAGAGGCAAATTGTTTGTCAACGCATTTGCTGATTATTATGTCAACCTTACATTTACAGCTTGTTGCGCTGCCCCCAAGTGGCCTACAAATCAGCAAATGCAGGTTTAACACGTTAATTACAGTTATTAGGGCACTTAGATAAGGTGTGCTAACAAACTAATTTACTAAAAGTGGTACGATAATATTGCATTGTTAGTAACTTAGGCTGTGTGTGAAATTGTTCACTTCTCTCTCATTTTTTAGTGTGAATTATTACACCCTATATACCAGACTTAAACAAATGTTATTGTTTACAGTACAAGCCTTTTGAGATGCATCATCTGGTTTTCAGGAGGGTCCTGATTTTAAATTTTCTCAATGCTTCCATAAAACGTAGTGTACAATCAATGACCACAACCCGAGATATATTTACCATGATGCATCGTAAAGGCAGGAGAAAAATAACATAAATTCAGATGACTGCCGGATGAGAGGAATGACCTGAGCAGTGACTTAAAGTCTTGTGTGTCAGATGGCAGTTCTAGTTATCATAGTCCTTTTTATAACATAAATTCCCTGTATGGGGAATAGTGATTGATTTTAGACACTTTTAGCATTACAGTGCTAAGCTTCAAAACATAATGTAACTTCTTCACTGGGTTTCAGTTCAGTTTTATCAAAAACATCCAACGACTGGCTAACATTTTGAGGACAGCCCACACGGCCATGTGTTGTCAGTGTTTATTATGAATACTTGGTGTTCCAAAGTATAAGATTTACTCAGTCACTAATTAAACTGCACTGTGACTTTATCACACAGCTAGTGGTTTGCCTTTGATCAGACTTATGGCAGCTCCAGTTAAATGAGGAGGAGACACGATATGGACAAGGAAAAAACAAATCAGACATGGAGACAGGGGGAGAGAGGGCGAGAGAGTGAGTGAGAGAGCTTAATTCGAGCTGGAGGGAGGGGAGGAAGGGAGAGAGGGAGGAGTAAGCAATGCGAAGGCGTTTGTGAATGTGTGTGTACATGTGAGTGTGTGGATGTGGGAGAGGAGAAGGAAAGCTGAGAGAAGTTCCACATCCTTGCAGCAAGCGGTAAGCTACAGAAATGCACTAAATCGATCTTCACGGCTGACAGGTGTTAAAAATGCTGTTTGCCGGAAAACTGCCTTAATGTTTAATTTGTCGGCTCTTCTAAATGAGAGAATAGGAGCAGCAGGAGGGAGGGCAGAAGGGAGTGGCACTAAAGAGGAGGACAGACCGTGTCAGAAAACATGACCATGTGTGTATGACTGCCTGAAGCATGTGGTTTGCTTCTGACAGATGTGTAGTAAACTTTAATGGTGAAACATGGTGTCTGAGAGAAAACTGACATTTGCAGTAGGTAGTTTAGGAAAAATGAGTTTAATTGTTGAAACAAGATACATAGGAAGTATTTGTAACAGGTTTTTCTCTCGGCTATTTACTTAATGTAGACGCTAACAATACCCAAGGATGATTTAGTATTGTATAAGTCTTCTCTGTCCACACATTCCCTGTGGGCATGTGCTAGTGCAGAGTAGTGGAAGAGACAGATAAGGGTTAAACAGTGGACTGCATGTGGTGACTGAATTGCTCATGTGTTTGTGAGTCAAGCAGGGAGGGAGGGTTAGAGGGAAAGATAGTGAGGGAATGATAATTTTTTTTAACTCATTCCGATCCTACTTGGAAGTGGAGTTTTCATTCTCAGCCAGATGTGGTATGTCGAATGCTTTCAACAGTCACTGTATTCGTCATCTCCATTTCATTTAAACTGTTAGTATTTGTGTCTCGCAGCCAGTTTTCATCACAGATACGTTACTGGATTGCAAACTAAATTGAATCTGGTCCTACAGGTTCTCAAAGAGAAGAAGCCGCTCACTGATTGGTCGAATATCACCGGATCAGCCCCCTGCATGATGTCACTTTCCCCTCTGACTGTTCACAAGCCTCCTCAGGTATGTGCCATGTCACCATGGATACAACGTGTGTTTCGATAGGGCGGCAGCTAACAACTGTTTTCGCTATCGATTAACTTTTATTTCCTCGATGAAGCTATTAACCTTTTAGTCTATAAAATATCCAAGTTGGCGTCTTAAAATGTATTGTTTCATCCAACCAACAGTTCAAAACTCAAAAATACTCAGCTTAATGTCATTGGAGGCTTAGAAAACCAGCAAATATTGTGAATCGTTAGTATTATTGCTTAAAAAAAGATGAATCGATAATCAAAATGATTGCAAATTAGATTTCTGACCTTTCATCACCTAATCTCTACAGCTCTAGTTAATGAGATTTAAGGCGACGTTGAAATGTTTGTCACGCAGTTCATACTTACACTGTTTTCTTTTCATTTTTGTAGGAACCATGCAAAGAATCCGTCAGTTTGCCCCGAAGACGGAGCTCGCATCGCAACAACAGACTCAACGACAGGCCGCTCTCAGCACAGGGTGAGCTATTACCAGCCCTCGTCTTCTATTTCTCTATTATGCTCTTGATTGCTTAAGCTGAGAGCGCCGTGATGTAGAACAATAAACACTCTCTCTCTGCACTCATGTCCCCATTTGTCTGACTGTTTGTTTAGCTCCCTCCCTTTTAGTCAAATCAAAGGTGTGTCAGTGGAGTCGGCAGGTCATTGTTACGTCAGTAGAAAGCAGGATTTACCTGTAGAGACCGGATCAGCCATAGAAGCTCATATATACTTAAGCCTAAAACCTTCACAGTAGTATCTCTTTTTCACGTACACACCCATTTCTCACCAAATATCCAAGTTGCCTGATCTGCAAGGTCATGTCAAGTCTTGCCAGGTGTTTCTCCTTCTCCTTTCTTTCACTTAGTCTGTCCCTGAATGCTGAAAATAAATGAAATCTAATGTAATTCATCATCTTGATACACGTCTGCCACACAACATGAAGCTATCCGCGCTGACGGCGTTCTCGCGTGTCTTTCTCTATCTCCTTCCTCTCCCAGGGTTGGTGAGGACACTTCCAGACAGCAAGACCCCAGAGGCTTTCACTTCCCCCCTCACCTCCCATAGGCTCAGCAACGGGCACAGCAGCGGGCACAGGCCTGGGACCAGCAACGGCAGCGGGCTCCTCACTCCATGCAACAGTGCAACAAACTCTCGCGCTGCCAGGTCGGTTACTTCACTGTCGGTTTGATAAACAGTTGAATGTGCTTTTAGAAGTTTATGTACTTCTTTAATTTTGACAAAGCATTTGCATGTACCAGTAGGGCCAGTAATGCCTTTTCTATAGTTCATACCTTTGCTCACAGGATGGAGAAATTGTTATTATTTCCATAGTTTTGGCCTATTGGTTATGATAATATTGTACTCAACACTGTGATTGTTGAGATCTGAGAACGCGGCAACATTGCTACAGTGAAGTCTGGTGGGGCACCAAACATGTGCAGTCGGATGATCAGACAGGTGGTAAATAATCCAACAGTGTAGTGAGCACAGCGGGAATGTCAGTAATAACTGTGTGCACATAAGTGCAGTAGGTCAAAGTTTAGGTAGTAATTTTACTGTTCGTTTCCATTTCAAGTTTTTAGTCTTTTTTAAAAACCTGTATGATCATGTGACTGGTCATGCTCCTCGCTCCATCGGATTTCTTTTCCGCACGGCAGACACATTCCCAGATCTTATCTTGGTGAGTACAATGCTATCATTACGGATAGGGAAGATGGCTAAAACTACAAAATTAGACCAAACAGAATAATCCTTTAAGGAATTGTACAAATTTTTGGCCCCCTGATTGAACAATATCTACATCTCAACAAGGACTGTAACTCTGGACAATCTCGGTGTAACTGTCTATAAGTGCCCAGCCCATATGGATTTATAAAACACCAAAGAATACCGTTAGAGTGGTGACACAGCAGTCAGACATGAACATAACTTCTTATATCACATTGCAAACAAGTAACTTTGGCTCTATAAAGTCTAAAAAGTTATTTAGAATCTTATATTTTACAGTGAACACAGTATAAGTTTGCACAGCAGTATAAGATGAGTAAAGTGTAAATAAATATTAGGACAAACGATCAAACAAATAACACAAGTGATCATATGCAGAGCTGTTGCGCAGTAAATCTTCAGACATACAGGTACATGTGTTTCACTATGAATGAGAACGTTAGTTTGTAAGTACTGTGCAGTGCAGTGTCATGTCATACTGTCGGCATGTGTTGGGTTTTGGCAGGATTGAATTATCTTGGACACATGATTTGGCCTCTTTGGAGCAGTGTTAGTTGTCTCATATTGCATTGAAAAGTCATATTAATTGATAAGCCTCCATAACAGCTGATAAATGAACTTTCTGAATGGGAATTCAGCGTTGACTGTAATACCACCTTTATTTGGTCAAAGCTTTTGCAGGTAATGTGTCAAACGTGTAAATTTGGACTGCTTCTCTGTGGTGTGTTTGTATCTTAGGAGCAGGACAGCACTCCAATTGCACGAATAAACAATTCTATGACTTTTGCTTTTGAGGATTTAACACCCTCTTATACATACCGGCGTCATTTGTATCTTAATCCAGGCATGGCGCCAGGATTTCAATTTTGGATGGGCCAAAGTCATTTTGGCTGGGCCTTTTGAATTACAGAAGTTAATACTGTTTGCCTTCCTTTGACGGTTTCCAACTGGTAGTCTCGCTAAAACAGAAATGACCGATATCATGCTGTGGAAGGCGACACTTGCAGTGACTGCATCTGCATTATAAACTGCAGCTGATGAATATAACTCCTCCTCCGCTCACAGCCCGTGTCTGTTGGATCTCGTGGAGATTGAGAAGAAACTGAGGGAAGCCAAAGCAGAGAGGGAGAGGCTGCTCAGAGAGAGGGTGAGTCACCTGCTGTGGGAAACACTCGCTGACACCTCTAATCACCCGCAACACACTGCATCGGACACGGCTGTCTGATCACTGACACCCCCTCAGCTCGCACATGATGGTCCAAGAAAACAGCCAGCAGATGTGTGCGTGTTTGTAATGCATGTTTGCAGCACTGACGAATGCCAAGACTGGGAAACATGCAACCATATGTTCATGGGAAACTGAAAAATTCCTTTTTTTTGGATACATATATCAAAGCAGTATTTTCCTTCCAAATTTGTTACCCTGAATGGGGGTCATCACATATTTTGGAATGTATTGGTTAATCATTTTCAGCGATACATGTGTGCACCCAGGAAGAGCGACGGCGGTTGTTGTTGGAGGAGAGAAGGCAGAGAGAGCTGAACTCTCCAGGAACAGTAACACCGGAGCCAGAGACCCCACAAAGGCCGGAGCCAGAGACCCCACAAGGGCCGGAGCCAGAGACCCCACAAAGGCCGGAGCCAGAGACCCCACAAAGGCCAGAGCCAGAACCAAAGGAGCAGCCAAAGTCCAGTTGTCCCCTAAAGTCCCCAGAGGTATGTATGATATGACAACTATAAAGCAGTGCTGAAGGCCCTGAAAACATATTAGTTCAGTCACCTTCTTACTCTACACTTACTCTTTTATATTCCTGTTTTTCTGTGTTTGAACCTTTTAACACTTATTGACGGTAAGTCATTATTCAAGAACACAATGAGAAATATTAAATATCAGGATTTTGCGCCGTCTACTCATGATGATAGTATAAGCAATGTACTGTATGAAGTATTGGACCAGGGAAAAGTAAATCAGACACACATTAAAGTACAAAAAAAGGACAACAAATCTTTTTAGACATGCCCAATATCATGATCCCATACATTTATCATCTGATCGCAGAAGACTCTGAGTCTCAAAAACAAGTGTAACCATATAAAAAAAGAGGGCACTGAATGTAATCGAGGTTTCCTCAATGTCTATGGAAAATGGAGTGCCTCTTTTCAACCACACCCAAACTCAATTTGTGTCTCCAGCAGCGCAGCCTGCCCCTCTTCCTCTCTCCCAACTTTGACCTCCGGGCCCACCTGGAGTCCCTGGGTCACGGAGTGTCCGGCTGCACGGACCTCCGGCTGACGCCTCGACGCTGCGCGGGCTTCCTGACCAAACGAGGGGGGAGGGTCAAGACCTGGAAGAAGAGATGGTTCCTGTTCGACATGGACCACAGACGGCTAGCCTACTATACAGGTTAGACTGGCTGGGAGAGCCACACGCACACTGAGTGCGTGTTATGCCTTCTTTGTGTTACACTATCTCACCAAAAGGAAGTCAGGCATGTTGTAGAATAATATTGCATCAGTCACATTCTTTTCCAGCCTCCATCTTAGCTTATTTTGCTGTACATTCTATTGTATTTCCCAAGAAAATAGTTGATATTAAGAAAAAACGACTTAGATAGCGGTTTCAATTTTTTTTTTTACGTACATGCAACTACTGTATACAGTCAAAGGAAAGAGGACTTTACATAATAATTTACCATATTGAAATACATAATCAAGTTGCAGAGTAGTAATAACTTCCATGGCTTGAATAGATCCATCGAGTCCTTACTAGTTTGTTGTTAGAACTTTGTTGTTTTTCTCACTTGTTTCTCCCTTTGCTGCAGACTGTGATGAGAGGAAGCTAAAAGGAGTCATCTACTTCCAGGCCATAGAAGAGGTTTACTACGACCATCTACGAACAGCCACTTCTGTGAGTTCTCATACAGTACACCAGCTGACTCAGAAAACATCTATCACAGTCTGTGCAGTGTTTCATTTGGTCTGTGCCAAAACTTTGGAGCTGGATTATTTTGATAAATGCAGTTTAAACTGGACTTTAAATGCCTGTTTAAATGCCCTTTGTGATGGTGAAAATGGTCTAAGGCCTGGAGTCTTTATATATGATGTACAGGTCAGTGTAGCTCAGATTTTGAGATTCAGTCAAACAGTTGATTGGTGCCTTTTTGCACAATGTTTTTTAGGATTAGTATTATTAAAGATATTATATAAATCATAAATCAGGGCGCATTTTAGAGGTCGCCACTTTCATCTTCATGTTGTTTTTTGTCTCCTTTGAAGTGAGAGCACTATTTCAAATTAACTAGAATTACCTTGGGATCTCTCGTGATTCGGGAGTTTACTCCACATGTCCGTGTTAATCATGGTGTATTCACATGATATAAAGTTTGTTTTAATGATTTGAGGTTGCTCCTTTTCCAAATGGGCCATTGGACTGCTTATAGGCGTGGCACATTAGCGCAGGATTAAAGACACAGACGATCTCTGCAATTACTGTATATGAAATCAAAGGGCGGGTGTCCGGTAACACTAGTACTGCTGAGTAGAGCTTTATTTGTTGCTGGCAAGTCTTAGGTCTTGAAAAAAGTGTCACATGACACTATATTAAAGGTTTACAATTACATTACAATTACCAAGTAACTACCAATACATTTACTTAAGTACTGCATTTAAATACAATTTCAAGGTACTTTTTACTTGAGTATTTCCAAGCCATGCTACTTTATACTTATACTCTACTGCATTTCAGAGTGAAACATTGTATTTGTACAGCTATAGTTACTTCTAAAATCAAGATTTTACATTACAAAACATATGATAAGCTTATGAAATAGAATACATTGCCAAACATAAAATCATTGTTTCACCAGAGAGAAATTTTCCCTCTAGTGGTTGCATTTAAATAACTGTTCAAGGTCCTGAGGGAAAATTATCTATTACTTCACGTAAAAACAGCACAAAAAAAAAACATTGGAGGGGTAGGTTAGGAGCCACAGTAGTTAAAACTAGCTTCCCCTGGACTAGCCACCACAGTAAGAAGCTGCTTAAATATTGATGCCTCAGTGCTAACAATCTAATAACTTAGTGTTCAGTATAATAATAGATTTCAGTCACAGGGGCCATTTTTCTGCAGCACATGTGTTTCTACTTTTGATAATTTATGTACATTTAACTGAGAATACTAATATTTTTAAATTGTTGTATTGTTACTTTTACATAAGTAGAGGATCTGAGTAGTTCTTCCACCACTGGACAATTCTTTACTTTAGTCTTAGTCTAAATGTTTGTATGAAACCTATTAGTAAGTCTTCTGCATGCAACCTGGCAGAAATATCTGCCATAATTGTTTATAAAAATGATTTTGGATGTTGTATTCCACTGAAAAAAAAAACACAAATTCTCTCAAACTAAGGCAACAACAGCCTGTTCTTCTGCTTCTCAGAAAAGTAAAAACGGATCTGTGAGAGCAGTAACAAAAGCGCTTCTAATGAACTATTTTGACAAAAATCTAAAGTTATTTATTTTCAACAACTTTTGGGTTCAACTGGAAGAATAAAGTGAAATCTTTTAAAAAGCTTCTTCTTCATCATGACTTACCACATTATCACTCTCTGTCCCTTCCCTTCAGTCCCCTCGGCCCACTCTGACGTTCTGTGTGAAGACTTACGACCGTCTTTTCTTTCTGGTGGCTTCCAATGCAGTATCCATGCGGATTTGGATGGATGTCATCGTCACGGCGACAGACGAGCACAGCCGCTATTGACCTCTTGCATTATGTGACTGTAAAACCTTTGAGTGAAGCTACTGAGCGGACGATGCATTAAGTCATTTCCCCCCCCGTCTGGGGGGCTGGTGTGGCTGAGATCCACCTCGGGGGCTGATTCTGTACCCTGACTCAGGAGGCAGTGGATAAAGCGTGTGAAACTCGGAGGTGCAGTTGTTCGAGGCGCCGAGCGGATGTGCTCGAACACAGCGGAGGAAGCTGTTACTGAAAGAGTGAAGCTTTAGTGGTGACAGAGGTTCACTGCTGAACCTGCTGCAAACCACAAGCAGCTTAACACACCAGCCTGCACACTGGGTGTCTGTTACTGGGAGGTTTCACTCTTTGAGCCTGACCTCCCCCTGTTGGTCACAGTCCAACATTTCAGGACTGGTGTACATTACACTACAACACACTGCAATAGGGTGGATACAATAATAGCAACACTTGTACAATGTAATGCAGTCCAACATAACAGCCCAGCATAAAGTATACCTCATTAGAGATGTATTTTTTGTGCTGTATTTTATGTTGGATATATATATATAATGTCCATATCCTGTATCTTTGTTTTCATAAATTCAATTTTCATGAATTAAGTTATTATTTGGAAATGTATATGGGTTTGATATGCAAATGAATGAAACCATACACTGTTATGAATACACTATTAAATGTTTATTCATAAAAGTTTGATGTAGTTTGCTCTATTTTTTCCCCAACTTTTATTGGCAACATTATATAATAACAAAAAAAGATTAACGGTTAATACAGTTTTTCTATCCTTCATGCAGCAGTTTTGGTGGATTCATACCTAGTTCCAATGCAATGTCGCTGTTTTCAGTGTTGTACAATATGTCCATTTCTTTCCCGTTTTTTTTTTTTTTTTTGTAATTGCTTTTTAATAGTGTCTTCTCACTTCTTATTACACTTTCTTCAGAGAAATTACTGAGATAAAACCACCATACAACTCATAGGGACCTACAGGATTATTTGTTTTAGCACTTTACATACCATTTCCCAAAACCGTTATTTTCTGACATTTAAAAAACAATATGTGTGCAATCTCCATCAAATGATGCACACATTCCACCACACTTGTTTTCTTATTTTAAGTTTTGTAACATTATCGACCGTTTCCTTGTAGTGCAGCGGCACATTGCAACACCAGTTTCATAATAAGCTAGCAGAAGGGATTTTTACTATTGATGCACAAGACAGGAAGTTTGAAAGATCACGTGGTTTTTGATAAAAGAAAAAAAGACACACCAAACACAATGTAACTGTGTAGTAAGATGTAATATACTATACATTTAGCTGCACCAGTTGTGGAACCTGTGAGGTAATTCCTGCCCTTTTGAGGTGCTTACTGAAACATCTAAAAAAAAATCTTCCTGCATTAGGCTTTAACCTCGGGCCTCAGACACACACAGAACCTGTGAACTTTAATGTTCTCCTTCAACATGGCTACCTGTATGTGTCCTCTCCCAGGAACACTCGATTAACACACTGGCTCACTTTTATTGAGTGATACACATTTACATCTTTTTGCCATTCAATTGTGTCCATGTGCTTGTGGAAAAAAATCCCACCATAGAAACATCCTTCCTTATAAGGAACAGCCAGATTTACATTATCTTTTTCACAATGTTCATCTTTGCCTTCTTTCCTCATGGATGCAGTGGTTGAAGAGGGTTCAGAAATCCAACTTGTTCAAAACCGTCACGCAGAATAGCCACTGGCAACTATTCTATTCTAATCTCTTATACTACAGTATTCGTTTTAACTTTTTTCAATTGAATATTGGCACTAATGCTAAAACAAATTTACCCTCAACTTGTATGTCTATTTAAGTATTTAATGTTTAGAATGAGATAATTTATATATACAAGTTAAGTAGTGGTTGTCTTCAGTCTCCAGCTGTATTGCCATTTATTTTGTTTCTCTTCCTTTCCTCTTTATTTTTAAATAACAAAATGTTCTCATGAAAGTGACTACTGTTAAAATAAAACATTAACTTTATGAACTGAAGACATTTTTCTGGCCCACAAAATATGCTTATCTTATATTCCTTAGAGAAAATGTTACATTTACATGTGTTGTGTGGTTTCCTCGGCAAGCAACTGAAGATACTTTACAGCCTCACTGTGTAGAGGGAATAATCAAAAACCCTGTTGTGCTGAGCGCCACTCCCCCGACAAATCTTTCAAGAGCGGAGTGTGCCATCCAGACACACCACCAGTCTGACATGACTCAGTTGTTGGATTATTACCACTGACCCTTCAATGCTGTTAAAACCTTTATTTGCTCCTTCATCAATTTCAAAAACATTGAACCAGATATCTGTATTGTATATACTTTATGACTTCAAAATCAAGTCTTTTTTTTTTTTTTTTTTTTTTTTTTTCAGAAAATAAAGACACCGTATGCTGAACATCACTGTTGGCTGTAAGGTAAGAGTTACTTACATTTTTAGAAAATTATTGCAAGCTGTAAAATGACATAAGATGACTTACCTTGTTAATTCATGCAGTAGATACATACAGAGATAGATTCTTATTTCTTTTTCACAAACTTTCTTAAGTACATCATCTAAATCAGTCTGCTTAATTTTAAAATACTGCGACAACGGTTTAAAGTTTTTATCATTTGTCAGACTTGCGTACTTTTACTACATTTCATCTACTGTATTCATGTTATAATTATCTGTTACGTTGTTCTGACAGTTGTAGCTGCTTGTTTTGAGGAATATGGTTTGCAAAGCATATGCAAAACATTTTAAATAATTGAGCTTGTGTGACATTATCATACACCATTATCATAGTAGTTTCCCCAGTAGTTTGCCAGTTCTTCTCTACTGCTACTGTACAGCACAGGCAGAGGATCCAAATGCAGACACAAGACAAGAGGAGGAGAACAGTTTAGTGAGTTTATTTAACAAAAGTACAAAAAGCTTAAAGGATGGTGAGGCAGGCAGAAAATCCAAAAACAATATCAAAATCAGAGAATCAGGGGTCAGCCACAATCTTTCCTGCTCTCCTCAATATCCTGGAGGTGTACAGGTCCTGGAGGGATTGCAGATTACAGCCAATAACCTTCTTTGTGGAAGATGGTGATGGAGGATGAAAGGATGGACTCGATGCAGGTGTAGAAGTGCACCATCATCATTGTTGTCAGGTTGAACTTCTTCAGCTGCTGCAGGAAGTATATCCTCTCTTGTGCCTTCTTGGTGATGGAGCTGATGTTCAGCTCCCACTTGAGGTCCAGGGAGATGATAGTGTCTCCACTGTCTTGAGTGTTGAGCTCCAGGTTGTTCTGTCTGCACCAGGTCACCAGATGGTCAATCTCCCACCTGTAGGCAGACTCATCCCCACCAGAGATGAGGGTGGTGTTGTCTGCAAACTTCAGGAGCTTGACAGACTGGTGACTGGAGGTGCAGCTGTTGGTGTACAGGGAGAAGAGTAGAAGGGAAAGAACGCAGCCTTGAGGGGAACCGGTGCTGATGGTCCGGTAGTCAGAGACATGTTTCCCCAGCTTCACGTGCTGGGTGTGATGGCACAAGATGCTCAAATGACTTGATTACCACAGAGGTCAGGGCAACACATCTGTACTCATTAAGTCCTGTGGTCCTTGGTTTTTTGGGGGACGGGGATGGTGGTGGAGGTTTTCAAGCAGGCTGGTATGTGACATACATATGTCTCTAGTGAGGTGGTGAAAATGTCTGTGAACACCAGATCTGCAAGCTTGAAACAAATCAAAAACACAACACTGGGAACTATTTTCAGCAAAAGTCACAGGAAGGAATTGTCGAGAACATCTTTTACTTTGTGTCAGATCAACTAAATATAATTTCTCCCTAAAAACAGGAATTATTCTCTATTATCCTGCCTATTCATAATAGTTAAACAGGAAATAAGATCGAATAGATTTTTTGTGTGTGTCCAGCACCTCTCTGTAGGATCATCAAGCTGACAGAGAAGCATGACAGGTGCTGTTAAGGTTTTCCTGATATGCTGTCTGCTTGAAGGTAGGCTATTCCACATTTAAATGCTTTTCAGATATCTTACAATTGCGAACAAATATTGCAAAATCTGATTTTTTTGAGGGGTCTGCTCTATTGTTACATTTACCTTTGCTGATACTTATTATTTTGTTGTTATTGTTTCAACTCAGGCAGCCTCTGCCAACACTGGGCAGCCTTCATGCCTCAGACAGTAGAGGGACACAGCGGATCCTGTGTGACCATCCCATGCACTTTCAGCTTGCCCTCGGGTTGGGATCAGTACCTGGATGATTCGTGTAAAGCCATTTGGAAGAAAGGCAGCTGGAGTCGAACCCAGGTGTTTGATTCCAGCCTCACTGGAGCAAGTGCGAGCTTAAACATCCTGCAAGGAAACCTAACGGGGAACCTGCGCGAGAAGGACTGCACCACCATCTTCAACAACCTGCCATCAAACCATTACGACAACTATTACTTCAGACTGCAGTGTGAGAACGTTCTGAAGTTCAACTTTCAAACGAGCGTCATTATCACCGCTAAAGGTTTGTATTATGATCAGTTACTCTTATACATGTAAACCCACATTTTTCTTGTATCTCTCGTGCCATTTCCTTGTTGTTTTACTCCTCAGATGTACTGCCCAGACCTTCCTTAACTCCATCCAGGCTGGAGGTAGAAGAAGGGACTCCGGTGAGGTTGAACTGCTCAGCTGTAGCTCCCTGTCCCATTCTTCCCCCAGTTCTGACATGGACCCCCACTATAGGTGACACTGAGGAGAACATGGAAACTAAATTTGTGACCTCTGTTATGAACTTTACTGCTTCTTACCTCCACAACGGACAGAAGTTCTCATGCACCGTTCTCTACAACCGACAAGCTGGCAACAGTGACCTTTTGTATGAAAAAAGTTTGACCCTCCGTGTTTTTTGTGAGTATGAATTTTAATGTCTTTGTTGTTGTGCTTGGTGTTGTTTTAGATCACAACATGTCATCTCACTTTGTATAGTGATGTGATGTTATGATATTATGCTGATGAACATAGTGGAGCCTTTAGCAGCTAAAGAGTTTAATTTTTCCATCAACTGTTGCTGGAGACTAAAACAGAGCTAAACAGAGTGAATATTGGACTTAGATTTGTCACACATTTAGATGTTCAAAATTCTCTTCCAGATCCTCCAAATAACACTTCAGTCAGTTACTCTGGTCCTGTAGAAGAGGGCAGCTTGGTGACTCTGACCTGCAACACCAACGCAAATCCAGCTGTGGACAGCCACACCTGGTACAAAGTGGATGGAGATCAGGTGACCGCAGTGGGTTCTAAGATAAGTCTTTCAACTATGGTTTCAGAAGTCAACAGTCAATTTTACTGCTCAGTCGGTAACAGATATGGAACCCAGAACTCATCCATCACTCAGATAGATGTACAATGTAAGTGAAATTGAAACAGAAACACAAATATACAAATATTGGCCAGTAACATGGACTGAAGTCATACTGTTCTGTGTTTGTTTTTCCAGTTTCTCCCAAGGAAACCACAGTAATCATTGACCCCAATGGTCCAATACTGGAGGGCAGCTCTGTTACTCTGTTCTGTAGGAGCCGTGCCAACCCACCTGTGACCAACTACACCTGGTACAAAGATGATGAAGAGGATAAGGAGCCTGGATCGATCTTAGTTCTAAACGGAGTCGACCCAAGCCATAGTGGTGACTACCGCTGTGCAGCAAAAAATGAGCTGGGAGAGGACATTTCAGCACAGATTCAGCTGGACATTCAGTGTAAGTTCATTTTACCCAGTAAAGACATTCATGACACTGATAACAAACAACATAACTGTATGTATGTGTCCAGTGTGTTCTTATGCTGAATATGGCTCTACTGTATATCCAGCTGTGGTCACCCAAACATGAACTGGTGCCAAGACTCAGTCACAGGGCAACACCACAGTGTCTGGACTGCCGACAGTAATGCATTGTTGCATTGCGTGACAACCTCAAAATCCTTTCTATGTCAACGGTCCATCATGACTGAGCTCTGTTGTATGTGTACGCCACATGTGTGCCAGTGTGTTGATTTATGTGTAGATGATTTGTTTGGTTTCTGTCCTTATTAAGATGTCATTTCCAACCACAGAAAATGAAAAGGTTGTCTCAGTTTACTGAAATGGCAACTCAAAATGTAAATTATATTTATGAACCATGGAAGTATTTATAGAACTTTATAGTATCTATGAAACACAGACCTTTTGTTTTCTCTATATGCTTGATTATTGTTTTAGTTTTTGCTTCTTATTATTAAAAAGCACCGTAGCTGCCATTAATCATTCACCTGAAGTAAATAGGTTAGTTCAGTTTACTGCAAAATTGTATCCCCGAGTACAAGAGGCTTCATTCCAAACATGGTAAATCAAAGAGTTCACCTCATGAGATTCAAAGTTCAGACTGGAAATATCAGTTTAAAAAACTGTCTTACCACAGGTCAATTTAGAAGCTGTTTTGGAGCTTTTGATCCTACCGCATGATTTTCATCAACAAAAATAGTTTGCACAGTTGTCATGGAATTGTAAATGTTCAAATTTCATTTTCCCAAGCACTTTAGGGACTTCTTGTCCACATTGGCTTAAAGTTAATTCACGACCATGGAAACAGCATTTGAGAAAAACTTAATGTTCTCTTCAAAATTGAACAGTGCGGTGCTGTAGTTGGAGTTGTTGTGAGATTTTTGTCTTCATACTTGGTTGTTTTTGTCATATTGTAAATCTGCCTACCTTCCTAAACGGTTAAAAAAAAATCACAAGAAAAACGTTTTTCACTCCAAAGTCCCCCCAAACAGAAAAATTTGAATATTGTAAATAATGTCAGGTTAAAAATGTGAGGCATATATTCTTATGTACTTGTTTTTTTTTAAAGTATGAAATTGAGTGACACTGCCCAAAAACGTGCCATGAATCAACCTAAAACTCATTTGTTAGGAAAATCCATTCTGCATTCCCAATAAGCAATGACTGTGGATGCAGGACTAACAGAAACGCTGTCTTTTTCAGATCCTCCTAAGAACACCTCAGTTTTAGTTGACCCCTCTGGTCCAGTGCTGGACGGCAGCTCTGTAACTCTGACCTGCGCAAGCATCGCTAATCCAGTGGCGGTTAACTTCACCTGGTTCAGAGTGGCTGGAAGAGAAAAGGAAATGGTGGGCTTCGAGCGGGAGTTCACCTTCAATGTGACCAAACTCTCAGAGGATCAGTATTACTGTGAAGCTCTGAATGTCCATGGAGCTGAATACTCAGAGCCTGTCAGTATTGATGTCACATGTGAGATTTATTTATTATTTAATTTATTACAAGCCTATATTTTCCCCAAGAAGTTTGACCGAAAATGTGCAAAAAGCCAATTACCTTCTCTGTCTCAGTTGCTCCAGAGATCCTGCCGTCTTCCCGCTGTGTCAAGATTTTATCCCAGATCCGATGTTCCTGCGACAGCCAGGGGAACCCGCCTCCCTCCCTGGTTTGGGAACTGGCTGGGGAGCCTGTCAATCACTCTGCTGACATCCCGATCAGGGAGGTTCCCCTGGGGAGCGTGGGCTTGAGGAGCCTCATCACCTTGTACCGTCTGGGTGAAGACATGCCCTCTCTCGTCTGCCTCAGCATCAGCTCCCTCGGCTCTGATAACTTTACGTTCAACGTGTCCTCCAGCGAAACACAGCTAGGTAGAGGATGCTTCAATGACATTTGACTTTTCTTTTGCCCCTTTCTGGTTTTTACTGACTTATGTAGTTTGTTGGGACTTTTCAGGCCTCCACGCTTTGTCTCTTTTGGTCGGCTCAGCAGTGGGAGCACTGGGGATGCTGCTGGTGTGTGTCCCGCTGCTGCTATTCTTTTGCAGGTGAGAAACAGCTGAAAAGACAGCGGCAAACACCCTAAATACAGCACTGCTTATAGGACACAGAGGGCACCCGTGGCTACCCCACAGTTGCCATGACAGTAGAGACTTTATTAAAAGTAATAAAGGCCTGTACATATAACAATGACTTTTTTGATTGCAGGAAAAGGACAGGCAGCCTTTCACCCGACAAGGGACTGGTGGACACTACGGATGTTTTAGTTACTAATGATGTGAGTTTATGCCCTTGCACACACCTACATGTGTATGTACTGTATGCGAAAAACTAAAGATGCATAAAAACAGGGACCGCCGCACATCCCACAAACAAGTGCAGAGGATATTGAGTGTCATCTCTTAGTGTCCAGTACTGAAATGAGTCTGGGTGAGTTTAGCCTGGCAATGATTGGAGGCAAGAGGAGACCCAGCTCTGTCAAGAAACAATATGCCATCCAAGAACTTTGATGTCTAATTTAATGTTGGGTACTTTCAACCTACTACTGCAGCAAACTTAGCATGTTCTAAATACTGTTTTTGCCAAATGCTACCTGAATACATTGCTTCTGTTTGGCTCTCTGATGGAGAGCTGGATGCTGGGACTAAATTAAGTACGAGTTGTTACAAACAACAAATAGGAGCAGTTTGTGACTCCACGATAGAGTTGTTTTAAGGCAGTATTGCCTACTGTGAACAACTTGGGTGTATCGTTGAGTCTTGCTGGCAGGAAAACAAGATAAAATGTTGGTTTAACAGCCAAAAATCTTATTTCTCAGAATGTTGTTCTTTTAACAGAGGAGCGGGTGTCATCTTAATACTGAATCAAATCTCTTGTTTTCCTGTAGACCAACTCTTCACAAGTGGATGTGATTTATGCCAATAAAGCGATTCTGGATGAGGAAGGAGTGGTTAAGGAAGACCCTCTCCACTACGCCAACGTGGACTTTGCTAAACTCCAGGCCAAGTCAGAGGGGAAGCTTGGGGAAGGGGAGATCAGAGGCCTGGCCTCCCAGACGACGGAGTATGCTGAGATCCGCCTGCACTCCAGAGGAAGAAACGGAGGAGACGCGAAGGAAGAAGAGACAGTTGCTGACACTCGTTTGGGATGAGAGAAAGACACTGATGGTCTCATAGGACAGGTCAGTGAAAAGGCTATGGCTTAACTTTAGGAGAAATGACAGCTGAAACACAGGATTCAAACAGCTACAGGACTTTCCTGGGTCCCACTTCAGTTTTCCACAGTCAGCAGAGCCCAGCTGAGCAGAACAACCTCGTAAAGTCAGCAGCCGTGTAGCAACTGCACTGCAGGCAACCTTATTTAAAGTGAATAATGACACTGTAACTCTTTTCTCAATCTTACTTGTGTTTTTTTTTACTGAAAAATGCCTAGAAAAACAAACACACATTAATTTTACGTACAGTAGCTAGTTACCTTGTGATACAGATGTTAGAGCTCATCTGCATGCTGGGGATGAACCTTCAACCTCCCAAAACAACCATAACTGTAAATGTTCCCTTTAAACCCACAACCTTTGGTCTTCTTCATTATGTGGTTCATTATTATAGATAAATGTTGCCACGTTTCCCATGTTACTGTTTATATTTAATATTCCAACGCTAACTTTTGTCTATAATTTATTATTTAAAACCACTGCGTAGAGTGAAAGAAGCAGGTACAAAGTGACATTTGTCCAACGCTTTTTTTTATTGACGGTTTTGTTCTTTGTTAAAATACATAAAGGTTTGTACTTGATTATAAAAAGCCATTCTTCCTGCACTGAAGTTATCGGTCATACGAGAGCTGGATTCCAAGCGGGTTATGAAATGGAGCATTATGCATACAGCACATTGTTTCAACATGCATATTTAAAAAAACAAGGCTCAGTTAAGCCACTGCTGCACAGCGTTACAACATTACAGTCCTGTCATCTTATACTGGAGACTGTTCACAAACAATCACAGTCAATACATTTTAAAAATATGTATATTTGCCCACACATACTTTCTTTTATAATTCAGAAGAACAAAAATATGATTTTTATATTTATATTTCAGGTGACATAGGGTTGGTTTAAGCTCATAACATTGGTCACTTTCCTCCCGTCTGTTTGGTCCTTGTTACTACACACTAATAAAAGCAGATAAGCACGAAATTACATTATTAGGAGTGAAAAAACAACTATAAAACAAAATAAAACTCTTATTTACAAAACCTGATGACTGATTATAAAGATACATTTCATGTGGCTCAGGCACAAGGTGGCAGGTAGGATAAGAATATCTTAACTCAGATTTTGACATCGGAGTACTGGGTCTTTTCGTCATCGGAGGTGCTGGAGTCGGTGCTGGAGTCGGTGCTGGAGTCAGTGCTGGAGTCTCTGACGGCTCTCTGATGTCCAGGTTTTGCCTTGAAGCTCACCTGTGCATAATTGAGCTCTACTTCGTCCTCGCTGGTGTCTGTGTCATAGTTCAATGGATTTGAAGATTTGGCTGCGTGTTCTGCACTGATGTTCTCGTAGTCATTCAGCCTTTCTTGTTCATTCTTTAAGGAAAACAGATAATTTGTGTCATCATTTCTGACAGTATCTGGATTTCATTTGCACACAAAATCACATCAACACATATTCGATGCTTGTGAGGACTTGAAGATGTTTTTGTTTGTTACAGGGAATTAATCTTCTTTGCTACAGTACTTCGGACATACTAAACAGGACATACTTCTATTTTCTAGATTTCAAAACAGCAGCTTTACTGTAATCATTTACTATAACCATAAACACAATAGAGATCATCCAATAATATGATTTAGACAACAAAATGGTCAACAATGCTATAATGTAATAAATTGAACATGACACATGAAAGGTTTATAGGTTTCTGACCTTTTTAGGTAACGTCTTCCCTGACACCATAGCATATACAACTGCTGCTTCTGCCTGTTTGTTCCTAGAAAAACAAATATTATCATAATAATACCATACCATAATACCAATACCATAATAATATTTAATAATACCTAGCTCATTCTGGTATTATACGGGAAAAGAAATTCTTACTTTTGCTTATTTGTAAAGTGTAAAGAAGCGTAGTTGAGAGAATCCTCCTCTGTGTGTCCACCCTCCTCTCTGATTGGCTTTTGTGCAGAACGACCGTGAGCAGATGCAGAAAGAGGACATCAGTGAATGTACAGTAGCAACTGAACCAGTTCATTCATGCCTTAAAAGGGAAGCTGCGGGTCGTCTGAATGATTAGTGTTCTGACAAACAGTGAGGACAGAGCTACAGCAAAGTGGCCAAAGCAAACAGCTTGATCATTGAAAGACCCATCCGCCTGTGTAGAGTTAGACAAATACTGATTTTAGAAGACTGAGGCCAATGCAGATGTTTGCATAGTAGCTTCGCGAACACTAATATGTTTTGTATGTGTTAAACTAAAATTATATTGAGTCCTTGAAGTCCTGAAAGATGATGTTAATGATTTTTTTTTTTCTGTGCACAAGTTATTTGTCTTGTTTGAGATCCCTGTATGTTGTGTGCTAAGGTCATATCTTAAGCACACAACATACAGGGATCTCAAACAGAGAACTTTGGGGAGTTTGTACTAATGCCATTAAAAACATAAATAAATCATAATATAAGGATTGTTGTAGAAATGTTTGATTGTAATTACAAGTATTCAGTATTCCTGTTTAGATTTTAACCTTCGCAGTATATTTAAATCCAACATATTTATAGGTAGAGCAAGGTCAGATCTGGGGGGCACTGGGCCTTGGCTCACTAAAACAAAACAGAAAAGTTAATTAATTGCTAAAATTGCCATGGGATCTTTTTGCAGTTTTACAGTTGGAGTGCCTTTATGCCACTGATTTCAGGAAAGAACTTCTATCATATTGAAGATGGACAACATTGGGGAAATTGCATGAAACAGTTAAAAGTTTAAAAAATATGCTTAAAAGAGATGCAGAAGAGGCTGAAATGGCCTGACCTTTTGTAATTAAACTGAGTTAACCTCCTGTAACACTGGTTCCTACAATTTCCATAATGCAATAACCTTTTTCATGAGACCCTTTCTGCCTGGTAAACGGTGACATCTTTCATACTCCATGCCAAGTTTCTAATGGAGGTTTCTAAGCCCTAACACTGAAGACATCCCCAGACTTTTTTTCTCAGACTCTAAAAAACTCCTCAGAGCCACCGAAGACATGTGCATTTAGGGCATTTTTTGCTTGTGTAAAATTGGTCTCTGTAAAAAAAAGGGTAATATTGTCTAAGTGTACTTCTTAAATTGCGATTTTAAATAAAGTCTTCCATATACAACTTCTTTCCTTTATTATTTTCTTAATGACGTTGTGGAACATGCTTTGAATTGCCTGACTCACCTGTTGTCCAGCGGGCAGATTGACACAGCAGTAAACACTGTTGATGTTGGATGCCGGCCTGTGGAACAACAAGAATAAAACATGCATACTCAGTGACTGGCTGTAATAAATGACAGGGTAGACTCTCATTGTGTCGTTTGTGTCTGAAGGATCTTAAATGGATGCTTTGACTCCAGCATGAGCAGCAGCATCCAGCTCTCTGTCCCACAGAGTGTGCCTTGTCCCGGGTGGGGACAGTGTGTGCGGCTGCTGTCTTACGTGCTGTCTGGACGGGGCTGGCGTCGCTGGGCCTGTGGACGGCACGGCTGGTCTGGCAAGAGGTCATCTCTGCTCCTGAAAGGCTCAGCCATGACAGGCTTGTTCATCATATTCCTACTCCTGGCGCTGTTCCACCAACGCTGAATTGGTTTACACACACACACACACACACGAAGATATGTCATGTTTGTCTAGATTTGCCCAATAAAGAAGCAGAAATGGGTGCACAAATAAGTCATCACCGGAAAACCACAACAGGGCAGTGTGTTCATAGGTCTGTGTTGAATTGATTTGTTCCTGCTGTGTCTGAAAACAAAGAGTGACATGACAGTGGTTACACATAGCAAATCATCTGTGAAATGTATTTATTTTTGACTAAAAACATTTAGTTTCCATACTTTACCTGTAGACAAAGAAAATTATGAAAACAACCATCAGGATAATAAGAAAAAGGAAGAAGAACTTTAGGAATGTTTTAAGGCGTCCTGTGGTTAGAAGAGACAAAGCATCAGTATATAGACACAGATCTGGGAACCGTATTTTCAAACTGCTCTGATTTTATCAGAGGAAATAATGTGTTTTTTTGATTTTTTGATATCGCAAAACACGTCTCCTGTAAGAAAGCAATATACTGTACAGTTCACATACAGACTCATAGCCTTGAATTCACTCACCATCAAACAGCCGGATTGGCTCAGACGCTCTTTGATCAATTTCATTTGCCACGACGCAGAAGTAGAACCCCGGCTGGCTTGAATGCACTGTGTACTTCTGATGGTCCCCCACCTTCACATCACCTTCCTCTGTCTTCTTGTACCATGAATATCGTGAGACTGGGGGATAGCACTGACTGCTGCAGTTCAGCGTCACAGAACTCGTCCCATCAGTCAGCTGCTTCTCCGCTGCTCTCGTGATCATTGTGTGTTTTGGACCATCTAACCAGGGACATTTAGGGTAAAGGGAAGCAGGACAAAATGTTCTATGATGTGGGATTCGACATTTCAACACGTTTATGAGGCTTTATGGATACGTTCCTTTTGGAGAGAAACACTGAAGAAAACGCCACAGGAAACCTTCAACTGACACAACTTCCAGTCTGTATCAGAAAATTCACACCTAAGCTGCCACTTTCCCAGTGGTAGTTCAAGTCCTCTGTTGCCAAAAACAGATTAATAAGCTTTTTTGTCCACAATAGTTAATAATAACATTTTAGCTGCAATTTACATTGAAATGGTTGTGTGTTGTCTAATTCTTATCTGGTTTGGGGGTTATATAGAATTAAAGCTAATCCAAGAGTCCTTTTGAACATGATGTTTTTGACCCTTAAAGAGCCCAATCAGTATTTAAAATATTAACATTAATGTCTTGTATTTCCCTCTAGTTTGCCCGTACACCATCATGGATGCATTAGTCTACTCACATTTGACTTTAACCACAACTTTCTGTGATTTTCCAGTTCCGAATTCATTAGTGGCCTCACATCTGTACGTTCCTCCGTCAGAAAGACTGACAATTGTTTCGTAGGTCTCAGTCTTTATGATGTTTTCACTATTTCCGTGAGTCTTCATCCAGGTGATAGAGGTCACTGGTGGGTGGGACTGGGCACTGCAGCGCAGTGTCAACAATGTTTTTTCATTCACAACAAGACCAGGCTGAGCTTGTACTGCCACGTCTTTTGGACTATCTGCATTTACCAACAATATAGTAATATAAAAAAAAAGAAAAAAAGATGAGTCAGATATAAACATTGTCAGCTATAATAGCCTGAACAGTAATCATTATCATGATCCCAAAGATTTAATAGCTAGTTATCACTGTTGTGAATGTTAATATACTTTTTTATTTAGTCAGAGGGGGGCAATTCAAGGTAAATCTTTGTCCATGTAGGTGGTGGATTATATAAATGTGGGAACACAATGACATGCACACCTGTAAAATACAATACATTCCAACACTCAATTGCCTTACAAATTGGGCCGAAGGTGATTTAAATTGTGGTAATTTTTGAGGCCATATTGTGGTAGTGCATTATATCTCAAAGTGTTTTTGTCACATTTAACTTCTAACTTCTCAAAGTTTTAACAGATCGCATTACCTCATTTCACATAGAAAAAATGGATGATAAAGATCTACTTGTTTTGGTTTTGAAACGATTTGTTTGTTTATATGCAACAAGACTGCACCGCTGAATCACTTACATTTCACCACCAACTTCCTTGGCATGCTTTTGATTGAACCTTCGCTGTTACTGGCGCTGCAGGTGTAAGAGCCTGCGTGGGTTGAAGTTACATTCAATCTGTAACTGAGGGTATTGGGTGGAGTCGGAAGCCTTTCTGAAGACTGAAGATTTGTCGTGGAAGTCCCTGTCAAGTGGAGCTGTGACTCTGGGACGCTTTCAACAGTGCAGGTGATGGTGATGCTCTGACCTTCCCTGACATCAGTATCCATAGACAGCATGACATTGGTGGGAGGATCTGTAGAGAGGAAGCAGCTGTGTGTTTGATTTTCAGGAGGAGTCATTCATTTTAAAACATTTTAAAACATGTTGCATGATATTACACCAGAAGTCCATGGACAGGAGGTCTCTGTCCTGAAAGAGTTTGCCATTTTAGGAAATGATTCACTTTCTGGTCGAGAGTTCAATGAAAAGATTGATACCACTCTCACGTCTGTCCGTTAAAAGACAAAGACTGGAAACAGGTAGTCCTGCATTCAAAACTTTATGGCAGAATGTTTCCTGTCAGTGTAACATATGGATTATTATTACTGGTGTATTGCTTTGTAAGCAGCATGTTAATGTTTATTGTCTAAAAACTGCTTGGTAGTTTGTAACAATGCATCTTATTTTCTAAGTTGGTCATGTGTTTTATATGTAAAATCTAGATTTTCAAGGTGATGATACTGTATGTCAAGTAAATCCAGTGGAATAGAAGTATAAAATGGCAGAAAATGGAAATACTCAAGTAGAGCCCAACTACACAGTACGTAAATGTATGTAGTGACTTACTGCCACTAGTTTAACAGGTGTGTAAGCTGTTGTGTCTACTCCTTGTACATCATGATTCAATCGGAACAACTAGTCAACTAAAAAATGGACACTTAATCAAAAATGACTTAATTTCACTTAGAAAAAATAAATGATAAAGATCTACTTTTGCCATTTGAAATGAAGTGTTTTTTTTTTCGTTTTGTACTGACATTAAATGACAACATGGAAAGTTTTGGTTTTGATATGATTTGTTTGTTTGATATGCAACAAGACTGCACCGCTGAATCACTTACATTTCACCACCAACTTCCTTGGCATGCTTTTGATTGAACCTTCGCTGTTATTGGCGCTGCAGGTGTAAGAGCCTGCGTGGGCTAAAGTTACATTAAATCTGTAACTGAGGGTATTGGATGAAGTCAGAAGCCTTTCTGAAGACTGAAGATTTGTCGTGGAAGTCCCTGTCAAGTGGAGCTGTGACTCTGGGACGCTTTTAACAGTGCAGGTGATGGTGATAATCTGACCTTCGCTGACATCAGGATCCATAGACAGCATGACATTGGTGGGAGGATCTGTAGAGAGGAAGGATTTTCAGGAGGATTCATTCATTTTAAAACATGTTGCATGATATTACACCAGAAAGTGAACAATAATAATAAAACGTGGCGATATTTTGGTAAATGTTTTTGTGAATTATGTGTAAATGTTCATTTTTCTAATACTCAACTTGATGTAAAAGTTAAATATCATGGAACATTTTCAGCGTAACACGATTACTTACAGAGAACTATGCACAGCAGATTACTATTCTCCCCTGTATTGATGGTGTTGTTGCGCTGCAGATGCAACATGCTTCATCTGCTCTTTGTACATTCTTTACATGTACATTATTTTTTTCAGTATAGGACTTCAATTTGTTTATTTTTGTTGTAATGGTGCCAGGAGTATCTCGTTGGGCCAGGACGGGCATCAGTGTTACAGGTGAATGTAAGGGATTTATTAACTTTCACTTTTGTTTCATTGATGGAAATGTTTGTTTTCCTCGTAAAAAAACAACAAACAACATTGAGTATGCTTTCTATGGTCTGTCATCATCAACTCTCTGACATTAATGCAGCACAAGGAGCTGTCAAACTTACATACAACTGTAATTTGAAGTGGCTTTGATGTTCCAGTACCCACAATGTTGATGGCTTCACATGTGTAGGAGCCACTGTCTTCAGGCTTGATTCTTTCAACAACATATGTCTGCCCCGAACTAGAACTAAGAAATGTCCCATTTTTCCGCCAACTGTAGGTGTGAGGTTGTGGCTGGCTTCTCTTCACATTACATGTCAAAGTCATTTTATTTCCTTGTTTGACTTCAGAAGCAGAAGTCGTACTGATCTCAACTTGAGGCATATCTGAAACAGAGGATTTCTTTAGCTTTATCCACAAATTATCATTCATCATTTTACAAAGGTTTTTTACAAATACCATAGACAAATGTTAAAAGCGTACAGCAGTATTACAGGAGTCAAAACTACTGAGACTCACAAATGCACCAAATTAAATGAATTCAAGTAAAAAAACAGGAAGTACTCACATTTAACATCAATAGTGACTGGATCAGATTTTGCTATCCCATGATTGTTTTGAGCTTTACAGTAGTATTTTCCACTCTGTGAATCCTCTATTGATGGGAACGTCCATTCTGACCCCGAATGCAATTTTTCATTTTTAAACCAGGTGAAGGTGGGCTCAGGACGTCCTTTGGCAGAGCAAGTGAGAGTCACGTACTCTCCTTCTTTGACAATTGTGGGGCTTATTTTAGCCAATGTTTCCTTAGGAGCATCTGTGTCAACAAATTAAATTCAAGTAAGGAGAAATCAGTCTACATAGAGAAAGCAGAGGTGGATTGTTTGAGGAAAACAAATATGCATAAAAATGCTTAAATACAGTCATACTGTATTTGTTTTTAGTCCCAGTAAAAAGTTATCCAAGGCGTTCTAACAATTAGCCAGATTAAAGCACAAATTAAAACATTAAACTTTTTTTTTTATTTCAATCTTTGATATTGTTCATCATAAATTAGAGGTATATGGTTATAGTTATAAATGATAAAGAAAATCATAATGGGCACTTCTCAACTGATCAGAATTCTCAATATAGGCTGTCTGCTGCTGTATTTATAAATGTTACTTATGTAAAACAATTTACAAGATCACAAATATTAATTGTCAATCTGTTTGGGAGGATTCCAAATTTGTGTCTGGATTTTTAGTGAAGGTACAACCCTTAGTTTACATTGGAATATGGACCACAATCACAGATTGTTCATATCAGTGGTAAATGTGACCTCTGAAATAGTAGACATAATACAAATAAACTCCATTCATTAACTTACATTCAACAGTTAGGCTGATATTCCGAATCAAACATGGGTCTTTGTTATCTTGTGTTTGGCATGAAAACGTCTTCCCATCATCCTCCCAGCCAACTGTAAAGTTGATGGTGGTACTTTTTGTTTTTCCGTGTTGAAGCTGTGTTGAGGGCAATTTTGTCGGACCTTCAATTTGTAGATTTGAAGGACATGAACTCAAAGTGGAGCATGTGAGTGTTATCATGTCCGATTCTTTAACGCCATGTGGTTTCTCAAATGTGATCGGGCATGGATTTTCTGAAAATATGACAAGGATACACTATCAGCAGAAACGTAATATACAGATATAAAGAATAGCCAGTCTTACTAAAGTACAATGAGTACAGCAATAATAAACACACTAGATGCTATTTTCTTATTCTTTCCCTAGAGTGTGACTGATCTTGAAATGAGATTTCATATATCCACATAATTATAAGATGCAGATCATCAGCCTCTTTATTAATCTAGCCTTAAGGACTAATGTTTTAGGTTGTTGTAGTAGTCGGGTCAGGTATATAAATATTAACCGCTACGTTTGGCTATTGAGTGTAATAAACGTGCAGTGAGCAGTTCAATACAGAGATATCTATCCTCGAGTGTTGTCCTTTGTCAGCGTGAGCTCACACATAAGTCAGAAGATGTGATGCAACAGTGAAACAAAACACAACGGGGAAGCTCGGATGGACTAACAAACCCCATCCGACATCCAATATAAAAATATGGGCTACTTTTATGACTGTTGGGTGAATTTAAGGGCCCTGATTGTCCTACATGGTGTCACTCAAATTAGGCAACACTGAGTGTACCTGTGTGTGCAAAAATGTTTTATGAAATCATGACTGTCAAAACTAACATACATACATCATAAAATCAGAACTTTTTTCTTGACAAATCTTTGCTCATGACCAACATTATTTTCTGAAAATATAAAAAAAATATTCTTAAAATGTATTTCTTATATTCATCATGATATTGAATCTTAACTAAACCACTTACCTGTAACTGTGAGGTTCAATGCTGTTGGAGTTGCCCATTTCAATTTCCCTATATATCTGAATGAATAGTTTCCGCTGTCAGTTCTGTTCAGGTTGCTGATCAAAATACTGCACTGTTTTTGTGAAGAGCCATCAATATATTTCACTCTGCCTACAAAGTCTCGACTGACAGGACGTAATTTGCTATTTGTGCTGTAAATGATAGTGGCAGAGTAATTACTGCCAGTCCACTCTGCATCCTTCATCCAAAACCAGTATGCTTGATTATCATAAACATATTTAAGGACTGTGCATTTGATTTCAATGCAGGATCCTTCTTTAGCTGTCTGGTTTCTGTCTTCTAGTTTGAAGGGGACTTGTTGGTAACAATCTGCTGTGGTGAAAACACAAGTGGAAAAGTCAGGTAATGGACATGATCTTAATGCAAATGTTGTTAAAACCAAATGTTGTACTGTAAAAATATTCATACGTTTTATTAGGGCCAGAAATACCAGCCACGCGACTGTCTGAGCATTCATCGTTGTGTAGCACTAAAGCTTGATATCTGAAACAAAAAAGAGTGTGTGTACATAATTTTATACATCATATATCATACATCAAACCATAGAACCTCTTTTATTTTTTTTTCTTCTGAATGCTAGCTTTTATATTTTTTCTAACTGTTACCTCGTTCCTACTCTTACCTTGTTACCGAGTATATTTTAGTTTGTTTTTTCAATGCAAATCAGCTACACTAGGCTCAAGATTGTTCTTCCTCTTTTTTTTCTTTTTCTTGCGGTTGTCTGCGTTTTCTTCCATTTCAAAATAGTTAGAAATTCTCCTGCATTGTAAAACTATAAGTTATGTTTTTTCAAACAACTAACATATACCACCATTTAGTTTTAGTAAAACAAGATTGAGAAAAAAAAGACTTTAAGACAAAATATTAAGGCTTAATGTTGTGTTGCAAACTACAGTGAAGTTATAATTATTGTGTCTTGATACAGCAGAGCCCTTATTTCATATTAAGGTTTCAGTTTACAGGTTCAATTTATTTTTCCTTTAATACTTAAAATATGACTTAGAGGAACATTGTTTTTATTTGAAATGAGTGGTTTGTTTATATCCCTTTTGTCTGATTTACCAGCCATTCATTCAAAATAGACCACAATACACCACACACAATATACTTAAAGTGCTAACAGTAAAGTGTATTTATTTTACAGATCGTCATTTATCCCCCAAATATTGAAACGTAATATTGCTAAAAATAAATACAGTGTTTTTAAAGGCTCCATTTACAGCATATACATCACACAAATGCTGTTGTATATGTGGTTCCAAATGACCTTTTGCTGGAGAAAGTTGAATTTAGTAATTAAATACATTTTCCCATTCAATTGAGAATCTTATTTAGCAGTCAAAAATCTTTCTCTACACAAAGACATCTTACCACCTTCATGGTTAACTTTTACAGACAGAGGTAACTTTTTCAGTTAAATTAGGCAAATAGAGGAAACAAAATATTGGCCGAAATATAAAAATAAGCGTGTTCTTACCTCAGTAGATCCACTTATTGCAGTCTGTAGCACACACCAAACCATCAAAAAGTAAGAATAAGATTTTAAAGAGGAAGTTTTTACAGTCGACCAAGCATCTTGAAGAATTTGCATGCCCAATCATGCAAGCCAGAGACCCCAATATTCTATATTGTACTAGTGAAGGTGATATAGAATTTTTTTCTTCAGCTTGCCTGCTGCAGTATACACGTGATTGAACTTCCTCTCACTTCCTTTATTTAATGCTTTTGTTATTAGTGAAAGTCACTGTTGAGGGTGGGTGAACACTTTTGTAACAGGCAAGGGCAGCTTGCAGTACTTGACACTTATTTGCAGAATGTATGAATGAGAATATTTACAGTGTCTATTAGTACTTTGGGCTCATTTAAAAGAGTGAAAATGTATCAAAAGTATTGTAAAAATAGTGCTTTTCCAAAAACATAAAAGTAAAGCTGAACTGCACCTAAACAGGAAACGCTACACAAAGAGAAAATCATTTGACCTCACTTCACCTCCCCAAGAGCAGCAGCAACTATCTTCTCAGCATCAGCCGCCATTTCATCGATGGCGCCGTTTAAGGCTTGCAACATGGCAGTAAAGGAGCGGCTGGCAGAACGGGCATGTCTGGGCATCGCCATCTCCACAAGCTTTGACGAAACCGTGGCCAAGTCCTTTTCTGCCGCCGCCAGCCGCTTTTTCACTTCCCCTTTGGCGACCTCCACTGACAGTGCACAAGTCCGTAGCCCTTTAAGTCTTGTGGGTTCCACGCCTCGCTGTCGGGCCAGTCGCTCCACCGATTCATCGTCCAGGCACAGAGATAGCTGTGCTTTGGTTAGAATCCGCACTCCTACACTTGAGTCCACCATGGAGGCCACAAGGGGAACAGGAATAGCTGACACCCCACCAGATAGCGAGGCAGCTGCCCATACTAGTGCTTTGAATGCCTCCTTTTTCTGAGTGACCAGGGTGGACGTAAGCGCCGGGAGAGCCAAGAGAAGGGCGTGGGCTCGGATTTCTGGAAGGTCTCTTCCCATGTCCTCCAACAAGGCTGGAAAGTCAAACTTCTCCAGGGTGGAGGGTCTCACCAGGTAGACTTTAGGCTGTGTCACACCCTGTGATGTCAGCACTTCCAGACTGGCTTTCCTCTTTTCTTCTAGGCTTTTTTCTTTGTCTTTTGCTGAAGCTAAGAGAATGAAGTACACTGTTTGTCGCTGCAGGGACCGGGCCTCCAGGAACACTGCCACACTGTTGGGTTGGGGTGTCTGCGTGAATGTTATGAAGACGGCATTATAGCGGAGGAACTTAACTCTATCCATGTATCCCTCGGGTACAAATGGAGAGGTGGATGGGACAGGTGGCAGATCCCACAGGCGAAAGTCAGGGTGTTTAGGGTTAGGGTAGCCTGCCACGTCCTCCGGGGCAACAGGGGATGGAGACGGAGCTGCTCCATCGTCCCCAGGACCGAGGCCACGGAGGGAGTTTATGAAGGTGGCTTTCTCATCCCCACGGTCCCCTAACATAGCTAAATTGATCCTGCTGATCAGGAGATCTTCCACTGCATCCTTGACATCTGATAACTTATTGCTCTCTATGGACTCTTTGAGGGTCTCAAGGAGGTTCAGGCTTCTGAAAACATCAGCCATTTCTGTGAAAAGATAAAGATTGCAATTATTTAATATAGAACAGACCAGAAAGATCATAGGAATACTTAAACTTAACTTAACATAACTTAAATATATTGCAAACAAAGCATTAATAGTGATCTACTTTGCCATACTGGTAATTGTAACAATAGGCATGACATCTAACTTCAATACAAAATAAACAAAACATTAGTAATTATGTAACACACTCCAATAGGAAACCTGAAAGCAAATAATATTTCTGGTGTCACAAGAAACCTGCTTATTCAGCACTGGTGTATAAGCATTTACACCTGAACTGAAGGTTTACGGGGCCCATTAATAAAAATAAATAGAGGCCTATGTAAAATCCTAAAATTAAATGTTAAAATGTATTATTGTCAGTTAACAGTATCACTGTTTTAGTCTGATTTTATAATTCTGTAATTCAGGGATTCACAATTTTAAACCAATCAAATATTGACTCTTTGGCAATGCAAAGTTTCAATTCAACACAATACTGCATACACTCACCTACAGAGCTAGAAGAGAAGAAACCCTGTGTTTGAAATATTTGTTCTCGGTCGTCAAATGTCAATTCTTCTGCAGCTCTGGAGCACCAACAGCGTCGGGTTGATCTATTTAAGGCGTCTGTCCAGCTCGTGGAACATTCTAATCCTGTTAGCTCAGCCTTAATCCAAAATCACTTTCAGCACATACATGCACGCTGTGTGCATATGTAAAGCTACTTGTGTTCATGCATAAGCCTCCAAGAAGGCACACAAATAAACACAAACATTAATAGTAATTTGTGACATTAACATTTATTTTCAAAATATCTTACATTATTATTATTACTCGTATCATTACAGCGCAAATCTAAATTAATAGGCACAACCGTTATCCAGACATGAAAGGATGGTCAAAACTCAGTATGTCCGTGCAAAAAAAAAATATGTTTATTAACTCTAGAAACTGTTGTTTTCCTCACTGTCCACAGTGGTGAAAATGAGACATGGTGTGCATATCCTATTACTTTTGTAATAGGGTATGCAGAACTTTGTTACAGTACATGTCAAACCTCTCTCTCTCTCTTTCTTTCCATGTTTCCTATCTCTTACACTTTCAAATGTCAAAAAAAAAAAAGAATAATAAATGTAAACTCTCAGTCCTTAACCAAATATTTTCAATTGCCTACATTTCACTAAATAACCGTAAAAGCGATGGATCTGAAAAGGCTCAGGTGTATGTATTTAAATGACAGACTACCTATTTTGTAATTTGGTTATGAAGACTTGTTGGATAATGTTAATATGCAGAACCTGCAAAGAGTGCTTTTTTGGATCTGGGTACCTCCCCCACCTTTAATGTTGATACACACACACAACACACTCAGCAATCAGTTTCCTACAGGCAGTTTCATTTAATTTTCATTTACTATGAAAGCTGCTGTATGAATTTTGAGGCATTACTTATAAAGAGGAACAAAGTACTATTGATAAAGTTGAGAGAAGTATGCACGGTATGTGAGAACCTTATGAGCCAAGCTGCAGAGTCTTGCTTTCTTCTTGTTTATGCAAAACATCTGACACGTGTTTCAGGTGTTATTTTAGGCTCACATCCTCTCACACAATGATTTCCTGTACGATCTGTTGTGAATTTACGTTTTTTCTACACCAGTGCATATGTGAGTTCATTTCAAATACAGAGTAGTTGGACTTGAATTAAACATTTAAAAATTATCTGATGACCAATTACTGATGAAATTGTTAAATGTGTTAGTCTCGTCTTGCTTATAGTAACTAAATAAAAGGTTCACAGTTCTCAACTGTAACTAAATGTAACATCTGGGCGCAGTGACTCCATGTCGTCACAGTGAGGTTGCCTGGCAACCAACTGGCTGCACACAGTTACAAAACATTGAATTGTAAAACCACAAATTGTACTTCTTACATTTCTGTTTTTATACAGAGTTTTGAATTGTGAGCTCTACAGGAGGCGGTAGGTGTATTCATGGACTTTACACAGATCCAGACTAGCTTTTCCCCCCTTTCCAGTAATTCCATCAAAAGTTTATGATAAACTAAGCTAACTGTCTGCTGGTTCTGTCTCCATATTTAATACACAGACATGTGAATGATATTGATCTTCTCATCTACCGCTCACAAAAGAAGCAATTCAGTGATTTGCCCAAAATGTACTGTTACTTTAACATTGCATCAACATTGTTTGCACTTATATCATAGTATACAAATAAAGACACAATAACTTTCTATACAAAAGACCCTTCTACACACAGTGCGTTAATGGCAATGAAACTTCCTAAAAAATTATCAGTTCATTTAATGTAATTTCAGATCTCTGATTTCTCTTTTATTTCTTTAATAACAATATAAAGAGTAAAATGATAAGTTGAAATTGCTATATACAGCAGTCAATGCAACACAATACAGTGTACATAACTCCAGCTTTAACATCAACAAAACCTGTTTGCATACTAAAAGTAATACTGCAGACAGAAATGTAAGACAAATTGTGAACATTTACAGCTTTTTATCAAATCTGACCCATTATGTCCTTTACATTGGAATACAGTGCCACATCCTCACCTTCCTTTTCCTCTGGTAAACAAGGTTTTGCCTCCTCATCCTCCCCTACCATTTCCTCTTTGCCCTGTCCATCTTGTCTCTCCTCTGCCTTTTCTTTTTTAATTTCAGCGTACTCTGTCTCTGTGGCCGCTTGTGCCGTCCCTGCCTCTGCTTGACACTTTGTTTTAATCAGGGAGAAATCAAGGCTGGAGTACTCCACGTCGGATTTCCCCTCCGCCACAGCTCCACCACCTTCAGCTGCCTCTTGGTTGATGGCCTGATCATCTTCCGCTGCTTCACCAGCATTTATCTGTCAGGAACAACACAGAAATGGTAGAAGTCATTCATCAGCTGCTACAACACCAGCAATTGGCAATCCTAACTAGATGCCTGGATCATCTTAAATGGCTCATTTCAGCATGAAACAGTATTGATTGTACTGAAATTCTACTCCTGCACTGCAGTTTACCAAAGTGTCTTTTTCAATCCTACCACTAGGTGTCACAAACGTCAGAGTTGAATCCAACTCATTAGGGCTTTAACTGATGTATAATGTGACCAGCTGTATAATTATTAAGTACCAGTGGATCCTTGTGACTTGTCACCATCTCCAGAGTCTCAGCCGGGTTTCCATAAGTCCTCTGTTTTTTTCTGAGAAGAGATGTTTTTAAAAAGTTACAAACATTAACATACAAATAACAGGCAAAGATATTAATGTCACACAGACTTTAAAGGACCATTCAATAGTTTAGCATGTTTTGGCCATCTAACTCCGATTGATAAACATTGTCTGTAACTGGTAACCATTATCAGAGCATGCTATACAATTTTAGACACAGTGTGTTCTTTTGTAGTGTCCTTGAATGGATTACAAATTAACATAATACATGAACAGACAAAACAAAACAAAATCTTAGCAAAAAAGTAAAAAAAATAACAAGACATGATTAAGAACTTCATAGTGTACCTGTGGCATTTTCTCACCAAACAGCAAATGATTGCAGAAAGAAGAATGCCGGTCAAGAATGCAATGATGATTTCCAGCAGTGTAAAAATTCTTAACAATTTTATGTTTTGACCTGGAATCAGGAGGAACAAATTGTTAAAAAAAACTTCTACAGTCTATGACAGCACATTTAATTTTCATAGATATCCAGTGCAGTTTGGTTAAGGGTTGTGCAAATACAAAGAAGATCAGAGAAAAGAAAATTTAAAGTCTGAGTTACCTTCTCCTTTTTCTTGTTTTACTTTGTTTATGATGAGGTTCCTTTTTACTTGTCCATTTTCATTGCTGCTGACACACTCGACAGTGGTGTAATTGGGATTTTTTACAGATACAGTAACGGTGCTGTTGACTGAGTGGTTGGACACAGTGGTAATAACAGAGAACTCAGTGTGAGTCTCCAACAGCGGCCATTTGATGGTGGGTAAAGGAACCCCCTGGCTGATACACACACAGGTCAGGATCCCCGCCTGATTTATGCATCCAGAGCTGTTAAGGATATTTGGATTCACTGCAAAAAAAAAAAAAAAAACAGAATCACAACATCAAATAAAGCATACAGTAAGCTGATAGTACAGTAGGTAGAATATGACAATAATTTTCCTTTATATGGAGCAAGTCGACTTAGAAGTCTACTTACAAGTCACAGTTACGTTGGCATACGTCAGAGTTGTGTTCAGGTGTTTCACTGTACAGATGTACCGTCCAGTGTGTTCCGCTGTCACATTAGAGATGACCAGAGTGGCTGTTCCAGTGTTGTTGTGCAGGTCAGTTTCAGGTCCATTGTGCAGGTATTTGTTGGACGGAACCTCAGTCCAGATGACAAAAGATGGAGGGAAGCTTTCAACACTGCAGGTCAGATTCAGAGTATCACCCTCCATCACTGTTGTCTTCCCAGCGATTTCAGTTTTCTTGACATCTTTGAGACAACATTTTGACAAAATACTTGAATTTGTCAGATGCAATTTGTATTTCTCAGTAACCCTGAGGCATTTCAACATGTACTTTGAATAATGTATACTAGTACTTTCTGACTTCAATTTTTAAAGGCAGTGACTGTGGAAGTTATTCTTCATGTATTTGGTGAGGTTTAAAACTTCGAGGTCTGAACTTTTCAACAATTCGAAAAGAAAACAACTAAAAATTTCCTTTCCAAGACATTTGTAAAAAACCTTTACACTGTTAACATTTCACTGTTATGTCAACATTTTTTGTCAGGGTCGAATGTATTGCTGTACAGATGTACTGTCGCAAATAGTTCTGCTTTCACATTAAGGATAACAAGAGTGGTGGTTCCAGTGTCGCTCTGGGGGTCTGTTTCACTTTCTTTGTAACAGCTAATGGAGCTAAACACACAGCAGGACTGAGAGTTTCTGTGCAGAGGACCATGAAGCGTTGAAGAGTGAACTGCAGTTTAATGTGATAACACAACGAGTTTACAGTACTGCACTGAAGTAAGTACTGCTGTGTTCTTTCACGGATGAAACTAGTGCAAACAGCGATGGTGCGCTGGGCTTCGTAGGTCCAGAGAGTAGATGTGCTTCCAGTCCCTTTTCAGAGGTTTATTTTATTTTTTTATTTTTTATTTAATTATTTTATACAGAGTATTTCTGCATCTTTAAAATCTGTCTGACGGGGGGCTTTAACATCTGGGACAAAATGATTATACAAACAAAAACAATATGTCAAAACACATGGATACGGGATGGCACGTTCTGATAGTCCTTAACTTGTTAGGCATACATCCAGTCACAGGATATAAAACAGGACGATAAACTACCTTAGAAAACTTTTCTTTTTTTTTTGAGTGATCAAATTGTAGAAAGCTTTTACCTACACTGAGTACAATACATAGACTGTATAAAAAGGAAATGACAGCTCCCCAAAAGTGAAGCCAAAACATCTTGATCGTCCCCTGGTGGCTAGTTCCAGTATAGGTCATAAACCCTGCCGGCTCCATGTTAGAGGATGGGACATGGGCCAAACAGTACATGTTAAATACATTTTTTCCAAAGATGGCTTCTGTCTCTCTGGGCAGTTCTTATCACGCTGATGTATGTGTGAATTGTTCTGAAAAGTTTGGTTTTACTGTTATTTGACGCTATAAAACGAGGGTTTGACGTCGTGTCTTACAGCTGCTCTGAGTATATAGTCTCTGAAGCACGAGCAGACTTCTTTTCGGGAATTGTATGTAGAGTAGGAACGTTGAGAGGAGAGTAGCTTATTAACTGTCAATAACCATGTTTGTCTGTTTAAGACCAACATTTTATTCTTATTCTGCAGTAAACTAATTTACTTATTGGCAGTATTTTCAGTAGAAGTATGAAACTCAAGTTTCAGAACACCAGCAGTGAGCTGCAAGAGCGTCTTTGTTTTGCAGAGTAACAAGTAAATGTGAGGGAATACCATACAGTATGTTTTACTCACAGGTCACATTCAGAGTCACCGTCTCCTCTGTGGTGATGTTGCCTGTGAAGCCGACCTTACAGGTCACACTGGTGCCGTGGTGTTCAGCTGAAGGGTTAAAGGTCAAAGTTGAGCTGTGTGTCTGTGTGACAGCAGTCAGATTCTCAGTCTTGAAAGCAGTGATGTTTCCTGTGATGTGAGAGTCTTTCTCTCCTGCTCCTCTCCACGTCCAGGTGATTTCAGGACCAGATCCAGAGCAGAGACCAGGAGCAGTGCAGGTCAGTGTGGTCTGCTGTCCCTCTGTCAGAGGAGGAATCATCACTGTGGGCTTCTGGGTCAGATCTAGAGGGGGAGCAAATATACAGTAGATAGAAAGTCAGGATGATGTAGTGTATAAGCGAAATCAGGCAAGTAGACATGACGGTTATTGTTCAATTTAAGTAGGACTAATAGCTTACTATGTTTAAATATATTTTAGAGGGCAATAAGTAGAAGGTATGGCAGAAGCTGAATTGGGACTCACAGAGGTCAACAGAGGCCAAACATTCATAGCACATGAAGAGTTTACAGCCTTTCACTGTACATCTTCAGTGAACATATTGCATTTGCCAGGGTTCCTCATACCTTTTACAGTGATAGTTGCTGTATGAGATGTGTATCTGAATGTTGTATCATTCGGGTTGGTAGCATTAATTCTGAGCTGATATGATCCAGAGTCTGACTTTGTGAGGTCATTGATGATGATGCTGCAGTTCCTCTTCTTCATGTCAGGCTCCAACAGTAACACTCGCTGTCTAAACCCAGACTGAGCCTTTGGGTTGGTGTTGTTCAAGTGGGGTTTTACGTCAGAATCAGTTAAGTTCAGGATACAAGGATCACATTTGTACCAAACTACACTTTCCAAAGTGAAGCCAGGATCAGTAGGAAAATAACAGGGTATCACAACACAGAGTCCAGCCTCTGCTGTTATTTGCATTTGAGATGCAACTGTACAAACAGGAAAAGAGACAATTAGGAAAATAAGATGTATGGATATTGATAATACATCAGGATATCTAATTATTGATGAAGACAGATGGCTTTTACTAAAAGATAGTAACATTGAAACACTACTGAACTCTAAACAATGCTAGTTGCAGCAGTGTGTGACCAATATTAACATTTCCTGATGCATGAGGCTGATATGGCAATAGTCATTCATGGTGTCAGGTTCCTCTCTGATTAGAACCACTGACAGTAAATACAGCATGCAAAATAATTACTTTTTAGGTTTTTACATATTTTTATGGATTTATCCTTGGTACATAATTTATTCAAACAGTAAAGTGTTGTGGGTCAAGCTCTAATAGTTTTAATGAACTGCTAAGCTCAATTTAAGGAACAAAAAACTGAAACGTAACACCTGCAACCTCACCGGCAACCTGTAACTTATCAGTGCAACATATTTAGTATCATATATTTCATATATGATACTAAAGATGCCTTCAGCAGCTTCCACAAAAATTATATTGGCATTCCATTTTGGTCTCATAACAAGATTGCAACAAAGCTGCACACTATACCTGTGTTAGCAGCGTAGAGCAGAGTCATCCAGATCAGAGCAAACATCCTCATTCGATGATTGGAACAGTCAGTCTCTCCCTCCACACAAAATCTAGTGTCTCAGAAGCACAAACAGTTTATATAAAATGTGCAAGAAACAAACAGGAAGTTTGGTTGATCAAACTGGACCAGAAACAGCTCCACAGCTGACAGCACAGATGTTAATACAGGATGTTTCATGTTCACTTACTCTGTACTTTAAATTTGACTACCACTTTTCCCAGGGGCCCCATTTTGGGCCCCTTATGACAGCTCTGCACGATAAATATTTGTGCTCTCTGCCATAGCCTGGGGCCCTGTCCACCTTTGGCCCAAGACTTTCCCTAATACAGCCTGCCATACTGCATAAGACAATAATTTGAAAAATCCAATGTATTATATTAGTTGTGGCATAATCATTTCAATTCACTTCAATAAATTTAATTTAGAAAGATAAAAAATAAAGCATATGTTGTGTTTTACCTGTTTGTATTGTTCTGCTGCACTCTTCTCTCCACAGTGATCTCTGTGGTATGACTCCGCTCTAAACCGACTCTTCCTCTCATCCCTTTTATATCTTTTCCTTCTTTGTGCAAAATCATTTAATGAGTATTGCTACTCCTCTCGTCAGACTGCCACAAGTTCATGCAGTCATAATCTCATAGTATCACATCCTGCATCACATAACCTTTTTGGGATTTTGTACCTTCAACGTGGAAAAATAAAGGACGAGGAAACAATTTTTGTTGTTCTGTTGTTTTTTTATGCCACTTTAATGACTGTGATAACTGATGCAAAACATTCAGAAAGGAGAAGTTTAAAGCGGTTGCAAAAACAATTCTGGTCATCTTGAGAAACAAATAAACCAACCAATAGTTTTGCATTTTCTCTTTGTGCATACTTATGACTCAGTAAGATTGAATTGTGAATAATTGTTGTTTAATACAGTTTATTTTAATTTCCCTTATACAGTATAATGCATAATACACACTGTGCAAAGTGTGAGGTACATGACAGTGAATGGTCTGTATTGTTGGTTAATATCTGCAGAGCCAGTTGAATAATGATGGTCAAGAATATTCATGTGTGAAAAAACAACTTTTATCACTGATGAATGCATTAGAAAACCTGCAGAATATCTGCATTCATCCTGTTTCTGCATCTTAGCTTCAGCCTCTTGGAAAGCACTTCTGTATTTTTTACATTTTGCAACATCTGTAGGTGGTGTTGTCAGCAGTCACTGAGCTCATATGTATTTCCTTATATGGCATCACTGTATTTTCAATGTCTCTGATAACTTCCTATTTCACGTTGTGCTACTAGACTATAAATATCTTCAGCTCATAAGCTGCCATTCTGTCTAAATCATTTGATATATGTCTGCATATTGAAAACACACTGCTGTAACTGTAGAAGAGACAGTGTCACAGGGGTTGAGAATGCTTTGTCGTCACTGAAAGAGTTTATACCTCCTACAAACAGAGTCATGTTGATTCCTGCTTCCCTTTTTAAAAGATGGAATTCATGTATAACTTGTTAAATAACAACAAGTACTAACCTGGAGAGTGTTTTTGAAATTTCCTAAAAAACATTTGTTTCCTCGCCCAAAGTGGTGTACATGTATACAGAGTGACTCTCTGAAATCAATTAATACTAGCAACACCTCTTTGGTGCTCAGGGTAAAGTATGTGCAAAGCTGCTCACCAGCCAGAAGGACAGAGCTGCACTTAGGCAAACCAAACACAGGGGCACTGGGGATCCAGCAGAACACTTCGGGTACAGACTTGGCACCACTGAGATGTATCAAAGTTGGACATTTTGAGCATAAATGGACGGCATTTACGATTTCCAGTGTACATGTCGAGTCCAGGACACTGATCCCTGAGTGTTTAGTGTCCTGGTGTCGACGGGCATGGCTGGGGTTTGAATCACCAACCCTTCAATTAGTGGCTTTAAATATAGGTTTAAAACAAAAGGGCACTTTAGTACAAAAAGAGCTGAGGTGTTTGCCCCCTCCCCACCCCTCTGTACCAAACCAGTACCATACCAGTGCCTTAATGGCATGGTCAATGTTTTCACTACCATCAGCCCAAGAACAGCCCAGTCAAAAAAGACTACACTAACACTACAGAAAATTCTGTAAAATATAATAAAAAGCCCTTATTCAATCACTTGATAGTAATGACACATTCAATCTCAGTTTATTTCAATGCAATTTCAGCTGTATTTATTTTGTAAATAATAACATTGTATTTTCAAAAAGTAATAGAAAGCTTTACTAATACATAACATTTGTCATTCTAGCTGATAGAGTGTAAATAACACCAAAGCTTGTTTGCACACAAAGACTTCTATGGGAGACAAAATGTAAACATGTAAAATATGTCCTTGAAATATCACATCTAAACAAGAATTTCTGCGCTATATTAACTCATGCTTCATCCTGTCTCAATGTACGTATTTTGTGTCCGTCTATGTTAAATCACCCGCTGTCTTGCTTCACTGGTAAAAAACAAAGAAAGAAATGTATCCTTAAGTGACTACACACGGTCAACCCCCAACCCCTCAAATCTCTACCATTATTTCATTCACATTGGAATACACCACCACATCCTCACCTGCCTCCTTCTCTGCAGACAAGCACTGTTTTGTCCCACTATCTTCCCCTATCATCACCTCCTCCTCTTCAGTGCCCACCAACATTTCACTGTCCTCTCCACCATTGTCTTGTCTCTCCTCTGCGTTTTCTATCTTAATTTCAGCATACTCTGTCTCTGTGGTCTTTTGCGTGCCCTCTGCCCCTGTGGGACTTTTCAACATGGAGAAGTCAATGTCAGCGTATTCCACCTCTTTTGGTTCCACGTCACCATTGGGTGCCGATTGTCCAGCAGCCTCAGCTCCTCCCTCAGCTGCCTCTTGGTCATGGGTCCCATCATTTTCCACTGCTTGACCAGCACCGATCTGCCAGGTACAATGCAGGAATGATAGATCATTTGCCAGCTGATACAAAATAGACAACTGTATGTACTATGCATGAAATCTCACTTTTCTCACATTTAATACAATACACACAAAACTGACAATAATTCAAAATGTTGCAGAGTTTTCTACAAATCATCCATTTTTTACATTCACTGCCAACAAATTTCCAATTCATTGCATAATCTATACATTAAAAGTAGTTTTTTCTGATCTTCCAGGCTACAATTGGTTTCTAACAAAATCCTCAAGGTCTGGAAATCAGCTTGAAAACACCTGAGATATTGTTGGAAATCCATTAAAATAATTAAAACCTACTTAAATATGTGTATATATATCTATATATATAGATATATATATATAACTATTTGTTATAATTACGATTACTGTTTTGTAATAATGCAGTGTAGTCTTATCCAACAGTGTCTGTTTAAGTCTCTGTTAGTTGATTTTAATGCTGTAGCAATATGAAAGAAAAACAATGGAAGTGCATGTCTCATCACTAATATATAATACAAGCTTTTTTAATATAAATACCAGGGGAACCGCTTGAGTGGTCATCATCTTCAAAGTTTCAGCCATATTTCCAGAGCTCTTCTGTTTTCTTCTGGGGATAAAATGCATTAAACAACAGGAATAAATGTTAACAAATAAACAATTAACAAGCAAGGATGATTGAATTAAAGTCAATCTTGAAACAGGTTTTTAAAGGGCCATACCTGTGATTTTTGAATATTTTAGCCCACAGTTGATGACTTTACATTATTATTACCATTTCTTTTTTAATCTGGTAATTGCTAACCATTTTCTTTGGATTTCTGAATCAGCCAACTAGCATTTCTGTGTGGGGGACTCCCCTTTTCATGTGATCGCTTTTCACTAAGAAACTCTAGTGGTCCTTTATGGCTGATGATTACACATGAATAATCCCTAAAATGTTCGTAAAAACAACAAAATTCAAAAAGGAAAAGAAATGCATGGATGTCAAACAGAAGCACATTTATACAAAGATAACAAACTTAAAAGAGTACCTGTGGCATTTTATGGCCAAACAGCAGATGGTTGCTGAAACAAGGATCCCAATAAAAAACGTAATGATGACTTGTGGCTGTTTAACAGTTATAAAGAATTTCTTCAGTAGATCTGGAATGGACACAAATAAATCGTTAAAAAAGAAAAAAGTTCTTCTTGTTAAAAACTATAAAGAATATTCAATGAAGGTATTTATTGTCATAAATCAGGTAGGTGAAGTATTTTATCTGTCAACTTACCCTCTGGTTTTAACTCATTTTTCATGATTGTGAGGTTTGCTTTTGCTTCCCCATTTTTATTGCTGCTGACACACTCGACAGAAGTGTTGCTGCGGTCCTTCACAGTTATGGTGACGGTGCTGTTGACTGAGTGGTTGGACACAGTGGTAATAACAGAGTACTCAGTGTGAGACTCCAACAGCGGCCATTTGATGGTGGGTAAAGGAACCCCCTGGCTGATACACACACAGGTCAGGACCTCTGACTGAACCTCACATCCAGAGTTTTTTAAGATCTCTGGAAACCCTGTAAACACACAAGCAGAATCACAACAAAGTGCTGAGAGTGTAAAATGTGAATATAAACTTTTTTTTCAAGAAGATTAGTTCAGTCTACTTACGAGTCACAGTTACGTCAGTAAATATAGTCACAGTTGTGTCCAGATGTTTTGCTGTGCAGATGTACCGTCCAGAATCTTCTGCAGTCACATTATTGATGACAAGTGTGGCTGAACCAGTGTTGTTCTGCAGGTCGGTGTTGGAACCAAGTATAGTCCATGTGATATGTGATGGAGGAAAACTTTCAACACTGCAGGTCAGATTCAGAGCGTCTCCCTTCTCTACAGTTGTATCCCCAGTGATTACAGGTTTCCTCATATCTGTGAAGAAGATTTTTAACAAAATAGTTTTTATGTACCGTACAACATCTCACAGTATTTATAGACCATATATATTAACTGTGGGAATATTTGTCAAATATCTTCACAAAACCAATCATAATTAGTACAGTAGTGTACTACTCAAGTAGTGTAGTAGTGAAAGTCTTCTTGAGCTGTTATAAGAGTCCTACTGAAATAGAAAAATGCAGCCATTGTTTATGAGATATAGGTATAAATATGAACATGAAAATATGAGATTATATAATATACACACAATATAATAAAAAGTCACTATGCAACTTGTGATTGCATTCATACATTGTCTTCCTGAATTTATATACATATATAAATAATACCACTGGAAGGCGCTAAAGTATTAAACTTTTTAAAACTGAATGTTTATTCTAAGGATTAAAAAGATGAAAAATACTTGAAGACCTTTTCTGTCTTGCAACAGTTGTACAATGTACTTACATATCACTGTTACATCAACTGTTTTCATCAGGGTGTTGTTCAGATGTTTTGCTGTACAGTTGTACTGTCCAGAATCTTCTACTGTCACATTAGAGATGGAAAAAGTGCCCATTCCACTTTGTTCCTGCAGGTAGGTTTCAGAGTCGTTCTGCAGGTCAGTTTTTGTTCCGTTTAGCATGTTTGTGTCAGAAAATGTAATCCACGTGATAAGAGATGGAGGGAAACTTTCAACACTGCAGGTCAGATTCAGAGTCTCACCCTCCTTCAGACTTGTATTCCCACTGATGTTAACTTCCTTCAAATCTATGAGACAAAATTATATTTTGTATCATATACAATGTTTCAGTGCTACTAATCACATCATTCCTGCAAGAACACAGTTAATGTTGTAAAAGTCAACACAGTTCAGAAAACCATCAGAAATGACATGAGAGCATATCGCTTAGCAAACATTCAGATACAAAGTAAAGGTGAGAGTAAAGTGCAGTATGCACTATACTCACAGGTCACATTCAGAGTCACCGTCTCCTCTGTGGTGATGTTGCCTGTGAAGCCGACCTTACAGGTCACACTGGTGCCGTGGTGTTCAGCTGAAGGGTTAAAGGTCAAAGTTGAGCTGTGTGTCTGTGTGACAGCAGTCATGTTTCCTGTGATGTGAGAGTCTTTCTCTCCTGCTCCTCTCCACGTCCAGGTGATTTCAGGACCAGATCCAGAGCAGAGACCAGGAGCAGTGCAGGTCAGTGTGGTCTGCTGTCCCTCTGTCAGAGGAGGAATCATCACTGTGGGCTTCTGGCTCAGATCTAATGGGAGAGCACCATGAGAGGAATCAGGTGAGCAGCCTGCAGGTCATCATTCACTTCAATTAAATTTAGACTATAATACACCAAATACCCTGGTGCAGTTCAACATTGAACATCTTCACTGTATATATTTGTTGTAACTCTTCATACCTCTAACAGAGACAGTTGCTTTTCGAATGAATGTAAATCCCTCTTGAGTTCCCTTCTGGTTGATACCAATCACTCTGAGCTGATATGATCCAGAGTCTGACTCAGTGAGGTCATTGATGATGATGCTGCAGTTCATCTTCTTCATGTCAGGCTCCAACAGTGAAACTCGTCCTTTGAACCCAGACTGAACTTTTCTGTTGTTCTTGTTAGAGTGGAATATCACGTCTGAATCACCTGAATCACATCTTTGTTCACATTTGTACCAAACTATATTTTTAGCTGTAAAGACAGAACTAGTGGTGAACGAACACGGTATCACAGCACAGAGTCCAGCCTCTGCTGTTATTTCTGCTTCACTAAGAGTGATACAGTAGGATCCACTTTCACAGAACTCTTTTCCTACCAGAGAAGAACCTGTTAATGAAGAGAGGGGAAAAGAAATTAAGACAGTTTAAAAAGAGAGAAATAAAATGTTTAGATATTGATTACATATGATGAGATCACTGACTAAGAAAGATTACTGATATCAAATATTGTTTCAGTCAGGTATGTTATCAAATTCTATCCTGGGATTCCCCCAATAATGATTAGATGTTCTGGATCATCTAACTTTTACAAAGTACTTCTAAGTATTTTCTATTATAAGTAATATACAGTATATGTGGAGCTTGAAAGGGCAACACCTACAAAAGGACATTTAAAATAACATTAAAATAATACTGAAGATCTTATCAGAAGCCTCAAAAGATAAATACTGGTATCATAACAAAATTGAGGAAAGTTTCACACTCTACCTTTGCTGCTTCTAACATGGAAAAGCAAAGTCGCCCAGATGAGAACAAACATCCTAATTCGATGATTGAGACAGGTAGTCTCTCCCTCCACAGGATGAACTTTTGCTTTCAGAAACACAAAGATTTTTTAAGTGTACATTTTAAGTGCAACAATCATACAGGACGTTCAGATGATGAAACTGGACCAAAGACACCTCCATGGTCGACTGCACAGGTTTAAATACAGGATATTGCATGTTCACCTACGTAATCACATTAATACATTATGCAAACATCTTCTTCAGGGTTGGGAGTCCCCTGAAATGTTTTATTTTGAAGCACTTTGTGATATCTGTTCAAGGATGCTGCTAAATAAATAAACTTATCTGCAACAAAAATAGCTGTAAAATACATATCTACAATTCCCCCGAACTCTTTAAATGCACACCTTATTTTACAAATACTTTTAGGAATTTAAAAAAGAATTTTATGACATTAGGGAATAATGACTTTCTGCAGTTTCCATTACAATTCCAAAAGATATTTAAAAAGAGGTAAGTGTTGTGTTATACCTCTTTTTGTCTTCTCCTGATCTCGTCTCTCCTCTGTGATCTCTGCAGAGTCTCTCTGCTTTGATCTGACTCCTCCTCCTCCTTTTGTACATCTTCCCTCTTTGCAACTACAACAAGTTTCCAGGAAGTTTCTCTACACACTGCTAGCCCTCTTTAGACTGTCTGCTAATACCTTGTGTGTGTGTGTGTGTGTGTGTGTGTGTGTGTGTGTGTGTATGTATATGTGTGTGTGTGTATATATATATATATTCATCCTATTTGTTAATTTCAACTAAATAGAGCCTCTAAGCTTTACTGTGCAACATCTTTAAGTTGTGTTGTCAGAAAAGTTTCTCAAGTGATTATTCATTTAAACATTGCCTTATATGGCATTGCTGTATTATCTCTAATAACTTCCTCTTCACACTTTAAGGTGCTAAATTAGGACTATTTTTGTTCTCATCAGTTACTATATGCCTGTATATTGAACAATCACTATAGAACCAGTCAACATTGCAGAATGTAGCAGAAGTAAGAAATACTTTTTTATAACCAAGCAGCAAGTGCCAAAAACTGCAGATCCTCAAAAGGCCACTGGAGGCTCCAAAAGCAAGTCATTCCCCAAACACCCGGTTAATATGCCCACATTTAAAGCAGAAATAAACATGTTTACAGCCCGGTGCAAAAAACTGTTTTGGTCTCTGAAACTGATTAACAGCGAGATGTTGCCAGATCTTGCGAGAGTGTGTAGCTGAGACAGCGACAGATCTCAAACAAAGTTAATTTTCTCCCGATTTGTGTGTCTGGAAAATTGCATTTTTGTCTCAGAATGTTGTGAAGATCTGTGGCTTGTGAAAAATGGGTCCAATATTTACTTTGGTGACTGGGGCGAAAGAATCTGTCACAATCTGCATTCACGTTCACTTCTCCCATTGGGATGAACGGACTCAGGAGCTGCCACTAGTCTCCTAAAGGGGCGGGCAGTGACGAAACACAGTGACACAGCAACAGGAAACGGACTCTGAATTGGCCGTCTCCTTTCTGAACTGTCTCCGTCGAGGCTTCAGAACTGTAGTCCACAAACCAATGGGGGATTTCACAGTTGCATCGTCCACTTCTTCAACATGGTTGTAACTGACAACTGAATGGTTTTAGCCCAAAAATAGATAAATGTGTTTTAACTACAAAATAAACATTTTCCAGATTGTGCTCAGTCTGAGTACTGTGAGTCAGGTTGAGTCCTGCAACTCATTAAAAAGGGGAGTTATTCATAACTTGTTAAACAAGAACACCATTGACAGGGCTATAGAGGTGGGCCTCTGTCTAAATCATTTGATATATGTCTGCATATTGAAAACACACTGCTGTAACTGTAGAAGAGACAGTGTCACAGGGGTTGAGAATGCTTTGTCGTCACTGAAAGAGTTTATACCTCCTACAAACAGAGTCATGTTGATTCCTGCTTCCCTTTTTAAAAGATGGAATTCATGTATAACTTGTTAAATAACAACAAGTACTAACCTGGAGAGTGTTTTTGAAATTTCCTAAAAAACATTTGTTTCCTCGCCCAAAGTGGTGTACATGTATACAGAGTGACTCTCTGAAATCAATTAATACTAGCAACACCTCTTTGGTGCTCAGGGTAAAGTATGTGCAAAGCTGCTCACCAGCCAGAAGGACAGAGCTGCACTTAGGCAAACCAAACACAGGGGCACTGGGGATCCAGCAGAAAACTTCGGGTACAGACTTGGCACCACTGAGATGCATCAAAGTTGGACATTTTGAGCATAAATGGACGGCATTTACGATTTCCAGTGTACATGTCGAGTCCAGGACACTGATCCCTGAGTGTTTAGTGTCCTGGTGTCGACGGGCATGGCCGGGGTTTGAATCACCAACCCTTCAATTAGTGGCTTTAAATATAGGTTTAAAACAAAAGGGCACTTTAGTACAAAAAGAGCTGAGGTGTTTGCCCCCTCCCCACCCCTCTGTACCAAACCAGTACCATACCAGTGCCTTAATGGCATGGTCAATATTTTCACTACCATCAGCCCAAGAACAGCCAAGTCAAAAAAGGACACTAACACTACAGAAAATTCTGTAAAATATAATAAAAAGCCCTTATTCAATCACTTGATAGTAATGACACATTCAATCTCAGTTTATTTCAATGCAATTTCAGCTGTATTTATTTCGTAAATAATAACATTGTATTTTCAAAAAGTAATAGAAAGCTTTACTAATACATAACATTTGTCATTCTAGCTGATAGAGTGTAAATAACACCAAAGCTTGTTTGCACACAAAGACTTCTATGGCAGACATAATGTAAACATGTAAAATATGTCCTTGAAATATCACATCTAAACAAGAATTTCTGCGCTATATTAGCTCATGCTTCATCCTGTCTCAATGTACGTATTTTGTGTCCGTCTATGTTAAATCACCCGCTGTCTTGCTTCACCGGTAAAAAACAAAGAAAGAAATGTATCCTTAAGTGACTACACACGGTCAACCCCCAACCCTCAAATTTCTACCATTATTTCATTCACATTGGAATACACCACCACATCCTCACCTGCCTCCTTCTCTGCAGACAAGCACTGTTTTGTCCCACTATCTTCCCCTATCATCACCTCCTCCTCTTCAGTGCCCACCAACATTTCACTGTCCTCTCCACCATTGTCTTGTCTCTCCTCTGCGTTTTCTATCTTAATTTCAGCATACTCTGTCTCTGTGGTCTTTTGCGTGCCCTCTGCCCCTGTGGGACTTTTCAACATGGAGAAGTCAATGTCAGCGTATTCCACCTCTTTTGGTTCCACGTCACCATTGGGTGCCGATTGTCCAGCAGCCTCAGCTCCTCCCTCAGCTGCCTCTTGGTCATGGGTCCCATCATTTTCCACTGCTTGACCAGCACCGATCTGCCAGGTACAATGCAGGAATGATAGGTCATTTGTCAGCTGATACAAAATAGACAACTGTATGTACTATGCATGAAATCTCACTGACATTTAATACAATACACACAAAACTGACAATAATTCAAAATGTTGCAGAGTTTTCTACAAATCATCCATTTTTTACATTCACTGCCAACAAATTTCCAATTCATTGCATAATCTATACATTAAAAGTAGTTTTTTCTGATCTTCCAGGCTACAAATGGTTTCTAACAAAATCCTCAAGGTCTGGAAATCAGCTTGAAAACACCTGAGATATTGTTGGAAAACCATTAAAATAATTAAAACCTACTTAAATATGTGTATATATATCTATATATATATAGATATATATATATAACTATTTGTTATAATTACGATTACTGTTGTGTAATAATGCAGTGTAGTCTTATCCAACAGTGTCTGTTTAAGTCTCTGTTAGTTGATTTTAATACTGTAGCAATATGAAAGAAAAACAATGGAAGTGCATGTCTCATCACTAATATATAATACAAGCTTTTTTAATATAAATACCAGGGGAACCGCTTGAGTGGTCACCATCTTCAAAGTTTCAGCCATATTTCCAGAGCTCTTCTGTTTTCTTCTGGGGATAAAATGCATTAAACAACAGGAATAAATGTTAACAAATAAACAATTAACAAGCAAGGATGATTGATTGAGGTTTTTAAAGGGTTTTTAAAGGGCCTGTGATTTTTGAATATTTTAGCCCACAGTTGATGAACTTTACATTATTATTACCATTTATTTTTTAATCTGGTAATTGCTAACAATTTTCTTTTGTTTTCTGAATCAGCCAACTAGCATTTCTGTGTGGGGGACTCCCCTTTTCATGTGATCGCTTTTCACTAAGACACTCTAGTGGTCCTTTATGGCTGATGATTACACATGAATAATCCCTAAAATGTTCGTAAAAACAACAAAATTCAAAAAGGAAAAAAAAATAAAGAAAAGAAATGCATGGATGTCAAACATAAGCACACTTATACAAAGATAACAAACTTAAAAGAGTACCTGTGGCATTTTATGGCCAAACAGCAGATGGTTGCTGAAACAAGTATCCCAATAAAAAACGTAATGATGACTTGTGGCTGTTTAACAGTTATAAAGAATTTCTTCAGTAGATCTGGAATGGACACAAATAAATCGTTAAAAAAGAAAAAAGTTCTTCTTGTTAAAAACTATAAAGCATATTCAATGAAGGTATTTAATGTCATAAATCAGTGGTAGGTGAAGTATTTTATCTGTCAACTTACCCTCTTGTTTTAACTAATTTTTCATGATTGTGAGGTTTGCTTTTGCTTCCCCATTTTCATTGCTGCTGACACACTCGACAGAAGTGTTGCTGCGGTCCTTCACAGTTATGGTGACGGTGCTGTTGACTGAGTGGTTGGACACAGTGGTAATAACAGAGAACTCAGTGTGAGACTCCAACAGCGGCCATTTGATGGTGGGTAAGGGAACCCCCTGGCTGATACACACACAGGTCAGGACCTCTGACTGAACCTCACATCCAGAGTTTTTTAAGATCTTTGGAAACCCTGTAAACACACAAGCAGAATCACAACAAAATGCTGTTGAGTGTAAAATGTGAATATAAAATTCCTTTTCAAGAAGATTAGTTCAGTCTACTTACGAGTCACAGTTACGTCAGTAAATATAGTCACAGTTGTGTCCAGATGTTTTGCTGTGCAGATGTACCGTCCAGAATCTTCTGCAGTCACATTATTGATGACAAGTGTGGCTGAACCAGTGTTGTTCTGCAGGTCGGTGTTGGAACCAAGTATAGTCCATGTGATATGTGATGGAGGAAAACTTTCAACACTGCAGGTCAGATTCAAAGCGTCTCCCTCCTTCACAGTTGTATCCCCAGTGATTACAGGTTTCTTCATATCTGTGAAGAAGATTTTTAACAAAATAGTTTTTATGTACCGTACAACATCTCACAGTATTTATAGACCATATATATTAACTGTGGGAATATTTGTCAAATATCTTCACAAAACCAATCATAATTAGTACAGTAGTGTACTACTCAAGTAGTGTAGTAGTGAAAGTCTTCTTGAGCTGTTATAAGAGTCCTACTGAAATAGAAAAATGCAGCCATTGTTTATGAGATATAGGTATAAATATGAACATGAAAATATGAGATTATATAATATACAAACAATATAATAAAAAGTCACTATGCAACATGTGATTGCATTCATACATTGTCTTCCTGAATTTATATACATATATAAATAATACCACTGGAAGGCGCTAAAGTATTAAACTTTTTAAAACTGAATGTTTATTCTAAGGATTAAAAAGATGAAAAATACTTGAAGACATTTTCTGTCTTGCAACAGTTGTACAATGTACTTACATATCACTGTTACATCAACTGTTTTCATCAGGGTGTTGTTCAGATGTTTTGCTGTACAGTTGTACTGTCCAGAATCTTCTACTGTCACATTAGAGATGGAAAAAGTGCCCATTCCACTTTGTTCCTGCAGGTAGGTTTCAGAGTCGTTCTGCAGGTCAGTTTTTGTTCCGTTTAGCATGTTTGTGTCAGAAAATGTAATCCACGTGATAAGAGATGGAGGGAAACTTTCAACACTGCAGGTCAGATTCAGAGTCTCACCCTCCTTCAGACTTGTATTCCCACTGATGTTAACTTCCTTCACATCTATGAGACAAAATGATATTTTGTATCATAAACAATGTTTCAGTGCTACTAATCACATCGTTCCTGCAAGAACACAGTTAATGTTGTAAAAGTCAACACAGAAAACCATCAGAAATGACATGAGAGCATATCGCTTAGCAAACATTCAGATACAAAGTAAAGGTGAGAGTAAAGTGCAGTTTGCACTATACTCACAGGTCACATTCAGAGTCACCGTCTCCTCTGTGGTGATGTTGCCTGTGAAGCCGACCTTACAGGTCACACTGGTGCCGTGGTGTTCAGCTGAAGGGTTAAAGGTCAAAGTTGAGCTGTGTGTCTGTGTGACAGCAGTCATGTTTCCTGTGATGTGAGAGTCTTTCTCTCCTGCTCCTCTCCACGTCCAGGTGATTTCAGGACCAGATCCAGAGCAGAGACCAGGAGCAGTGCAGGTCAGTGTGGTCTGCTGTCCCTCTGTCAGAGGAGGAATCATCACTGTGGGCTTCTGGCTCAGATCTAATGGGAGAGCACCATGAGAGGAATCAGGTGAGCAGCCCGCAGGTCATCATTCACTTCAATTAAATTTAGACTATAATACACCAAATACCCTGGTGCAGTTCAACATTGAACATCTTCACTGTATATATTTGTTGTAACTCTTCATACCTCTAACAGAGACAGTTGCTTTTCGAATGAATGAAAATCCATCATCCTTTGCATTAACTCTGAGCTGATATGATCCAGAGTCTGACTTTGTGAGGTCATTGATGATGATGCTGCAGTTCCTCTTCTTCATGTCAGGCTCCAACAGTGAAACTCGTCCTTTGAACCCAGACTGAACTTTTCTGTTGTTCTTGTTAGAGTGGAATATCACGTCTGAATCACCACATCTTTGTTCAGTTGGTTCACATTTGTACCAAACTATATTTTTAGCTGTAAAGTCAGAACTAGTGGTGAACGAACACGGTATCACAGCACAGAGTCCAGCCTCTGCTGTTATTTCTGCTTCACTAAGAGTGATACAGAAGGATCCACTTTGACATAACTCTTTTCCTACCAGAGAAGAACCTGTTAATGAAGAGAGGGGAAAAGAAATTAAGACAGTTTAAAAAGAGAGAAATAAAATGTTTAGATATTGATTACATATGATGAGATCACTGACTAAGAAAGATTACTGATATCAAATATTGTTTCAGTCAGGTATGTTATCAAATTCTATCCTGGGATTCCCCCAATAATGATTAGATGTTCTGGATCATCTAACTTTTACAAAGTACTTCTAAGTATTTTCTATTATAAGTAATATACAGTATATGTGGAGCTTGAAAGGGCAACACCTACAAAAGGACATTTAAAATAACATTAAAATAATACTGAAGATCTTATCAGAAGCCTCAAAAGATAAATACTGGTATCATAACAAAATTGAGGAAAGTTTCACACTCTACCTTTGCTGCCTCTAACAGAGAAAAGCAAAGTCGCCCAGATGAGAACAAACATCCTAATTCGATGATTGAGACAGGTAGTCTCTCCCTCCACAGGATGAACTTTTGCTTTCAGAAACACAAAGATTTTTTAAGTGTACATTTTAAGTGCAACAATCATACAGGACGTTCAGATGATGAAACTGGACCAAAGACACCTCCATGGTCGACTGCACAGGTTTAAATACAGGATATTGCATGTTCACCTATGTAGTCACATTAATACATTATGCAAACATCTTCTTCAGGGTTGGGAGTCCCCTGAAATGTTTTATTTTGAAGCACTTTGTGATATCTGTTCAAGGATGCTGCTAAATAAATAAACTTATCTGCAACAAAAATAGCTGTAAAATACATATCTAATTTTAGGAATTTAAAAAAGAATTTTATGACATTAGGGAATAATGACTTTCTGCAGTTTCCATTACAATTCCAAAAGATATTTAAAAAGAGGTAAGTGTTGTGTTATACCTCTTTTTGTCTTCTCCTGATTCTCCTGATCTCGTCTCTCCTCTGTGATCTCTGCAGAGTTTCTCTGCTTTGATCTGACGCCTCCTCCTCCTTTTGTACATCTTCCCTCTTTGCAACTACAACCAGTTTCCAGGAAGTTTCTCTACACACTGCTAGCCCTCTTTAGACTGTCTGCTAATACCTTGTGTGTGTGTGTGTGTGTGTGTGTGTGTATATATATGTATATGTGTGTGTATATATATATGTATTCATCCTATTTGTTACTTTCAACTAAATAGAGCCTATAAGCTTTACTGTGCAACATCTTTAAGTTGTGTCAGAAAAGTTTCTCAAGTGATTATTCATTTAAACATTGCCTTATATGGCATTGCTGTATTATCTCTAATAACTTCCTCTTCACACTTTAAGGTGCTAAATTAGGACTATTTTTGTTCTCATCAGTTACTATATGCCTGTATATTGAACAATCACTATAGAACCAGTCAACATTGCAGAATGTAGCAGAAGTAAGAAATACTTTTTTATAACCAAGCAGCAAGTGCCAAAAACTGCAGATCCTCAAAAGGCCACTGGAGGCTCCAAAAGCAAGTCATTCCCCAAACACCCGGTTAATATGCCCACATTTAAAGCAGAAATAAACATGTTTACAGCCCGGTGCAAATGCATGTGTTTCCATGGCACTGTGTACATTCAAAAAGCTGTGAACTTGTTTTTGGGTGTTGTCAGTGTTTTAGTCTTAGAACTGTGTCCATAGACTGCGTAAAAGAAATCAACGTAGCCTCCGGTTCTGAAAGGTGAAGACAATGCAGAACTGCCTTAAACCTGCATTCTCTCTAATGGCCAGCAGGGGCCGACTCCACTGGCCCCAAAAAAACAAAATGACGAGCACGATTACAAGCTACGGCAACGAATTAAAATGGTGACCACTTCCTGCCTCCTATTTTAATTCATGGTTTAATGTGCAAGTCCCTTTTAAATTTCTGTTTGGAAAGCGAGACGGCAGCACTGCAGTGAAACTGATTAACAGCGAGATGTTGCCAGATCTTGCGAGAGTGTGTAGCTGAGACAGCGACAGATCTCAAACAAAGTTAATTTTCTCCTGATTTGTGTGTCTGGAAAATTGCATTTTTGTCTCAGAATGTTGTGAAGATCTGTGGCTTGTGAAAAATGGGTCCAATATTTACTTCGGTGACTGGGGCGAAAGAATCTCTCACAATCTGCATTCACGTTCACTTCTCCCATTGGGATGAACGGACTCAGGAGCTGCCACTAGTCTCCTAAAGGGGCGGGCAGTGACGAAACACAGTGACACAGCAACAGGAAACGGACTCTGAATGGGCCGTCTCCTTTCTGAACTGTCTCCGTCGAGGCTTCAGAACTGTAGTCCACAAACCAATGGGGGATTTCACAGTTGCATCGTCCACTTCTTCGACATGGTTGTAACTGACAACTGAATGGTTTTAGCCCAAAAATAGATAAATGTGTTTTAACTACAAAATAAACATTTTCCAGATTGTGCTCAGTCTGAGTACTGTGAGTCAGGTTGAGTCCTGCAACTCATTAAAAAGGGGAGTTATTCATAACTTGTTAAACAAGAACACCATTGACAGGGCTATAGAGGTGGGCCAAACACTTTGTCAGTTTGAATAAACAATGAAAGTACTACCGCATACTGATTTGTAATTTACAATACTTCATATTTTATGTAAAAATTAATGCATACATTTAAACTGATTTAAAAGGAGAACTTCAAGGTTTTCAAGTCTGTCTTAAAACAACTCCCGTGCCCAAATGTTCATTAAAGTTAGTTGCTGCAACTGTTCCTCCTTTGTTCCCATCCTAATGTAATTCCACTATAAGAGAGGGGCCACAAAATCTACAGTCCTCATTCTGTGAAAACCTGCATCCCAATGTTCAGTTGAAGCTAATGTGAGGCTTCAGCAGTCTGAGTTAGACAACTGCATATCCCCAAAAAAACACACTTGATTTGTCTCTAACCCTCATATCAGCTTTGGTTGATCATTTTGGGCTGTAGATTTTGCCCTTAATCTCTTTAAATTGGAATTGGTTTAAGAATGGATCTAACACTTTCAGTGTACGTATGGCCATGTGAGTATTGTACTGAGATACATCTGACAAAATGTCAACATATCCTTTAAGTTTCTTTGTTCCGGACACATGAAAATGAAACAAGACTACAAGTCTATAGCCAAAGTAGTGTCTCTGTGAAACTGCAGCAGTGCTTTGAGCTCAAATCTAATGTCATCATGCTAACATGCTGATCTGATCATGCTATGTATAATATTTACTATGTTAACATTTAAGCAGCAGCAGATTTGCTGATTGGCATTAAACTCAAAGTAGAGTTGCGGCTGATGAGACAAAGTGAACATTTGACCTGATGGTGCTAAATAAAAAGTTAAGGAATTACATTTCATCCTGAGGTGGACATAACTGTCTGTACAAGATTTTATGGTAATCCATCCAATAGTTGTTTGGACATGTTACTAAAAAAAACAATTCATTGTGATACATCCTCTGGGGACCACGAATGTCTGTACAAAATAAATTGAATGGGAATACATCCAATAGTCATTTAAATATTTCAGTCCAGACCAACGTTACCATCCACAGAGCCATGCTGAAAAAGAGACACCTGTTCCCTGCACAGGGTGAAGGTGAGGGTTCATCTTAGCTCCAGGCAGAAAAATGTGGGCCATTCTGAAGAGCTTTGGGCTGAGCAGCGGGACTCTTAAGGCACATGCTTATCCTAGTTACATAAAAGGTAACAAACAAAAGTACACTTCGGCTGTCAGAGCAGAGAGGACAGAGGTGGTTGCCCCTCTGGCTCCTCATTTTGCATGAAACTGACATAACGGCGGTGTCAACATTTTTCATGGATGTGGGTAAACTTTAGTTACTGAAAAGTTAACACACAGAAGCACAACAACACTTGAACAAGAAATCTTCTTCGTGTCTCCACCACTCCAGATTACCACAGGCTAAAGTTGCCATTTGAGGATCACAGCTCTGTGGTAGAAAGTGTTCACGGGACCTTCATTCATTCACCAGAATAACAATCCATCATTAGTCCATTACATCAATCCATCACATCTGATGAGAGAAAAGAAACTTTATCTTCACGCAACTCCACAATGCAACACAGTCCTCAAATCTCACCCATTACATCCTTCACGTTGGAGTACACTGCCTCGTCCTCCCCTTCCTCCTCTTCAGGGACACAATGTTTTGTCTCCTCATCCTCCCCTATCATCGCCTCCTCCTCTTTATATTCAGACACTTCACCTTCCTCTTCACCATTGTCTTCTCTTTCCTCTTTTACTTCTTTCTTAATTTCAGCGTACTCCGTCTCTGTGCTCTCATGCTTCTTTGCTGCCTCACCAGGATTCTTTCTTTTCAAAGCGGAGAAATCAATGCTGGCGTACTCAATATCTTTTGGTCCACCATTGAGATCAGCGGCTGCTTTCTCTGCTGCCACAGCTTCTCCTCCTTCAGCTGCTTCTTGGTAGTAGGTCTGATCACGTTCCTCCGCTTGACCAGCATCGATCTGTCAGGTACACCATAAATTATGTTACTCATTCAGCAGCTGCTACAAGCACCAAAAGTGTGTACAATATGCATGAAATCTTTATCTGGGATGTTAATATTCCTGCCAACCATTTTTTTTCAAGTCATACCATAACCAGTTACATTTTTTCATGTTCTGGTTCATCAGAGTGTGTATCTGCTTTTATCATTACCACATACATGTAACTGCTTTGATAATGCAATGCAGTCTTTTCAGATCAGTCTGTACATACAATTGCACTGCAAAGCAACAAAAAGAAAGCTGACTATTAAAGCAGGCATGGAGTTGACTGTGATTATACAGTATCTCAAATTTTACAAAGTGTCAATTTGCTGCAAGTTGGTTTTCATGCTGTAGTGAAATGAATGGAGCATAGAGTTAGTTCAGTCAGAGCACAGAAGTTGTGCTTGCTTGAGTTGACTGGCAATGGATGCTTCATTCATGCTTCACCAACAGTGGCTCATTCATCAGCTGCTTGACTACGAGCTGACTAGTAACATCCAATATGTGTTTGTTAAAATGGGATTATTTCTCCTAGCAGTCTCCTTGTTGCTGCACAGATTTCTGAAGGAGCTTTTCTGCCAAAATCTATCTGTATAGCCAATTGCTATTTTGCTATTACTAAATGATAAACAATGAAAACCACATTCATACATCTGAAATACGACATTTAATATTGGGGACAGTTTTGAAGAAAAGTGTTGAAAAAATATTTTAACTAATATACACACACACACACACACACACACACACACACACACACACACACACACACACACACAGACATCTATAAAATATTGTCTGAATAAACATAAATACCAGTGCTCTGGTATCCTCTTGACTGGTCACCATTTCCAGTGTCTCATCCGGATTTCCAGAGCTCCTCTGCTTTTTTCTGGAGAAAAAATAAAATAATTTTACGACATAAACAAATTTAAAATTTAATTTAATTTATGTATGAAGATTATCCACAAACAGAGCCAGAAATTAATTATTAGAATGAATGCTGTACCTGTGGCATTTTTTTGCCAAACAGCAAAGGACAGCTGACAGAACTACCCCAATCAAAAAGGCAACGATGACCTCCAGCCGTGAGACAATTTTTAATATTTCTCTGGATTGATCTGCCATCAAGAGCAACAGAAGAAAAAATGTTGATGTCCATGTTGTTCTCAACAATAATAAACATGCAATAACTTTAACTGTCCAGTGGTTCTCCAAATACAAAGGTCACAGGTCACACAAAAAATGAGCTACTGAACATGTCATAAAGCAGTGGTCTACAGTAGCAGAAGTGTGTTAGTTAAGAAGATGTACCTTCTTGTTGTGACATGTTGATCTGGACGGTGAGGTTTGCTTTTGCTTCCCCATTTTCATTGCTGCTGACACACTCGACAGTGGTGTAGTTGGGATTTTTTACAGATACAGTAACGGTGCTGTTGACTGAGTGGTTGGACACAGTGGTAATAACAGAGAACTCAGTGTGAGACTCCAACAGCGGCCATTTGATGGTGGGTAAAGGAACCCCCTGGCTGATACACACACAGGTCAGGACCTCTGACTGAACCTCACATCCAGAGTTTTTTAAGATCTTTGGAAACCCTGTAAACACACAAGCAGAATCACAACAAAATGCTGTTGAGTGTAAAATGTGAATATAAACTTTTTTTTCAAGAAGATTAGTTCAGTCTACTTACGAGTCACAGTTACGTCAGTAAATATAGTCACAGTTGTGTCCAGATGTTTTGCTGTGCAGATGTACCGTCCAGAATCTTCTGCAGTCACATTATTGATGACAAGTGTGGCTGAACCAGTGTTGTTCTGCAGGTCGGTGTTGGAACCAAGTATAGTCCATGTGATATGTGATGGAGGGAAACTTTCAACACTGCAGGTCAGATTCAGAGTGTCTCCCTTCTCTACAGTTGTATCCCCAGTGATTACAGGTTTCCTCATATCTGTGAAGAAGATTTTTGACAAAATAGTTCAAGTTAAGAAAATATTTACAAGTAGGAAAAAGATCAGATTTGGTTATCAAATTAAATACAAATGAAACATTAGTTATGACATTTAAAATACACAGTCATTATGTACTGTACAACACCTCACAGTATTCATAGACAATATATATAAACTGTGGGAATATTTGTCAAATATTTTCACAAAAGCAATTAGAATTAGTACAGTAGTGAAAGTCTTCTTCAGTTCTTATAAGAGTCCTACTGAAATAGAAAAATGCAGCCATAGTTTATATGTAATCTGTAATACTGTAAAAATAGAGAGATAGGTATGAATAAGAAGATATACATGAAAATATTAAATTATATAATATACACACAATATAATAAAAAGTCACTATGTGACTTGTGATTGCATTCAGACATTGTCTGCCTGAATTTATATACATATATAGATCCTACCACTGGAAGGCGCTAAAATCTTAAACTGACTTTAACAAACAACACATGTTTCTTCTAAACATGTGGCTCCAGTGAGGCTGAGAACCACCTGAACGACTTTGCATTGCACCCATGGGTCCAAGGACTTTGTTCTTATTTCCATTACAAACTAAAGAAAATAAAGTTCATCTCTTCTACAGTCCTGAAATCAAAAAATTACATTAGAAATGCACATTGAGATGTCTCCACTTATATTTGAAGGTGTGGGGGTGTGGGGGTTATTCAGGAAGACTTTGGCAGGCTTATTAAGGTTGTTCTCTGCTCTAAACTTTTAGTGTCAGTTACCTGAGGATTAAAAAGAGGAAAATACTAGAAGACATTTTCTGTCTTGCAACAGTTGTACAATGTACTTACATATCACTGTTACATCAACTTTTTTCATCTGGGTGTTGTTCAGATGTTTTGCTGTACAGTTGTACTGTCCAGAATCTTCTACTGTCACATTAGAGATGGAAAAAGTGCCCATTCCACTTTGTTCCTGCAGGTAGGTTTCAGAGTCGTTCTGCAGGTCAGTTTTTGTTCCGTTTAGCATGTTTGTGTCAGAAAATGTAATCCACGTGATAAGAGATGGAGGGAAACTTTCAACACTGCAGGTCAGATTCAGAGTCTCACCCTCCTTCAGACTTGTATTCCCACTGATGTTAACTTCCTTCACATCTATGAGACAAAATTATATTTTGTATCATAAACAATGTTTCAGTGCTACTAATCACATCGTTCCTGCAAGAACACAGTTAATGTTGTAAAAGTCAACACAGTTCAGAAAAGCATCAGAAATGACATGAGAGCATATCGCTTAGCAAACATTCAGATACAAAGTAAAGGTGAGAGTAAAGTGCAGTATGCACTATACTCACAGGTCACATTCAGAGTCACCGTCTCCTCTGTGGTGATGTTGCCTGTGAAGCCGACCTTACAGGTCACACTGGTGCCGTGGTGTTCAGCTGAAGGGTTAAAGGTCAAAGTTGAGCTGTGTGTCTGTGTGACAGCAGTCATGTTTCCTGTGATGTGAGAGTCTTTCTCTCCTGCTCCTCTCCACGTCCAGGTGATTTCAGGACCAGATCCAGAGCAGAGACCAGGAGCAGTGCAGGTCAGTGTGGTCTGCTGTCCCTCTGTCAGAGGAGGAATCATCACTGTGGGCTTCTGGCTCAGATCTAATGGGAGAGCACCATGAGAGGAATCAGGTGAGCAGCCTGCAGGTCATCATTCACTTCAATTAAATTTAGACTATAATACACCAAATACCCTGGTGCAGTTCAACATTGAACATCTTCACTGTATATATTTGTTGTAGCTCTTCATACCTCTAACAGAGACAGTTGCTTTTTGATTGAATGTAAATCCCTCTTGGGTTCCCTTCTGGTTGATACCATTTAGTCTGAGCTGATATGATCCAGAGTCTGACTCAGTGAGGTCATTGATGATGATGCTGCAGTTCCTCTTCTTCATGTCAGGCTCCAACAGCGAAACTCGTCCTTTGAACCCAGACTGAACTTTTCTGTTGTTCTTGTTAGTGTGGAATATCACGTCTGAATCACCACATATTTTTTCAGTTGGTTCACATTTGTACCAAACTATATTTTTAGCTGTAAAGTCAGAATTAGTGGTGAAAGAACACGGCATCACAGCACAGAGTCCAGCCTCTGCTGTTATTTCTGTTTCACTAAGAGTGATACAGTAGGATCCACTTTCACAGAACTCTTTTCCTACCAGAGAAGAACCTGTTAATGAAGAGAGGGGAAAAGAAATTAAGACAGTTTAAAAAGAGAGAAATAAAATGTTTAGATATTGATTACATATGATGAGATCACTGACTAAGAAAGATTACTGATATCAAATATTGTTTCAGTCAGGTATGTTATCAAATTCTATCCCGGGATTCCCCCAATAATGATTAGATGTTCTGGATCATCTAACTTTTACAAAGTACTTCTAAGTATTTTCTATTATAAGTAATATACAGTATATGTGGAGCTTGAAAGGGCAACACCTACAAAAGGACATTTTAAATAACATTAAAATAACACTGAAGATCTTATCAGAAGCCTCAAAAGATAAATACTGGTATCATAACAAGATTGAGGAAATTTTCACACTCTACCTTTGCTGCCTCTAACAGAGAAAAGCAAAGTCGCCCAGATGAGAACAAACATCCTAATTCGATGATTGAGACAGGTAGTCTCTCCCTCCACAGGATGAACTTTTGCTTTCAGAAACACAAAGATTTTTTAAGTGTACATTTTAAGTGCAACAATCATACAGGACGTTCAGATGATGAAACTGGACCAAAGACACCTCCATGGTCGACTGCACAGGTTTAAATACAGGATATTGCATGTTCACCTATGTAGTCACATTAATACATTATGCAAACATCTTCTTCAGGGTTGGGAGTCCTCTGAAATTTTTTATTTTGAAGCACTTTGTGATATCTGTTCAAGGATGCTGCTAAATAAATAAACTTATCTGCAACAAAAATAGCTGTAAAATACATATCTACAATTCCCCCGAACTCTTTAAATGCACACCTTATTTTAAAAGTAATTTTAGGAATTTAAAAAAGAATTTTATGACATTAGGGAATAATGACTTTCTGCAGTTTCCATTACAATTCCAAAAGATATTTAAAAAGAGGTAAGTGTTGTGTTATACCTCTTTTTGTCTTCTCCTGATTGTCCTGATCTCGTCTCTCCTCTGTGATCTCTGCAGAGTCTCTCTGCTCTGATCTGACTCCTCCTCCTCCTTTTGTACATCTTCCCTCTTTGCAACTACAACAAGTTTCCAGGAAGTTTCTTCACACACTGCTAGCCCTCTTTAGACTGTCTGCTAATACCTTGTGTGTGTGTGTGTGTGTGTATGTGTGTGTGTGTGTGTGTATAGAGCCTCTTGGAAAGCTTTATTGTGCAACATCATTAGGTTGTGTCAGAAAAGTTTCTCAAGTGATTATTCATTTAAACATTGCCTCATATGGCATTGCTGTATTCTCTCTAATAACTTCCTCTTCACACTTTAAGGTGCTAAATTAGGACTATTTTTGTTCTCATCAGTTACTATATGCCTGTATATTGAACAATCACTATAGAACCAGTTAACAATGCAGAATGTAGCAGAAGTAAGAAATACTTTTTTATAACCAAGCAGCAAGTGCAAAAAACTGCAGATCCTCAAAAGGCCACTGGAGGCTTCAAAAGCAAGTCATTCCCCAAACACCCGGTTAATATGCCCACATTTAAAGCAGAAATAAACATGTTTACAGCCCGGTACAAAAAAACTGTTTTGGTCTCTAAAGTTAATTTCCCCATTAATAACAACTCTACGGAGCATGAATTTTTATATAACTCATCCGTTTAAATTATACTCAGTCCTGCCATAACAGGTATGATCAGTACAGAGGCGTAGCAATGTGTATCCATGGCACTGTGTACATTCAAATAGCTGTGAACTTGTTTTTGGGTGTTATCGGTGTTTTAGTCTTAGAACTGTGTCCATAGACTGCGTAAAAGAAGTCAACGTAGCCTCCGGTTCTGAAAAGTGAAGACAATGCAGAGCTGCCTTAAACCTGCATTCTCTCTAATGGCCAGCAGGGGCCAACTCCACTGGCGCCAAAAAAACAAAATGACGAGCACGATTACAAGCTACGGCAACGAATTGAAATGGTGACCACTTCCTGCCTCCTAATTTAATTCATGGTTTAATGTGCAAGTTTTAAATTTCTGTTTGGAAAGCGAGATGGCAGCACTGCAGTGAAACTGATTAACAGCGAGATGTTGCCAGATCTCGCGAGAGTGTGTAGCTGAGACAGCGACAGATCTCAAACAAAGTTAATTTTCTCCCGATTTGTATGTCTGGAAAATTGCGTTTTTGTCTCAGAATGTTGTGAAGATCTGTGGCTTGTGAAAAATGGGTCCAATATTTACTTCGGTGACTGGGGCGAAAGAATCTCTCACAATCTGCATTCACGTTCACTTCTCCCATTGGGATGAACGGACTCAGGAGCTGCCACTAGTCTCCTAAAGGGGCGGGCAGTGACGAAACACAGTGACACAGCAACAGGAAACGGACTCTGAATGGGCCGTCTCCTTTCTGAACTGTCTCCGTCGAGGCTTCAGAACTGTAGTCCACAAACCAATGAGGGATTTCACAGTTGCATCGTCCACTTCTTCGACATGGTTGTAACTGACAACTGAATGGTTTTAGCCCAAAAATAGATAAATGTGTTTTAACTACAAAATAAAGATTTTCCAGATTGTGCTCAGTCTGAGTACTGTGAGTCAGGTAGAGTCCTGCAACTCATTAAAAAGGGGAGTTATTCATAACTTGTTAAACAAGAACACCATTGACAGGGCTATAGAGGCCAAGTGGGCCAAACACTTTGTCAGTTTGAATAAACAATGAAAGTACTACTGCGTACTGATCTGTAATTTACAATACTTCATATTTTATATAAAAATGAATGCATACATTTAAACTGATTTAAAAGGAGAACTTCAAGGTTTTTCAAGTCTGTCTTAAAACAACTCCCGTGCCCAAATGTTCATTAAAGTTATTTGCTGCAACTGTTCCTCCTTTGATCCCATCCTAATGTAATTCCACTATAAGAGAGGGGCCACAAAATCTACAGTCTACAGTCATTCTGTGAAAACCTGCATCCCAATGTTCAGTTGAAGCTAATGTGAGGTTTCAACAGTCTGAGTTAGACTTTGTAGACTTTGCCCTTAATCTCTTTAATTGGAATTGGTTTAAGAATGGATCTAACACTTTCAGTGTACGTATGGCCATGTGAGTATTGTACTGAGATACATCTGACAAAATGTCAATATATCCTTTAAGTTTCTTTGTTCCGGACACATGAAAATGAAACAAGACTACAAGTCTATAGCCAAAGTAGCGTCTCTGTGAAACTGCAGCAGTGCTTTGAGCTCAAATCTAATGTCATCATGCTAACATGCTGATCTGATCATGCTATGTATAATATTTACTATGTTAACATTTAAGCAGCAGCAGATTTGCTGATTGGCATTAAACTCAAAGTAGAGTTGCGGCTGATGAGACAAAGTGAACATTTGACCTGATGGTGCTAAATAAAAAGTTAAGGAATTACATTTCATCCTGAGGTGGACATAACTGTCTGTACAAGATTTTATGGTAATCCATCCAATAGTTGTTTGGACATGTTACTAAAAAAAACAATTCATTGTGATACATCCTCTGGGGACCACGAATGTCTGTACAAAATAAATTGAATGGGAATACATCCAATAGTCATTTAAATATTTCAGTCCAGACCAACGTTACCATCCACAGAGCCATGCTGAAAAAGAGACACCTGTTCCCTGCACAGGGTGAAGGTGAGGGTTCATCTTAGCTCCAGGCAGAGAAATGTGGGCCATTCTGAAGAGCTTTGGGCTGAGCAGCGGGACTCTTAAGGCACATGCTTATCCTAGTTACATAAAAGGTAACAAACAAAAGTACACTTCGGCTCTCAGAGCAGAGAGGACAGAGGTGGTTGCCCCTCTGGCTCCTCATTTTGCATGAAACTGACATAACGGCGGTGTCAACATTTTTCATGGATGTGGGTAAACTTTAGTTACTGAAAAGTTAACACACAGAAGCACAACAACACTTGAACAAGAAATCTTCTTCGTGTCTCCACAACTCCAGATTACCACAGGCTAAAGTTGCCATTTGAGGATCACAGCTCTGTGGTAGAAAGTGTTCACGGGACCTTCATTCATTCACCAGAATAACAATCCATCATTAGTCCATTACATCAATCCATCAAATCTGATGAGAGAAAAGAAACTTTATCTTCAAGCAACTCCACAATGCAACACAGTCCTCAAATCTCACCCATTACATCCTTCACATTGGAGTACACTGCCTCGTCCTCCCCTTCCTCCTCTTCAGGGACACAATGTTTTGTCTCCTCATCCTCCCCTATCATCGCCTCCTCCTCTTTATATTCAGACACTTCACCTTCCTCTTCACCATTGTCTTCTCTTTCCTCTTTTACTTCTTTCTTAATTTCAGCGTACTCCGTCTCTGTGCTCTCATGCTTCTTTGCTGCCTCACCAGGATTCTTTCTTTTCAAAGCGGAGAAATCAATGCTGGCGTACTCAACGTCTTTTGGTCCACCATTGAGATCAGCGGCTGCTTTCTCTGCTGCCACAGCTTCTCCTCCTTCAGCTGCTTCTTGGTAGTAGGTCTGATCATGTTCCACCACTTGACCAGCATCGATCTGTCAGGTACACCGTAAATTATGTTACTCATTCAGCAGCTGCTACAAGCACCAAAAGTGTGTACAATACGCATGAAATCTTTATCTGGGATGTTTATATTCCTGCCAACCATTTTTTTTCAAGTCATACCATAACCAGTTACATTTTTTCATGTTCTGGTTCATCAGAGTGTGTATCTGCTTTTATCATTACCACATACATGTAATTGCTTTGATAATGCAATGCAGTCTTTTCAGATCAGTCTGTACATACAATTGCACTGCAAAGCAACAAAAAGAAAGCTGACTATTAAAGCAGGCATGGAGTTGACTGTGATTATACAGTATCTCAAATTTTACAAAGTGTCAATTTGCTGCAAGTTGGTTTTCATGCTGTAGTGAAATGAATGGAGCATAGAGTTAGTTCAGTCAGAGCACAGAAGTTGTGCTTGCTTGAGTTGACTGGCAATGGATGCTTCATTCATGCTTCACCAACAGTGGCTCATTCATCAGCTGCTTGACTACGAGCTGACTAGTAACATCCAATATGTGTTTGTTAAAATGGGATTATTTCTCCTAGCAGTCTCCTTGTTGCTGCACAGATTTCTGAAGGAGCTTTTTTGCCAAAATCTATCTGTATAGCCAATTGCTATGTTGATAAATTCCTTGAATAAAGTGTATCTGACTGAAATAATAAACAATGAAAACCACATTCATACATCTGAAATACGACATTTAATATTGGGGACAGTTTTGAAGAAAAGTTTTGAAAAAATATTTTAACTAATATACACACACACACACACACACACACACACACACACACACAGACATATAGAAAATATTGTCTGAATAAACATAAATACCAGTGCTCTGGTATCCTCTTGACTGGTCACCATTTCCAGAGTCTCATCCGGATTTCCAGAGCTCCTCTGCTTTTTTCTGGAAAAAAAATAAAATAGTTTTACTACATAAACAAATTTAAAATTTAATTTAATTTATGTATGAAGATTATCCACAAACAGAGCCAGGAATTAATTATTAGAATGAATGCTGTACCTGTGGCATTTTTTGCCAAACAGCAAAGGACAGCTGACAGAACTACCCCAATCAAAAAGGCAACGATGACCTCCAGCCGTGAGACAATTTTTAATATTTCTCTGGATTGATCTGCCATCAAGAGCAACAGAAGAAAAAATGTTGATGTCCATGTTGTTTTCAACAATAATAAACATGCAATAACTTTAACTGTCCAGTGGTTCTCCAAATACAAAGGTCACAGTAAAAAAATGAGCTACTAAACATGTCATAAAGCAGTGGTCTACAGTAGCAGAAGTGTGTTAGTTAAGAAGATGTACCCTCTTGTTGGGACGTGTTGATCTGGACGGTGAGGTTTGCTTTTGCTTCCCCATTTTCATTGCTGCTGACACACTCGACAGTGGTGTAGTTGGGATCTTTTACAGATACAGTAACGGTGCTGTTGACTGAGTGGTTGGACACAGTGGTAATAACAGAGAACTCAGTGTGAGACTCCAACAGCGGCCATTTGATGGTGGGTAAGGGAACCCCCTGGCTGATACACACACAGGTCAGGACCTCTGACTGAACCTCACATCCAGAGTTTTTTAAGATCTTTGGAAACCCTGTAAACACACAAGCAGAATCACAACAAAATGCTGTTGAGTGTAAAATGTGAATATAAACTTTTTTTTCAAGAAGATTAGTTCAGTCTACTTACGAGTCACAGTTACGTCAGTAAATATAGTCACAGTTGTGTCCAGATGTTTTGCTGTGCAGATGTACCGTCCAGAATCTTCTGCAGTCACATTATTGATGACAAGTGTGGCTGAACCAGTGTTGTTCTGCAGGTCGGTGTTGGAACCAAGTATAGTCCATGTGATATGTGATGGAGGAAAACTTTCAACACTGCAGGTCAGATTCAGAGCGTCTCCCTTCTCTACAGTTGTATCCCCAGTGATTACAGGTTTCCTCATATCTGTGAAGAAGATTTTTAACAAAATAGTTCAAGTTAAGAAAATATTTACAAGTAGGAAAAAGATCAGATTTGGTTATCAAATTAAATACAAATGAAAAACATTAGTAATGACATTTCAAAGACACAGTCATTATGTACTGTACAACACCTCACAGTATTCATAGACAATATATATAAACTGTGGGAATATTTGTCAAATATCTTCACAAAAGAAATTAGAATTAGTACAGTAGTGAAAGTCTTCTTGAGTTGTTATAGATAGATGATAGATAGATAGATAGATAGATAGATTACTTTATTCATCCCCGAAGGGAAATTAGGTCATCGTAGCAGCCGGTATATTTAAATACAATAAAATACAGTACAACAATAGAATACAATACAATACAATGCAACAGAATAAAATAGAATAAAATAGAATAAAATAGAATAAAATTAAATGTTCCAGTATATATATAGTGACTTTTTAAGTTAAATAGAAAAATGCAGCCATGGTTTATATGTAATGTGTAATACTGTAAAAATAGAGATATAGGTATGAATAAGAAAATATACATGAAAATATGAGATTATATAATATACACAAACTGTACTAAAAAAGTCACTATGTGACTTGTGATTGCATTCATTCATTGTCTGCATGTGTTTATATACATATATAAATACTACCACTGGAAGGCGCTAAAGTATTAAACTTTTCAATAGTACACACAGTGACTTTAACAGACAAATCAAGTTTTTATTATTCTAAACATGTGGCTCCAGTGAGGCTGAGAACCACCTGAAATTCTCCATGGGTCCAAGGACGTTTTTTTTCTTATTTTTCTTATAAGAAAAAACAGTTCATTTCTTCTACAGTCCTGAAAAAACATTAATTAAAATGCACATTGAGATGTCCCCACTTATATTTGAAGGTGTGGGGGAGTGGGAGTTATTCAGGAAGACTTTGGTAGGCTTATTAAGGTTGTTCTCTGCTCTAAACTTTTAGTGTCAGTTACCGGAGGATTAAAAAGAGGAAAATACTAGAAGACATTTTCTGTCTTGCAACAGTTGTACAATGTACTACCATATCACTGTTACAACAACTGTTTTCATCAGGGTGTTGTTCAGATGTTTTGCTGTACAGTTGTACTGTCCAGAATCTTCTACTGTCACATTAGAGATGGAAAAAGTGCCCATTCCACTTTGTTCCTGCAGGTAGGTTTCAGAGTCGTTCTGCAGGTCAGTTTTTGTTCCGTTTAGCATGTTTGTGTCAGAAAATGTAATCCACGTGATAAGATATGGAGGGAAACTTTCAACACTGCAGGTCAGATTCAGAGTCTCACCCTCCTTCAGACTTGTATTCCCACTGATGTTAACTTCCTTCACATCTATGAGACAAAATTATATTTTGTATTATAAACAATGTTTCAGTGCTACTAATCACATCGTTCCTGCAAGAACACAGTTAATGTTGTAAAATTCAACACAGTTCAGAAAAGCATCAGAAATGACATGAGAGCATATCGCTTAGCAAACATTCAGATACAAAGTAAAGGTGAGAGTAAAGTGCAGTATGCACTATACTCACAGGTCACATTCAGAGTCACCGTCTCCTCTGTGGTGATGTTGCCTGTGAAGCCGACCTTACAGGTCACACTGGTGCCGTGGTGTTCAGCTGAAGGGTTAAAGGTCAAAGTTGAGCTGTGTGTCTGTGTGACAGCAGTCATGTTTCCTGTGATGTGAGAGTCTTTCTCTCCTGCTCCTCTCCACGTCCAGGTGATTTCAGGACCAGATCCAGAGCAGAGACCAGGAGCAGTGCAGGTCAGTGTGGTCTGCTGTCCCTCTGTCAGAGGAGGAATCATCACTGTGGGCTTCTGGCTCAGATCTAATGGGAGAGCACCATGAGAGGAATCAGGTGAGCAGCCTGCAGGTCATCATTCACTTCAATTAAATTTAGACTATAATACACCAAATACCCTGGTGCAGTTCAACATTGAACATCTTCACTGTATATATTTGTTGTAGCTCTTCATACCTCTAACAGAGACAGTTGCTTTTTGATTGAATGTAAATCCCTCTTGAGTTCCCTTCTGGTTGATACCATTTAGTCTGAGCTGATATGATCCAGAGTCTGACTCGGTGAGGTCATTGATGATGATGCTGCAGTTCCTCTTCCTCATGTCAGGCTCCAACAGTGAAACTCGTCTTTTGAACCCAGGCTGAACTTTTCTGTTGTTCTTGTTAGTGTGGAATATCACGTCTGAATCACTACATTTTCTTTCAAGTGGTTCACATTTGTACCAAACTATATTTTGGGCTGTAAACCAAGAATCAGTGGTGAAAGAACACGGTATCACAGCACAGAGTCCAGCCTCTGCTTCTGCTTCACTAAGAGTGATACAGAAGGATCCACTTTGGCAGAACGTCCTTCCTCCCTCTGAAGCAGCTGTTAATGCAAACAGTGAGAGAAACACAGGGACAGAGGATATTTCAATTTGACAATACACCATCATATTTACTAAAATGAAGAAAGGTTACGACTCCTGACAGATTGTACATCAACTGTTTTCATTTTATGTAACTGCTGTTGTCAGTGGCGTTGACCAGAAAACACAACAGAATTTCATATTAACAATAACATATTTCTTTATCCATAATATATCTGGGAAACAAAATAAGTCCTTTAAATAACTGTCTATCCCAGAGTTTCCAAGTAAGTCAGTAGATGCTGTGAGGAATGCTACTAATGAGCTGCTAAATTCAGGGTAGAAAAACTAAATACTTGTAATTTTTAAGTATGACAGGTAAACATCTGTAAAGGACATTTATTATGGCAACTTATTGCTAACTACTTTGTTGACATCTTTAATGTTGCCATCATAAGATGATAATAAAGATACATACCTGTGTCAGCATCGCTGCTTCTCACAGAGAAAAGCAGAGTCGCCCAGATGAGAACAAACATCCTGATTCGATGATTGAAACAATCAGTCTCTGCTTCCACAGGACAAGCGTTACACTGAAAGTGCAGTAAACATGCAGGAACTGAACAAGGGAAACTCTACAGCTGACATCACAGATCTTGATACAGGATGTTGCATGTTCAGTTATTCCACAGTTTAACATATTTACACACTTTACCCAGGGGTGTGGCTACCCTGACGTTTCTTACGGTAAAGCACTTTGTGACATCTGTTCTCGAATGGACCTATACTGGAAATTAACTTAACTACAATAATCTTTACAACAACAGCAGTGTTTGGCCACCTAAATCATTCCCTGAATGCACCAACTGTCACAAATACAGATCATCTTTAATCCTCCCATCTCTCCAACCCAGTCCACCCTTACTTTACCAGCAAATCCAGGAATGTCGAAAATATTTTTTATTATATTAGTTAAGGACGAATGATATCACTTCAGCAACTTCTATTTATAGTCCAAAAACATATTTTAAACATCAATTAAATGTTACTTTACCTCTTTCTGTCTCGTTCTCCTGCTCTCTTCTCTCCACAGTGTTTCTGCTTTGAATTGACACTTCCTCTCCTCACTTTTCTATTTCTTCCTTCTTTGTGCAACAACAAGGTTTCAGGAAGTTTCCCCAGACACGACTGAGCAAAATGTCTCCTCTCCTGACACTGGCAGGCTTTTACACTTAAAATCCCATAATATCACAGTCTGTGTATCATGTATCTACTCTCTATATACAAATTTGCACTATTAACATTGAATAATGAAGGAAAATATTGTTTTTGTTTGCCGGCTTCTTGAGATCCTCTCCATGATGAAGTAATACAAAACCTTTTGAAAAGGGAAGTACTGTCAATGTTTCTTTCACATGTCTTATTTTTACATTTACATTTCTTACATTTAAAATTGAATGATTATATGTCATTAAATCACCACTACAATGCACAACACATACGACAAGCACACTGCTGTAAATGGTCTGTATTACCAGCTGATATCTGCAGTGAGATTTGATTTATGATGGTCAAACAAACGTTGGTTAGTCATGCATTAAAAAGTACATTAAGCACTAAAAGATTCAAAGAGAAAGTATCTGCTTCCAGCATTTCCCCTAGTTCAGATGCACATACAGCCTCTTAGGAAGCACTTCTGCACATTTGTGTTTTTATGGTTAACATTGTGAGATATATCTGTAGATACTGTTCTCAGTAAAGTCACTTTAGTGTTTATTCATTTAAATATCTCTTTATATGGCACCACCGTGTTCTCAGTATCTCTGATCATTTCCTGTTTGCACTTTAAGGTGCTAGATTATAATTATTTTGAGCATAGAACTGGCAACACTTTGGTCTTAATCATTCACTATATGCCTGCATGTTGACTACTCATAGCAGAACCTGGAGAGTAACCAGGGGTCTGACTCAATCAAGATGTCTGCATATTTATAAACCTAGTAACAATCAATTGTGAGATCTTATTTAAAAAATCTTGAAAATCACATCTCCAGAGTTGTTGAGAAATCTACAAAGCACTTAAATCCCAGCGGGAGCTTTTCACTGCCCAACTGCAAACAACTACTTCCACTGGAAATCTCTGAGGTGTGAACAGGGATGATGTAAAACCACCAAAGCAGCACTGGAGTTTTACCTTGAACACATATGTCATGCAATACTACATGTCTCTGGCAGTTAAAATCAGGAAATGACATGACATTTTTGTGATTTTACTTTATGAGAGAATATGCTTTTAAATGTACGTTTAACATTGGCAGTTGTGTTAAATAGATTCAGTAACATTGAATTATAACAAAATATGTAAGAAGAAAATACAGGTTCCAAAGGAAAGGCATATTTAAGTTGTAAGTACTGACAAACAATGTTAGACTATTGTCAACTGCAGGATGATATTTAAACAAGATATTACATTTCAAAGTTAACATTTACATCAAACCCTACAGTATCATCTATCACATGCATGACTCACACACCCCTCACATCTATGGGATACGAAAATAGCCAACATATAACATAATTCATTAGCACATTATACAGCACAAAAATGCAAAGGGTTGAAAAAATCCCAACAACTACCAGCTAACTGCTACAAATCAATCAGAAATCACACATGGCTGAAGATGTGACTTAATAACTGAAAAGTGGTGAGAAGTAACTAATTACATTAACTCAAATACTGTATTTAAAACCAATTTTAAGGTTTCTGTACTTGAGTATTTCAATTTTATACATTTTCACTACGTTCCAAAAGGAGAATATTGTACACAAAATGTCCAGATACTATGTAAATTGTAAGATACTTTAAGATCCAGGAAAGCAGAGTTTGGAATGTGTATTATTTGGCCTTTGTAGCCATAATTACTCTCCATTGTTTGTGATTTGTGGCAAAGGAAATTTCTACAACTAATGAAGAAACTACAGATATAGAAATAACCAATTGCATATACCATACTACAAAGACAATGTCCTGCTTGTAAGGTACGGATTTTACAGTTTGTATTCCAGACATATTGATAGTCATAAAGACGCAACCGCAATCACATCTCATAAACATTGTCACAATGAAATTCAAAATATCAATCATTTGATTTGAAAATTACTTTTTCAGATCTCCAGAGTGGCTGAGAAATCTGTAAAGCACCTAAATCACAGCTACGATAGATGACTGATTATACTGGAAGTCTCTCAGGTGTGAGGTTTGAATGTGAACAAATCATTGCAAAATAATGTGGATAGAGGAATTTCACTGAGTTCAATAAATGTTAGTGACATGTAAACTAAAAATTTAAAGTTCAGTTCAAATAACCTTAAGAAAAGGCCATATTTATAAAAAAATATAAAATGTTGAAAATCTGATTTAACAGATCCGTCAGAGTATGAAATACCATCTTCCACTACACTCAGTGGAAGATGATGCCTGTTAGTTCAGAGGTTGACCAATAACATCATACTCTGCTGATGGGTCTGTTTTCTGCAGTGACGTGTAAGTTCTGTCCTCTTGGTTTGGTTTCACCTTTTTTCTTGTGTTCCTATGGAGAGAAGAAAGAGTGAGACATGAAGTCTGAAAGTCTCCACTGCATTAACAGAGCCTTAAAAGCATAAAATTTTGATGTAATAACTTACCAAAGGAACATCCCGCAGATTATGCAGAAGACATTCACAGTGAGAGATACGGCAGCGACGGCCCAGGGAAGCACTGCACATGGTCCATGTTGATCTACTATTAAAAATGACATAATGTAGATTGTATAACTGTTAGCTACACAGCCCCATTTAGTCTATGTTGGTTTATAATCAGTGGACCAAATAATGTGCATATGTGCCAGTGTTATATTTATGATTTACACTAAGTGGCTACTGTGTTAGCTACACTCACTGACACAGTGTTTCCTGTAAATTAAATCAAACAACACATAAATCTTTATACAAAATTATTCAAAAATATTCAAATGATAGCCGATAGTGGGGTTTTATTAACAGCTTGAGGCCAAGGAGAAACACGAGGACACAGTAAAATTACATGTAGTCTAAAAGATCACAGAATTTAATTTACATTTTAAATCATAATGTACATTTTCATGGAATTAGCTCAGCAAACAGTGTTTTTTATATATACTTCTTCTTAATGTACATTTTTGTTAAGCTGCTGTTAATCAAACCCAATACTTCCTGTAAAGTTTCACTATAAAAGCCTTCGATGGGTGAAGGGATTTGGCTACAGGACTCCCGAAATGTTAGTTTCACATTAATCCAGAGTGTACATCAACATCAAGCAACAGCAAATAAACATTTGTAGTCAAACTGAGGCAGAGGATATCAGAAAACACTTTTTCTCCAATACGAGCTTGTCTCAGATCAAAGTTTGGATGTCTCTTAAATTAAAATAATAGTGAGTATATGTGGGCAACATTGCGTGGTTGTTGTGGTTGTAAACCAGTCACAGACTATTCTAAACATAGCTTCAGCCACAGGTTTCTGTAGGATTGTTTTGAAGTGTGTTAGTTAAGAAGATGTACCCTCTTGTTGGGACGTGTTGATCCAGATGGTGAGGTTTGCTTTTGCTTCCCCATTTTCATTGCTGCTGACACACTCGACAGAAGTGTTGCTGCCGTCCTTCACAGTTATGGTGACGGTGCTGTTGACTGAGTGGTTGGACACAGTGGTAATAACAGAGAACTCAGTGTGAGACTCCAACAGCGGCCATTTGATGGTGGGTAAGGGAACCCCCTGGCTGATACACACACAGGTCAGGACCTCTGACTGAACCTCACATCCAGAGTTTTTTAAGATCTTTGGAAACCCTGTAAACACACAAGCAGAATCACAACAAAATGCTGAGAGTGTAAAATGTTAACATAAAATTCGTTTTCAAGAAGATTAGTTCAGTCTACTTACAAGTCACTGTTATGTCAGTAAATATAGTCACAGTTGTGTCCAGATGTTTTGCTGTACATGTGACAGAGGAAAACTTTCAACACTGCAGGTCAGATTCAGAGCATCTCCCCTCTCTACAGTTGTATCCCCAGTGAATGAAAATTTTTAACAAAATAGTTTAAGTTAAGAAAATATTTAGAGGTAAAAAGATAATATTTGGTTAAATGCAGCCATAGGGTATGTGCTATCTGTAATACTGTAAACAAAAAGATTTATAGGTATAAATAAGAAAATATACATGTGAAAATATGAAATTATATAATATACACACACTGTAATAAAAAGTCACTATGTGACTTGTGATTGCATTCATGCATTGTCTGCATGTGTTTATATACATATAAAAATACTATATATATAAAAGTCTTACAATTTTCAATCTCTACACACAGTGGCTTAAACAGACAAATCAAGTTTTTATTATTCCATATATGTGGCTCCAGTGAGGCTGAGAACCACCTGAGAGACTTTGCATTGTCTCGATGGGTCCAAGGACTTTTTTTTTTTTATCCATTAGAAACTAAAGAAAATACAGTTAATCTCTTCTACAGTCCTGAAATCAAAAAATTAAATTAGAAACGCACATTGAGATGTCCCCACTTATATTTGAAGGTGTGGGGGTGTTGAAGTTATTCAGGAAGACTTCGGCAGGCTTATTAAGGTTGTTCTCTGCTCTAAACTTTTAGTGTCAGTTACCTGAGGATTAAAAAGAGGAAAATACTAGAAGACATTTTCTGTCTTGCAACAGTTGTACAATGTACTTACATATCACTGTTACATCAACTGTTTTCATCTGGGTGTTGTTTAGATGTTTTGCTATACAGTTTTTGCTGTAAAATTCAATGCAGTTCAGAAAAGCATCAGAAAAGATAGATAGATAGAAAGATAGATAGATAGATAGATAGATAGATAGATAGATAGATAGATAGATTACTTTATTCATCCCTGAAGGGAAATTAAATCGTCATAGCAGCCGGTATATTTGAATACAATAAAATACAATACAATAGAATAAAATTAAATAAAATTAAATGTTCCAGTATATGGAGAGGAGTGTTGTACAGGGTACACAGTGCAAGGAGACAGGTATATTTAGTGCAGAAAAGCATCAGAAATGACATGAGAGCATATCGCTTAGCAAACATTCAGATACAAAGTAAAGGTGAGAGTAAAGTGCAGTATGCACTATACTCACAGGTCACATTCAGAGTCACCGTCTCCTCTGTGGTGATGTTGCCTGTGAAGCCGACCTTACAGGTCACACTGGTGCCGTGGTGTTCAGCTGAAGGGTTAAAGGTCAAAGTTGAGCTGTGTGTCTGTGTGACAGCAGTCATGTTTCCTGTGATGTGAGAGTCTTTCTCTCCTGCTCCTCTCCACGTCCAGGTGATTTCAGGACCAGATCCAGAGCAGAGACCAGGAGCAGTGCAGGTCAGTGTGGTCTGCTGTCCCTCTGTCAGAGGAGGAATCATCACTGTGGGCTTCTGGGTCAGATCTAATGGGAGAGCAGCATGAGAGGAATCAGGTGAGCAGCCTGCAGGTCATCATTCACTTCAATTAAATTTAGACTATAATACACCAAATACCCTGGTGCAGTTCAACTTTGAACATCTTCACTGTATATATTTGTTGTAGCTCTTCATACCTCTAACAGAGACAGTTGCTTTTGGATTGAATGTAAATCCCCCTTGAGTTCCCTTCTGGTTGATACCGATCACTCTGAGCCGATATGATCCAGAGTCTGACTCAGTGAGGTCATTGATGATGATGCTGCAGTTCCTCTTCTTCATGTCAGGCTCCAACAGTGAAACTCGTCCTTTGAACCCAGACTGAACTTTTCTGTTGTTCTTGTTAGAGTGGAATATCATGTCTGAATCACCACATCTTTGTTTACTTGGTTCACATTTGTACCAAACTATATTTTGGGCTGTAAAGTCAGAACTAGTGGTGAAAGAACACGGTATCACAGCACAGAGTCCAGCCTCTGCTGTTATTTCTGCTTCACTAAGAGTGATACAGAAGGATCCACTTTCACAGAACTCTTTTCCTACCAGAGAAGAACCTGTTAATGAAGAGAGGGGAAAAGAAATTAAGACAGTTTAAAAAGAGAGAAATAAAATGTTTAGATATTGATTACATATGATGAGATCACTGACTAAGAAAGATTACTGATATCAAATATTGTTTCAGTCAGGTATGTTATCAAATTCTATCCCGGGATTCCCCCAATAATGATTAGATGTTCTGGATCATCTAACTTTTACAAAGTACTTCTAAGTATTTTCTATTATAAGTAATATACAGTATATGTGGAGCTTGAAAGGGCAACACCTACAAAAGGACATTTAAAATAACATTAAAATAATACTGAAGATCTTATCAGAAGCCTCAAAAGATAAATACTGGTATCATAACAAAATTGAGGAAAGTTTCACACTCTACCTTTGCTGCCTCTAACAGAGAAAAGCAAAGTCGCCCAGATGAGAACAAACATCCTAATTCGATGATTGAGACAGGTAGTCTCTCCCTCCACAGGATGAACTTTTGCTTTCAGAAACACAAAGATTTTTTAAGTGTACATTTTAAGTGCAACAGTCATACAGGACGTTCAGATGATGAAACTGGACCAAAGACACCTCCATGGTCGACTGCACAGGTTTAAATACAGGATATTGCATGTTCACCTACGTAATCACATTAATACATTATGCAAACATCTTCTTCAGGGTTGGGAGTCCCCTGAAATGTTTTATTTTGAAGCACTTTGTGATATCTGTTCAAGGATGCTGCTAAATAAATAAACTTATCTGCAAAAAAAATAGCTGTAAAATACATATCTACAATTCCCCCGAACTCTTTAAATGCACACCTTATTTTACAAATAATTTTAGGAATTTAAAAAAGAATTTTATGACATTAGGGAATAATGACTTTCTGCAGTTTCCATTACAATTCCAAAAGATATTTAAAAAGAGGTAAGTGTTGTGTTATACCTCTTTTTGTCTTCTCCTGATTCTCCTGATCTCGTCTCTCCTCTGTGATCTCTGCAGAGTCTCTCTGCTTTGATCTGACTCCTCCTCCTCCTTTTGTACATCTTCCCTCTTTGCAACTACAACAAGTTTCCAGGAAGTTTCTCTACACACTGCTAGCCCTCTTTAGACTGTCTGCTAATACCTTGTGTGTGTGTGTGTGTGTGTGTGTGTGTGTGTGTGTGTGTATGTATATGTGTGTGTGTGTATATATATATATATTCATCCTATTTGTTAATTTCAACTAAATAGAGCCTCTAAGCTTTACTGTGCAACATCTTTAAGTTGTGTTGTCAGAAAAGTTTCTCAAGTGATTATTCATTTAAACATTGCCTTATATGGCATTGCTGTATTATCTCTAATAACTTCCTCTTCACACTTTAAGGTGCTAAATTAGGACTATTTTTGTTCTCATCAGTTACTATATGCCTGTATATTGAACAATCACTATAGAACCAGTCAACATTGCAGAATGTAGCAGAAGTAAGAAATACTTTTTTATAACCAAGCAGCAAGTGCCAAAAACTGCAGATCCTCAAAAGGCCACTGGAGGCTCCAAAAGCAAGTCATTCCCCAAACACCCGGTTAATATGCCCACATTTAAAGCAGAAATAAACATGTTTACAGCCCGGTGCAAAAAACTGTTTTGGTCTCTAAAGTTAATTTCCCCATTAATAACAACTCTACGGAGCATGAATTTTTATATAACTCATCCGTTTAAATTATACTCAGTCCTGCCATAACAGGTATGATCAGTACAGAGGCGTAACAATGTGTTTCCATGGCACTGTGTACATTCAAATAGCTGAGAACTTGTTTTTGGGTGTTGTCGTTGTTTTAGTCTTAGAACTTTGACCATAGACTGCGTAAAAGAAATCAACGTAGCCTCCGGGTCTGAAAAGTGAAGACAATGCAGAACTGCCTTAAACCTGCATTCTCTCTAATGGCCAGCAGGGGCCGACTCCACTGGCCCCAAAAAAACAAAATGACGAGCATGATTACAAGCTACGGCAACGAATTAAAATGGTTACCACTTCCTGCCTCCTATTTTAATCATGGTTTAATGTGCAAGTCCCTTTTAAATTTCTGTTTGGAAAGCGAGACGGCAGCACTGCAGTGAAACTGATTAACAGCGAGATGTTGCCAGATCTTGCGAGAGTGTGTAGCTGAGACAGCGACAGATCTCAAACAAAGTTAATTTTCTCCTGATTTGTGTGTCTGGAAAATTGCATTTTTGTCTCAGAATGTTGTGAAGATCTGTGGCTTGTGAAAAATGGGTCCAATATTTACTTTGGTGACTGGGGCGAAAGAATCTCTCACAATCTGCATTCACGTTCACTTCTCCCATTGGGATGAACGGACTCAGGAGCTGCCACTAGTCTCCTAAAGGGGCGGGCAGTGACGAAACACAGTGACACAGCAACAGGAAACGGACTCTGAATTGGCCGTCTCCTTTCTGAACTGTCTCCGTCGAGGCTTCAGAACTGTAGTCCACAAACCAATGGGGGATTTCACAGTTGCATCGTCCACTTCTTTGACATGGTTGTAACTGACAACTGAATGGTTTTAGCCCAAAAATAGATAAATGTGTTTTAACTACAAAATAAACATGTTCCAGATTGTGCTCAGTCTGAGTACTGTGAGTCAGGTTGAGTCCTGCAACTCATTAAAAAGGGAGTTATTCATAACTTGTTAAACAAGAACACCATTGACAGGGCTATAGAGGTGGGCCAAACACTTTGTCAGTTTGAATAAACAATGAAAGTACTACCGCATACTGATTTGTAATTTACAATACTTCATATTTTATGTAAAAATGAATGCATACATTTAAACTGATTTAAAAGGAGAACTTCAAGGTTTTCAAGTCTGTCTTAAAACAACTCCCGTGCCCAAATGTTCATTAAAGTTAGTTGCTGCAACTGTTCCTCCTTTGATCCCATCCTAATGTAATTCCACTATAAGAGAGGGGCCACAAAATCTACAGTCCTCATTCTGTGAAAACCTGCATCCCAATGTTCAGTTGAAGCTAATGTGAGGCTTCAGCAGTCTGAATTAGACAACTGCATAACCCCAAGAAAACACACTTGATTTGTCTCTAACCCTCATATCAGCTTTGGTTGATCATTTTGGGCTGTAGATTTTGCCCTTAATCTCTTTAAATTGGAATTGGTTTAAGAATGGATCTAACACTTTCAGTGTACGTATGGCCATGTGAGTATTGTACTGAGATACATCTGACAAAATGTCAACATATCCTTTAAGTTTCTTTGTTCCGGACACATGAAAATTAAACAAGACTACAAGTCTATAGCCAAAGTAGTGTCTCTGTGAAACTGCAGCAGTGTTTTGAGCTCAAATCTAATGTCATCATGCTAACATGCTGATCTGATCATGCTATGTATAATATTTACTATGTTAACATTTAAGCAGCAGCAGATTTGCTGATTGGCATTAAACTCAAAGTAGAGTTGCGGCTGATGAGACAAAGTGAACATTTGACCTGATGGTGCTAAATAAAAAGTTAAGGAATTACATTTCATCCTGAGGTGGACATAACTGTCTGTACAAGATTTTATGGTAATCCATCCAATAGTTGTTTGTACATTTTACTAAAAAAAACAAGTCATTGTGATACATCCTCTGGGGACCACGAATGTCTGTACAAAATAAATTGACTGGGAATACATCCAATTGTCATTTAAATATTTCAGTCCAGACCAACGTTACCATCCACAGAGCCATGCTGAAAAAGAGACACCTGTTCCCTGCACAGGGTGAAGGTGAGGGTTCATCTTAGCTCCAGGCAGAGAAATGTGGGCCATTCTGAAGAGCTTTGGGCTGAGCAGCGGGACTCTTAAGGCACATGCTTATCCTAGTTACATAAAAGGTAACAAACAAAAGTACACTTCGGCTCTCAGAGCAGAGAAGACAGAGGTGGTTGCCCCTCTGGCTCCTCATTCAACACTTGAACAAGAAATCTTCTTCGTGTCTCCACCACTCCAGATTACCACAGGCTAAAGTTGCCATTTGAGGATCACAGCTCTGTGGTAGAAAGTGTTCACGGGACCTTCATTCATTCACCAGAATAACAATCCATCATTAGTCCATTACATCAATCCATCACATCTGATGAGAGAAAAGAAACTTTATCTTCACGCAACTCCACAATGCAACACAGTCCTCAAATCTCACCCATTACATCCTTCACATTGGAGTACACTGCCTCGTCCTCCCCTTCCTCCTCTTCAGGGACACAATGTTTTGTCTCCTCATCCTCCCCTATCATCGCCTCCTCCTCTTTATATTCAGACACTTCACCTTCCTCTTCACCATTGTCTTCTCTTTCCTCTTTTACTTCTTTCTTAATTTCAGCGTACTCCCTCTCTGTGCTCTCATGCTTCTTTGCTGCCTCACCAGGATTCTTTCTTTTCAAAGCGGAGAAATCAATGCTGGCGTACTCAACGTCTTTTGGTCCACCATTGAGATCAGCGGCTGCTTTCTCTGCTGCCACAGCTTCTCCTCCTTCAGCTGCTTCTTGGTAGTAGGTCTGATCACGTTCCTCCGCTTGACCAGCATCGATCTGTCAGGTACGCCGTAAATTATGTTACTCATTCAGCAGCTGCTACAAGCACCAGAAGTGTGTACAATACGCATGAAATCTTTATCTGGGATGTTTATATTCCTGCCAACCATTTTTTTCAAGTCATACCTTAACCTTTTATATTTTTTCATGTTCTGGTTCATCAGAGTGTGTATCTGCTTTTATCATTACCACATACATGTCACTGCTCTGGTAATCCAATGCAGTCTTTTCAGATCAGTCTGTACATACAATTGCACTGCAAAGCAACAAAAAGAAAGCTATTAAAGCAGGCATGGAGTTGACTGTGATTATACAGTATCTCAAATTTTACAAAGTGTCAATTTGCTGCAAGTTGGTTTTCATGCTGTAGTGAAATGAATGGAGCATAGAGTTAGTTCAGTCAGAGCACAGAAGTTGTGCTTGCTTGAGTTGACTGACAATGGATGCTTCATTCATGCTTCACCAACAGTGGCTCATTCATCAGCTGCTTGACTACGAGCTGACTAGTAACATCCAATATGTGTTTGTTAAAATGGGATTATTTCTCCTAGCACTCTCCTTGTTGCTGCACAAATTTCTGAAGGAGCTTTTCTGGCAAAATCAATATGTATAGCCAATTGCTATTTTGCTATTACTAAATGATAAACAATGAAAACCACATTCATACATCTGAAATACAACATTTAATATTGGGGACAGTTTTGAAGAAAAGTGTTGCAGAAATATTTTAACTAATATGTATATATACATATATATATATATATATATATATATATATATATATATATATATATATATATACATATACACACACACACAGAGACATATATAAAATATTGTCTGAATAAACATAAATACCAGTGCTCTGGTGTCCTCTTGACTGGTCACCATTTCCAGAGTCTCATCCAGATTTCCAGAGCTCCTCTGCTTTTTTCTGGAAACAAAATAAAATAATTGTAATACAGAAACAAATTTAAGTTTTTGTATGAAATGATGTCATTAACTCTGAGCTGATATGATATGATGGGCTCCAACAGTGAAACTCGTCCTTTGAACCCAGACTGAACTTTTCTGTTGTTCTTGTTAGAGTGGAATATCACGTCTGAATCATCACATCTTTGTTCAGTTGGTTCACATTTGTACCAAACTATATTTTGGGCTGTAAACCAAGAATCAGTGGTGAAAGAACACGGTATCACAGCACAGAGTCCAGCCTCTGCTGTTATTTCTGCTTCACTTAGAGTGATACAGAAGGATCCACTTTGTCAGAACGTCCTTCCTCCCTCTGAAGCACCTGTTAATGCAAACAGTGAGAGAAACACAGGGACAGAGGATATTTCAATTTGACAATACACCATCATATTTACTAAAATGAAGAAAGGCTACGACTCCTGACAGATTGTACATCAACTGTTTTCGTTTTATGTAACTGCTGTTGTCAGTGGCGTTGACCAGAAAACACAACAGAATTTCATATTAACATATTTCTTTATCCATAATATATCTGGGAAACAAAATAAGTCCTTTAAATAACTGTCTATCCCAGAGTTTCCAAGTAAGTCAGTAGATGCTGTGAGGAATGCTACTAATGAGCTGCTAAATTCAGGGTAGAAAAACTAAATACTTGTAATTTTTAAGTATGACAGGTAAACATCTGTAACAAGGACATTTATTATGGCAACTTATTGCTAACTACTTTATTCACATCTTTAATGTTGCCATCATAAGATGATAATAAAGATACATACCTGTGTCAGCATCGCTGCTTCTCACAGAGAAAAGCAGAGTCGCCCAGATGAGAACAAACATCCTGATTCGATGATTGAGACGATATGGAAACTCTACAGCTGACATCACAGATCTTGATACAGGATGTTGCATGTTCAGTTATTCCACAGTTTAACATATTTACACACTTTACCCAGGGGTGTGGCTACCCTGACGTTTCTTACGGTAAAGCACTTTGTGACATCTGTTCTTGAATGGACCTATACTGGAAATTAACTTAACTATAATAATCTTTACAACAACAGCAGTGTTTGGCCACCTAAATCATTCCCTGAATGCACCAACTGTCACAAATACAGATCATCTTTAATCCTCCCATCTCTCCAACCCAGTCCACCCTTACTTTACCAGCAAATCCAGGAATGTCGAAAATATTTTTTATTATATTAGTTAAGGACGAATGACATCACTTCAGCAACTTCTATTTACCGTCCAAAAAGATATTTTAAACATAAATTAAATGTTGTGTTTTACCTCTTTCTGTCTTGTTCTCCTGCTCTCTTCTCTACACAGTGTTTCTGCTTTGGATTGACACTTCCTCTCCTCACTTTTCTCTTTCTTCCTTCTTTGTGTAACAACAAGGTTTCAGGAAGTTTCCCCAGACACGACTGAGCAAAATGTCTCCTCTCCTGACACTGGCAGGCTTTTACACTTAAAATCCCATAATATCACAGTCTGTGTATCATGTATCTACTGTCTAATTACAAATTTACACTATTAACATTGAATAATGAAGGAAAACACTGTTTTTGTTTGCCGGTTTCTTGAGATCCTCTCCATGATGAAGTAATACAAAACCTTTTGAAAAGGGAAGTACTGTCAATGTTTCTTTTACATATCTTATCTTGAGAAATGGCCCATTTTGAGCTCTGAACACTTCATGTGTGTATTTGATTGTTTTAAAATTGAATGATTATATGTCATTAAATCGCCTCTACAATGCACAACACATACGACAAGCACACTGCTGTAAATGGTCTGTATTACCAGCTGATATCTGCAGTGAGATTTGATTTATGATGGTCAAACAAACGTTGGTTAGTCATGCATTAAAAAGTACATTAAGCACTAAAAGATTCAAAGAGAAAGTATCTGCTTCCAGCATTTCCCCTAGTTCAGATGCACATACAGCCTCTCATTTTTGATTTCCAAGGGGTGAAGAAAACCAATCAAGCAACGAAACGCCGTCCTGTCGGATGTTACGTCCTGTCAGAACTTCAGCAAACACATATTTCTTATCAACATAAATTTTAAGTGCAGTTGTTTGTTCTTATTTTAGATTAAATTTCCCGTCCAGTCCGTATAATCCTGCCGCTGTAGCTGGCCGCTGAATGTTCCGTATCTTCAGGCAGCCATCTTGGATATTTATAAAGGAACCTATACGGCGCTCGTCTCTGTCAGTCATCGTATTAAACCCGCCTCATACTAAATAAACGCTTGTGATTGGTTAGCCCGATAAATCAGCAGAGAAATCAGTTTGAATGGGAGAGGGGCCAGACGTATCTGCCAGAGCAAATGAACATGAGCTTGCAGATTCATCTGGTTTCCAGGCTAGCAAACGACTACTTCCACTGGAAATCTCTGAGGTGTGAACAGGGATGATGTAAAACCACCAAAGCAGCACTGGAGTTTTACCTTGAACACATAAGTCATGCAATACTACATGTCTCTGGCAGTTAAAATCAGGAAATGACATGACATTTTTGTGATTTTACTTTATGAGAGAATATGCTTTTAAATGTACGTTTAACATTGGCAGTTGTGTTAAATAGATTCAGTAACATTGAATTATAACAAAATATGTAAGATGAAAATACAGGTTCCAAAGGAAAGGCATATTTAAGGTGTAAGTACTGACAAACAATGTTAGACTATTGTCAACTGCAGGATGATATTTAAACAAGATATTACATTTCAAATCAAACCCTACAGTATCATCTATCACATGCATGACTCACACACCCCTAACATCTATGGGATACGAAAATAGCCAACATATAACATAATTCATTAGCACATTATACAGCACAAAAATGCAAAGGGTTGAAAAAATCCCAACAACTACCAGCTAACTGCTACAAATCAATCAGAAAACAAATGTAGCCCTGTGGCTATTATTTTCATTCATTCATATACAGATATTAAAATGTTTGTGTTGGTAATAAATAATAGTTCATGAAGTGTAAATATGTTTACAAAAAACATTCATTTCATATACAGTTGAAAGTCAGAGATAAAAGGGTGGTGTTAGTTTTAAAATCCATATGATTGTCGGCACAAAAGATAGGGACCAATCCTGTCCTCACCTGGTTCAGGTAGGAGGTGCTCAGCATCACCGACATGCCGCAGCACGTCAGCGGCAGCAGAGGCTGCGTTATCGCCGTCCGAGCTGGATAGCTGTAAACTGTGAAGTCAATAAAATACTCCTAACTCCCAAGACGGACGGAGAGTCGTCCCGTGGTTTATGTGTGAGAACTCTGAGAAGCTGCCAGAGGTAACTTCATGTGTTTAAATGTACTTGGTGCTGTTGTGTAATTGTAATGTGTTAAAACGAGCTGAGTTTGTTGGACCACCAACACCTCCAGCCTTGTCAAGAAAGCTCACCAGCGCCTCTTCTTCCTGAGGACACTAAAGAAAAACCATCTGTCCTCAGCCATCCTGGTGAACTTTTACCGCTGTGTGATCGAGAGCATCCTAACCAACTGTATCACAGTCTGGTATGGGAGCTGCTCTGTTGCGGAGCGCAAGGGACTGCAGCGGGTGGTGAAAACTGCCCAACGCATCATAGGAACTCCACTTCCAGCCATTGAGGAAGTCCAGAGAAAACGCTGTCTGCGTCGAGCTCGTAGCATTCTCAAGGACGCCTCCCACCCTGCACACAGACTGTTCTCCCTCCTGCCCTCAGGCAGGCGCTTCAGGTGCTTCCGGACAAGGACCAGCAGACTGAGGAACAGTTTCTTCCCCAGAGCTGTGTCCTTACTGAACTCTGCCCCATACTGACGAAACCCCCCCAACTCCCCAACCACCACCACCACAAACCCATCTACCCGTCACCTCCCCCCACTGACCAAAGACTTTACACCAGCACTACTGCACTACTGGACCTCCTGCACTCAAACACTTTGGAATCTGTTTGCACTTCACTAACTTATTATCTGTAAAATACTTATTTATTCTGTAAAATACTTATTTATTATCTGTATATTTGTACTTACTATTTGCACTTCTGGTTAGATGCTAAACTGCATTTCGTTACTCTGTACGTGTACATGGGTAATGACAATAAAGTTGAATCTGATCTGATCTGATCTGAGTTGCCAATCGCTGCTAGCCTTTAGCTTAGCCTGCTCATAGGCTTTCCCATGGTTAATTCTGCATTGCGGTTAGCGATTGCTAAATTGTTTAAGACCTACTGTTGGGTTTTCGCCATGAATAAGTCTGTAACTTAGTTGCTGAGAGGAATTATGTGATTCAGGACCGGACATTTGCCATAAGAGGGAGAGAGTGAGGACCGGGAGAGCCTCGGACCTTTGGAGGGAGACTGTAGCTGCTGTACTTGAACGTGGCTCACCGCGCTGTGTGGCGGCACGCTCCATTTTCTTGCCGCTGAAACTGCGCCTTTTTTTATATATACTTCGTTTTCGGCCTCCACGCTCACAAGCCTCGACCAGGCCTGCAACGTTTTGTTCACATCTAATAGCCTTGCGTGAATGTGTGTGTGAGTGTGGGCTGTGGACATTTGAGTTTACTTGTTTATTTTGATTTCACATTCTCTCATTGGGTTCATCATTTGTGTATCAAACCTTCCAGAGCATATTGGAGTTTTGAATACTGTTATCAATGCATACTTAAAGGTCAACAGTGAACTATTTGACTAATTTGAAAATCCAATTCGTAACTTTTTTATAAATAATTAGTTTGTTGTTTGTAATTGTTGTTTCAACTAAATCCTGTGTTGTACTTACAAGGGTGATATGTTTTGGGTAAATATAAAATAGGTTAAAGTGAACTTTTATTTTAAAGGGGAAGTACCAATTTTTGTGTTACTTCTTAAACGTTATTGGAGGCACCGCCAAGTTATTTTATATCACCGTTATCACAGGAAGCACCATCTCCAGACGAACTCAGGCCCCGTCCCACTGTACTACAACACCCCAATTATTTGTCAGTCAATATTTCCTACCGCTACATGGGACTGGAGTTACACACACATGGCTGAAGATGTGACTTAACAACTGACAAGTAGCAGGAAGTAACTGATTACATTTGCTCACGTACTGTATTTAAAAGCAATTTTAAGGTTTCTGTACTTGAGTATTTCAATTTTATACATTTTCACTACGTTCCAAAAAGAGAATATTGTACACAAAATGTCCAGATACTATGTAAATTGTAAGATCCTTTAAGATCCAGGAAAGCAAAGTTTGGAATGTGTATTATTTGGCCTTTGTAGCCATAATTACTCTCCATTGTTTGTGATATGTGGCAAAGGAAATCTCTACAACTAATGAAGAAACTACAGATATACAAATAACTATTTACATATTATTTACATATATATTACCATACTGGAAAGATAATTTCCTGCTTGTTAGGTACAGACTTAAAAATTACTGTTTCAGATCTCCAGAGTGGCTGAGAAGTCTGTAAAGCGCCTAAATCACAGCTACGATAGATGACTGATTATACTGGAAGTCCCTCAGGTGTGAGGTTTGAATGTGAACGAATCATTGCAAAATAATGTGGATAGAGGACTTGTTCTGAGTTCAATAAATGTTAGTGACATGTAAACTAAAGAGTTACAGTTCAGTTCAGATAACCTTAAGAAAATCTGATTTAACAGATCTGTCAGAGTATGAAGTACCATCTTCCACTACACTCAGTGGAAGATGACGCCTGTTAGTTCAGAGGTTGACCAATAACATCATACTCTGCTGATGGGTCTGTTTTCTGCAGTGACGTGTAAGTTCTGTCCTCTTGGTTTGGTTTCACCTTTTTTCTTGTGTTCCTATGGAGAAAAGAAAGAGTGAGACATGAAGTCTGAAAGTCTCCACTGCATTGACAGAGCCTTCAAAGCATAAAATGTTGATGTTGTAACTTACCAAAGGAACATCCCGCAGATTATGCAGAAGACATTCACAGTGAGAGATACGGCAGCGACGGCCCAGGGAAGCACTGCACATGGTCCATGTTGATCTGCTATTAAAAATGACATAATGTAGATTGTATAACTGTTAGCTACACAGCCCCATTTAGTCTATGTTGGTTTATAATCAATGGACCAAATAATGTGCATATGTGCCAGTGTTATATTTATGATTTACACTAAGTGGCTACAGTGTTAGCTACACTCACTGACACAGTGTTTCCTGTAAATTAAATCAAACAATACATAAATCTTTATACAAAATTATTCAAAAATATTCAAATGATAGCCGGTAGTGGGGTTTGTATTAACAGCTTGAGGCCAAGGAGAAACACGAGGACACAGTAAAATTATATGTAGTCTAAAATATCACAGAATTTAATTTACATTTTAAATCATAATGTACATTTTCATGGAATTTTTTTTATATATACTGTACATTTTTGTTAAGCTGCTGTTAATCAAACCCAATACTTCCTGTAAAGTTTCACTATAAAAGCCTTCGATGGGTGAAGGGATTTGGCTACAGGACTCCCGAAATGTTAGTTTTACATTAATCCAGAGTGTACATCAACATCAAGCAACAGCAAATAAACATTTGTAGTCAAACTGAGGCAGAGGATATCAGAAAACACTTTTTCTCCAATACAAGCTTGTCTCAGATCAAAGTTTGGATGTCTCTTAAATTAAAATAATAGTGAGTATATGTGGGCAACATTGCGTGGTTGTTGTGGTTGTAAACCAGTCATAGACTATTCTAAACATAGCTTCAGCCACAGGTTTCTGTAGGATTGTTTTGAAGTGTGTTAGTTAAGAAGATGTACCCTCTTGTTGGGACGTGTTGATCCGGATGGTGAGGTTTGCTTTTGCTTCCCCATTTTCATTGCTGCTGACACACTCGACAGAAGTGTTGCTGCCGTCCTTCACAGTTATGGTGACGGTGCTGTTGACTGAGTGGTTGGACACAGTGGTAATAACAGAGAACTCAGTGTGAGACTCCAACAGCGGCCATTTGATGGTGGGTAAAGGAACCCCCTGGCTGATACACACACAGGTCAGGACCTCTGACTGAACCTCACATCCAGAGTTTTTTAAGATCTTTGGAAACCCTGTAAACACACAAGCAGAATCACAACAAAATGCTGATGATGTAAAATGTGAACATAAAATTCCTTTTCAAGAAGATTAGTTCAGTCTACTTACAAGTCACGGTTATGTCAGTAAATATAGTCACAGTTGTGTCCAGATGTTTTGCTGTACATGTGATGGAGGAAAACTTTCAACACTACAGGTCAGATTCAGAGCATCTCCCCTCTCTACAGTTGTATCCCCAGTGAATGAAAATTTTTAACAAAATAGTTCAAGTTAAGAAAATATTTAGAGGTAAAAAGATAATATTTGGTTAAATGCAGCCATAGGGTATGTGCTATCTGTAATACTGTAAACAAAAAGATTTCTAGGTATAAATAAGAAAATATACATGTGAAAATATGAGATTATATAATATACACACACTGTAATAAAAAGTCACTATGTGACTTGTGATTGCATTCATGCATTGTCTGCATGTGTTTATATACATATAAAAATACTATATATATAAAAGTCTTACAATTTTCAATCTCTACACACAGTGGCTTAAAGAGACAAATCAAGTTTTTATTATTCTATACATGTGGCTCCAGTGAGGCTGAGAACCACCTGAGAGACTTTGCATTGTCTCGATGGGTCCAAGGACTTTTTTTTATTTCCATTGGAAACTAAAGAAAATGCAGTTAATCTCTTCTACAGTCCTGTAATCAAAGAAATTTAATTAGAAACGCACATTGAGATGTCCCCACTTATATTTGAAGGTGTGGGGGTGTGGAAGTTATTCAGGAAGACTTCGGCAGGCTTGTTAAGGTTGTTCTCTGCTCTAAACTTTTAGTGTCAGTTACCTGAGGATTAAAAAGAGGAAAATACTAGAAGACATTTTCTGTCTTGCAACAGTTGTACAATGTACTTACATATCACTGTTACATCAACTGTTTTCATCAGGGTGTTGTTTAGATGTTTTGCTATACAGTTTTTGCTGTAAAATTCAACGCAGTTCAGAAAAGCATCAGAAAAGATAGATAGATAGATAGATAGATAGATAGATAGATAGATTACTTTATTCATCCCTGAAGGGAAATTAAATCGTCATAGCAGCCGGTATATTTGAATACAATAAAATACAATACAATAGAATAAAATTAAATAAAATTAAATGTTCCAGTATATGGAGAGGAGTGTTGTACAGGGTACACAGTGCAAGGAGACAGGTATATTTAGTGCAGAAAAGCATCAAAAATGACATGAGAGCATATCGCTTAGCAAACATTCAGATACAAAGTAAAGGTGAGAGTAAAGTGCAGTATGCACTATACTCACAGGTCACATTCAGAGTCACCGTCTCCTCTGTGGTGATGTTGCCTGTGAAGCCGACCTTACAGGTCACACTGGTGCCGTGGTGTTCAGCTGAAGGGTTAAAGGTCAAAGTTGAGCTGTGTGTCTGTGTGACAGCAGTCATGTTTCCTGTGATGTGAAAGTCTTTCTCTCCTGCTCCTCTCCACGTCCAGGTGATTTCAGGACCAGATCCAGAGCAGAGACCAGGAGCAGTGCAGGTCAGTGTGGTCTGCTGTCCCTCTGTCAGAGGAGGAATCATCACTGTGGGCTTCTGGCTCAGATCTAATGGGAGAGCACCATGAGAGGAATCAGGTGAGCAGCCTGCAGGTCATCATTCACTTCAATTAAATTTAGACTATAATACACCAAATACCCTGGTGCAGTTCAACATTGAACATCTTCACTGTATATATTTGTTGTAACTCTTCATACCTCTAACAGAGACAGTTGCTTTTCGAATGAATGTAAGTCCCTCTTGAGTTCCCTTCTGGTTGATACCAATCACTCTGAGCTGATATGATCCAGAGTCTGACTCGGTGAGGTCATTGATGATGATGCTGCAGTTCCTCTTCCTCATGTCAGGCTCCAACAGTGAAACTCGTCCTTTGAACCCAGACTGAACTTTTCTGTTGTTCTTGTTAGAGTGGAATATCACGTCTGAATCACCTGAATCACATCTTTGTTTACTTTGTTCACATTTGTACCAAACTAAATGTTGGGCTGTAAACCAATAATCAGTGGTGAAAGAACACGGTATCACAGCACAGAGTCCAGCCTCTGCTGTTATTTCTGCTTCACTAAGAGTGATACAGTAGGATCCACTTTCACAGAACTCTTTTCCTACCAGAAAAGAACCTGTTAATGAAGAGAGGGGAAAAGAAATTAAGACAGTTTAAAAAGAGAGAAATAAAATGTTTAGATATTGATTACATATGATGAGATCACTGACTAAGAAAGATTACTGATATCAAATATTGTTTCAGTCAGGTATGTTATCAAATTCTATCCTGGGATTCCCCCAATAATGATTAGATGTTCTGGATCATCTAACTTTTACAAAGTACTTCTAAGTATTTTCTATTATAAGTAATATACAGTATATGTGGAGCTTGAAAGGGCAACACCTACAAAAAGACATTTAAAATAACATTAAAATAATACTGAAGATCTTATCAGAAGCCTCAAAAGATAAATACTGGTATCATAACAAAATTGAGGAAAGTTTCACACTCTACCTTTGCTGCCTCTAACAGAGAAAAGCAAAGTCGCCCAGATGAGAACAAACATCCTAATTCGATGATTGAGACAGGTAGTCTCTCCCTCCACAGGATGAACTTTTGCTTTCAGAAACACAAAGATTTTTTAAGTGTACATTTTAAGTGCAACAATCATACAGGACGTTCAGATGATGAAACTGGACCAAAGACACCTCCATGGTCGACTGCACAGGTTTAAATACAGGATATTGCATGTTAACCTATGTAGTCACATTAATACATTATGCAAACATCTTCTTCAGGGTTGGGAGTCCCCTGAAATGTTTTATTTTGAAGCACTTTGTGATATCTGTTCAAGGATGCTGCTAAATAAATAAACTTATCTGCAACAAAAATAGCTGTAAAATACATATCTACAATTCCCCCGAACTCTTTAAATGCACACCTTATTTTACAAATAATTTTAGGAATTTAAAAAAGAATTTTATGACATTAGGGAATAATGACTTTCTGCAGTTTCCATTACAATTCCAAAAGATATTTAAAAAGAGGTAAGTGTTGTGTTATACCTCTTTTTGTCGTCTCCTGATCTCGTCTCTCCTCTGTGATCTCTGCAGAGTCTCTCTGCTTTGATCTGACTCCTCCTCCTCCTTTTGTACATCTTCCCTCTTTGCAACTAAAACAAGTTTCCAGGAAGTTTCTCTACACACTGCTAGCCCTCTTTAGACTGTCTGCTAATACCTTGTGTGTGTGTGTGTGTGTGTGTGTGTGTGCGTGTATATATATATATGTATATGTGTGTGTGTGTATATATATATATATTCATCCTATTTGTTAATTTCAACTAAATAGAGCCTCTTGGAAAGCTTTATTGTGCAACATCTTTAGGTTGTGTCAGAAAAGTTTCTCAAGTGATAATTCATTTAAACATTGCCTTATATGGCATTGCTGTATTCTCTCTAATAACTTCCTCTTCACACTTTAAGGTGCTAAATTATTACTATTTTTGTTCTCATCAGTTACCATATGCCTGTATATTGAACAATCACTATAGAACCAGTCAACAATGCAGAATGTAGCAGAAGTAAGAAATACTTTTTATAACCAAGCAGCAAGTGCCAAAAACTGCAGATCCTCAAAAGGCCACTGGAGGCTCCAAAAGCAAGTCATTCCCCAAACACCCGGTTAATATGCCCACATTTAAAGCAGAAATAAACATGTTTACAGCCCGGTACAAAAAACTTTTTTGGTCTCTAAAGTTAATTTCCCCATTAATAACAACTCTACGGAGCATGAATTTTTATATAACTCATCCGTTTAAATTATACTCAGTCCTGCCATAACAGGTATGATCAGTACAGAGGCGTACCAATGTGTATCCATGGCACTGTGTACATTCAAATAGCTGTGAACTTGTTTTTGGGTGTTGTCGGTGTTTTAGTCTTAGAACTGTGACCATAGACTGCGTAAAAGAAATTAACGTAGCCTCCGGTTCTGAAAAGTGAAGACAATGCAGAACTGCCTTAAACCTGCATTCTCTCTAATGGCCAGCAGGGGCCAACTCCACTGGCCCCAAAAAAACAAAATGACGAGCACGATTACAAGCTACGGCAACGAATTGAAATGGTGACCACTTCCTGCCTCCTATTTTAATTCATGGTTTAATGTGCAAGTCCCTTTTAAATTTCTGTTTGGAAAGCGAGACGGCAGCACTGCAGTGAAACTGATTAACAGCGAGATGTTGCCAGATCTTGCGAGAGTGTGTAGCTGAGACAGCGACAGATCTCAAACAAAGTTAATTTTCTCCTGATTTGTATGTCTGGAAAATTGCGTTTTTGTCTCAGAATGTTGTGAAGATCTGTGGCTTGTGAAAAATGGGTCCAATATTTACTTCGGTGACTGGGGCGAAAGAATCTCTCACAATCTGCATTCACGTTCACTTCTCCCATTGGGATGAACGGACTCAGGAGCTGCCACTAGTCTCCTAAAGGGGCGGGCAGTGACGAAACACAGTGACACAGCAACAGGAAACGGACTCTGAATGGGCCGTCTCCTTTCTGAACTGTCTCCGTCGAGGCTTCAGAACTGTAGTCCACAAACCAATGGGGGATTTCACAGTTGCATCGTCCACTTCTTCGACATGGTTGTAACTGACAACTGAATGGTTTTAGCCCAAAAATAGATAAATGTGTTTTAACTACAAAATAAAGATTTTCCAGATTGTGCTCAGTCTGAGTACTGTGAGTCAGGTAGAGTCCTGCAACTCATTAAAAAGGGGAGTTATTCATAACTTGTTAAACAAGAACACCATTGACAGGGCTATAGAGGCCAAGTGGGCCAAACACTTTGTCAGTTTGAATAAACAATGAAAGTACTACCGCGTACTGATTTGTAATTTACAATACTTCATATTTTATATAAAAATGAATGCATACATTTAAACTGATTTAAAAGGAGAACTTCATGGTTTTTCAAGTCTGTCTTAAAACAACTCCCGTGCCCAAATGTTCATTAAAGTTATTTGCTGCAACTGTTCCTCCTTTGATCCCATCCTAATGTAATTCCACTATAAGAGAGGGGCCACAAAATCTACAGTCTTCATTCTGTGAAAACCTGCATCTCAATGTTCAGTTGAAGCTAATGTGAGGCTTCAGCAGTCTGAGTTAGACAACTGCATATCCCCAAGAAAACACACTTGATTTGTCTCTAACCCTCATATTAGCTTTGGTTGATCATTTTGGGCTGTAGATTTTGCCCTTAATCTCTTTAATTGGAATTGGTTTAAGAATGGATCTAACACTTTCAGTGTACGTATGGCCATGTGAGTATTGTACTGAGATACATCTGACAAAATGTCAACATATCCTTTAAGTTTCTTTGTTCCGGACACATGAAAATGAAACAAGACTACAAGTCTATAGCCAAAGTAGCGTCTCTGTGAAACTGCAGCAGTGCTTTGAGCTCAAATCTAATGTCATCATGCTAACATGTTGAAATGATCATGCTATGTATAATATTTACTATGTTAACATTTAAGCAGCAGCAGATTTGCTGATTGGCATTAAACTCAAAGTAGAGTTGCGGCTGATGAGACAAAGTGAACATTTGACCTGATGGTGCTAAATAAAAAGTTAAGGAATTACATTTCATCCTGAGGTGGACATAACTGTCTGTACAAGATTTTATGGTAATCCATCCAATAGTTGTTTGGACATTTTACTAAAAAAAACAAGTCATTGTGATACATCCTCTGGGGACCACGAATGTCTGTACAAAATAAATTGAATGGGAATACATCCAATTGTCATTTAAATATTTCAGTCCAGACCAACGTTACCATCCACAGAGCCATGCTGAAAAAGAGACACCTGTTCCCTGCACAGGGTGAAGGTGAGGGTTCATCTTAGCTCCAGGCAGAGAAATGTGGGCCATTCTGAAGAGCTTTGGGCTGAGCAGCGGGACTCTTAAGGCACATGCTTATCCTAGTTACATAAAAGCTATCAAACAAAAGTACACTTCGGCTGTCAGAGCAGAGAGGACAGAGGTGGTTGCCCCTCTGGCTCCTCATTTTGCATGAAACTGACATAACGGCGGTGTCAACATTTTTCATGGATGTGGGTAAACTTTAGTTACTGAAAAGTTAACACACAGAAGCACAACAACACTTGAACAAGAAATCTTCTTCATGTCTCCATAACTCCAGATTACCACAGGCTAAAGTTGCCATTTGAGGATCACAGCTCTGTGGTAGAAAGTGTTCACGGGACCTTCATTCATTCACCAGAATAACAATCCATCATTAGTCCATTACATCAATCCATCACATCTGATGAGAGAAAAGAAACTTTATCTTCACGCAACTCCACAATGCAACACAGTCCTCAAATCTCACCCATTACATCCTTCACGTTGGAGTACACTGCCTCGTCCTCCCCTTCCTCCTCTTCAGGGACACAATGTTTTGTCTCCTCATCCTCCCCTATCATCGCCTCCTCCTCTTTATATTCAGACACTTCACCTTCCTCTTCACCATTGTCTTCTCTTTCATCTTTTACTTCTTTCTTAATTTCAGCGTACTGCGTCTCTGTGCTCTCATGCTTCTTTGCTGCCTCACCAGGATTCTTTCTTTTCAAAGCGGAGAAATCAATGCTGGCGTACTCAACGTCTTTTGGTCCACCATTGAGATCAGCGGCTGCTTTCTCTGCTGCCACAGCTTCTCCTCCTTCAGCTGCTTCTTGGTAGTAGGTCTGATCACGTTCCACCGCTTGACCAGCATCGATCTGTCAGGTACGCCGTAAATTATGTTACTCATTCAGCAGCTGCTACAAGCACCAAAAGTGTGTACAATACGCATGAAATCTTTATCTGGGATGTTTATATTCCTGGCAACCATTTTTTTTCAAGTCATACCATAACCTGTTACATTTTTTCATGTTCTGGTTCATCAGAGTGTGTATCTGCTTTTATCATTACCACATACATGTAACTGCTTTGATAATGCAATGCAGTCTTTTCAGATCAGTCTGTACATACAATTGCACTGCAAAGCAACAAAAAGAAAGCTGACTATTAAAGCAGGCATGGAGTTGACTGTGATTATACAGTATCTCAAATTTTACAAAGTGTCAATTTGCTGCAAGTTGGTTTTCATGCTGTAGTGAAATGAATGGAGCATAGAGTTAGTTCAGTCAGAGCACAGAAGTTGTGCTTGCTTGAGTTGACTGGCAATGGATGCTTCATTCATGCTTCACCAACAGTGGCTCATTCATCAGCTGCTTGACTACGAGCTGACTAGTAACATCCAATATGTGTTTGTTAAAATGGGATTATTTCTCCTAGCAGTCTCCTTGTTGCCGCACAGATTTCTGAAGGAGCTTTTCTGCCAAAATCTATCTGTATAGCCAATTGCTATGTTGATGAATTCCTTGAATAAAGTGTATCTGACTGAAATGATAAACAATGAAAACCACATTCATACATCTGAAATACGACATTTAATATTGGGGACAGTTTTGAAGAAAAGTGTTGAAAAAATATTGTCTGAATAAACATAAATACCAGTGCTCTGGTATCCTCTTGACTGGTCACCATTTCCAGTGTCTCATCCGGATTTCCAGAGCTCCTCTGCTTTTTTCTGGAAAAAAATAAAATAATTTTACTACATAAACAAATTTAAAATTTAATTTAATTTATGTATGAAGATCATCCACAAACAGAGCCAGGAATTAATTATTAGAATGAATGCTGTACCTGTGGCATTTTTTTGCCAAACAGCAAAGGACGGCTGACAGAACTACCCCAATCAAAAAGGCAACGATGACCTCCAGCCGTGAGACAATTTTTAATATTTTTCTGGATTGATCTGCCATCAAGAGCAACAGAAGAAAAAATGTTGATGTCCATGTTGTTCTCAACAATAATAAACATGCAATAACTTTAACTGTCCAGTGGTTCTCCAAATACAAAGGTCACAGGTCACACAAAAAATGAGCTACTGAACATGTCATAAAGCAGTGGTCTACAGTAGCAGAAGTGTGTTAGTTAAGAAGATGTACCTTCTTGTTGGGACGTGTTGATCTGGACGGTGAGGTTTGCTTTTGCTTCCCCATTTTCATTGCTGCTGACACACTCGACAGTGGTGTAATTGGGATTTTTTACAGATACAGTAACGGTGCTGTTGACTGAGTGGTTGGACACAGTGGTAATAACAGAGAACTCAGTGTGAGACTCCAACAGCGGCCATTTGATGGTGGGTAAAGGAACCCCCTGGCTGATACACACACAGGTCAGGACCTCTGACTGAACCTCACATCCAGAGTTTTTTAAGATCTTTGGAAACCCTGTAAACACACAAGCAGAATCACAACAAAATGCTGTTGAGTGTAAAATGTGAATATAAACTTTTTTTTCAAGAAGATTAGTTCAGTCTACTTACGAGTCACAGTTACGTCAGTAAATATAGTCACAGTTGTGTCCAGATGTTTTGCTGTGCAGATGTACCGTCCAGAATCTTCTGCAGTCACATTATTGATGACAAGTGTGGCTGAACCAGTGTTGTTCTGCAGGTCGGTGTTGGAACCAAGTATAATCCATGTGATATGTGATGGAGGAAAACTTTCAACACTGCAGGTCAGATTCAGAGCGTCTCCCTTCTCTACAGTTGTATCCCCAGTGATTACAGGTTTCCTCATATCTGTGAAGAAGATTTTTAACAAAATAGTTCAAGTTAAGAAAATATTTACAAGTAGGAAAAAGATCAGATTTGGTTATCAAATTAAATACAAATGAAAAACATTAGTAATGACATTTAAAAGACACAGTCATTATGTACTGTACAACACCTCACAGTATTCATAGACAATATATATAAACTGTGGGAATATTTGTCAAATATCTTCACAAAAGCAATTAGAATTATTACAGTAGTGAAAGTCTTCTTGAGTTCTTATAAGAGTCCTACTGAAATAGAAAAATGCAGCCATAGTTTATATGTAATGTAATACTGTAAAAATAGAGATATAGGTATGAATAAGAAAATATACATGAAAATATGAAATTATATAATATACACACAATATAATAAAAAGTCACTATGTGACTTGTGATTGCATTCAGACATTGTCTGCCTGAATTTATATACATATATAGATCCTACCACTGGAAGGCGCTAAAATCTTAAACTGGCTTTAACAAACAACACATGTTTATTCTAAACATGTGGCTCCAGTGAGGCTGAGAACCACCTGAACGACTTTGCATTGCACCCATGGGTCCAAGGACTTTGTTCTTATTTCCATTACAAACTAAAGAAAATAAAGTTCATCTCTTCTACAGTCCTGAAATCAAAAAATTACATTAGAAATGCACATTGAGATGTCCCCACTTATATTTGAAGGTGTGGGGGTGTGGAAGTTATTCAGGAAGACTTTGGCAGGCTTATTAAGGTTGTTCTCTGCTCTAAACTTTTAGTGTCAGTTACCTGAGGATTAAAAAGAGGAAAATACTAGAAGACATTTTCTGTCTTGCAACAGTTGTACAATGTACTTACATATCACTGTTACATCAACTGTTTTCATCAGGGTGTTGTTCAGATGTTTTGCTGTACAGTTGTACTGTCCAGAATCTTCTACTGTCACATTAGAGATGGAAAAAGTGCCCATTCCACTTTGTTCCTGCAGGTAGGTTTCAGAGTTGTTCTGCAGGTCAGTTTTTGTTCCGTTTAGCATGTTTGTGTCAGAAAATGTAATCCACGTGATAAGAGATGGAGGGAAACTTTCAACACTGCAGGTCAGATTCAGAGTCTCACCCTCCTTCAGACTTGTATTCCCACTGATGTTAACTTCCTTCACATCTATGAGACAAAATGATATTTTGTATTATAAACAATGTTTCAGTGCTACTAATCACATCGTTCCTGCAAGAACACAGTTAATGTTGTAAAAGTCAACACAGTTCAGAAAAGCATCAGAAATGACATGAGAGCATATCGCTTAGCAAACATTCAGATACAAAGTAAAGGTGAGAGTAAAGTGCAGTATGCACTATACTCACAGGTCACATTCAGAGTCACCGTCTCCTCTGTGGTGATGTTGCCTGTGAAGCCGACCTTACAGGTCACACTGGTGCCGTGGTGTTCAGCTGAAGGGTTAAAGGTCAAAGTTGAGCTGTGTGTCAGTGTGACAGCAGTCATGTTTCCTGTGATGTGAAAGTCTTTCTCTCCTGCTCCTCTCCACGTCCAGGTGATTTCAGGACCAGATCCAGAGCAGAGACCAGGAGCAGTGCAGGTCAGTGTGGTCTGCTGTCCCTCTGTCAGAGGAGGAATCATCACTGTGGGCTTCTGGCTCAGATCTAATGGGAGAGCACCATGAGAGGAATCAGGTGAGCAGCCTGCAGGTCATCATTCACTTCAATTAAATTTAGACTATAATACACCAAATACCCTGGTGCAGTTCAACATTGAACATCTTCACTGTATATATTTGTTGTAGCTCTTCATACCTCTAACAGACACAGTTGCTTTTTGATTGAATGTAAATCCATTTTCCTCTCCATTCCAGAGGATTTCACTAACTCTGAGCTGATATGATCCAGAGTCTGACTCTGTGAGGTCATTGATGATGATGCTGCAGTTCCTCTTCCTCATGTCAGGCTCCAACAGTGAAACTCGTCCTTTGAACCCAGGCTGAACTTTTCTGTTGTTCTTGTTAGAGTGGAATATCACGTCTGAATCATCACATCTTTGTTCACATTTGTACCAAACTAAATGTTGGGCTGTAAACCAATAATCAGTGGTGAAAGAACACGGTATCACAGCACAGAGTCCAGCCTCTGCTGTTATTTCTGCTTCACTAAGAGTGATACAGAAGGATCCACTTTGACAGAACGTCCTTCCTCCCTCTGAAGCACCTGTTAATGCAAACAGTGAGAGAAACACAGGGACGGAGGATATTTCAATTTGACAATACACCATCATATTTACTAAAATGAAGAAAGGCTACGACTCCTGACAGATTGTACATCAACTGTTTTCATTTTATGTAACTGTTGTTGTCAGTGGTGTTGACCAGAAAACACAACAGAATTTCATATTAACAATAACATATTTCTTTATCCATAATATATCTGGGAAACAAAATAAGTCCTTTAAATAACTGTCTATCCCAGAGTTTCCAAGTAAGTCAGTAGATGCTGTGAGGAATACTACTAATGAGCTGCTAAATTCAGGGTAGAAAAACTAAATACTTGTAATTTTTAAGTATGACAGGTAAACATCTGTAAAGGACATTTATTATGGCAACTTATTGCTAACTACTTTATTCACATCTTTAATGTTGCCATCATAAGATGATAATAAAGATACATACCTGTGTCAGCATCGCTGCTTCTCACAGAGAGAAGCAGAGTCGCCCAGATGAGAACAAACATCCTGATTCGATGATTGAAACAATCAGTCTCTGCTTCCACAGGACAAGCGTTACACTGAAAGTGCAGTAAACATGCAGGAACTGAACAAGGGGAAACTCTACATCTGACATCACAGATCTTGATACAGGATGTTGCATGTTCAGTTATTCCACAGTTGCGAGATTAAAACACTTCACCCAGGGGTGTGGCTACCCTGATGTTTTTTACGGTAAAGCACTTTGTGACATCTGTTCTCGAATGGACCTATACTGGAAATTAACTTAACTACAATAATCTTTACAACAACAGCAGTGTTTGGCCACCTAAATCATTCCCTGAATGCACCAACTGTCACAAATACAGATCATCTTTAATCCTCCCATCTCTCCAACCCTGTCCACCCTTACTTTACCAGCAAATCCAGGAATGTCGAAAATATTTTTTATTATATTAGTTAAGGACGAATGATATCACTTCAGCAACTTCTATTTATAGTCCAAAAACATATTTTAAACATCAATTAAATGTTACTTTACCTCTTTCTGTCTTGTTGTCCTGCTCTCTTCTCTCCACAGTGTTTCTGCTTTGAATTGACACTTCCTCTCCTCACTTTTCTATTTCTTCCTTCTTTGTGCAACAACAAGGTTTCAGGAAGTTTCCCCAGACACGACTGAGCAAAATGTCTCCTCTCCTGACACTGGCAGGCTTTTACACTTAAAATCCCATAATATCACAGTCTGTGTATCATGTATCTACTCTCTATATACAAATTTGCACTATTAACATTGAATAATGAAGGAAAATATTGTTTCTGTTTGCCGGCTTCTTGAGATCCTCTCCATGATGAAGTAATACAAAACCTGTTGAAAAGGGAAGTACTGTCAATGTTTCTTTCACATGTCTTATTTTTACATTTACATTTCTTACATTTAAAATTGAATGATTATATGTCATTAAATCACCACTACAATGCACAACACATACGACAAGCACACTGCTGTAAATGGTCTGTATTACCAGCTGATATCTGCAGTGAGATTTGATTTATGATGGTCAAACAAACGTTGGTTAGTCATGCATTAAAAAGTACATTAAGCACTAAAAGATTCAAAGAGAAAGTATCTGCTTCCAGCATTTCCCCTAGTTCAGATGCACATACAGCCTCTCATTTTTGATTTCCAAGGGGTGAAGAAAACCAATCAAGCAACGAAACCCCGTCCTGTCGGATGTTACGTCCTGTCAGAAGTTCAGCAAACACATATTTCTTATCAACATAAATTTTAAGTGCAGTTGTTTGTTCTTATTTTAGATTAAATTTCCCGTCCAGTCCGTATAATCCTGCCGCTGTAGCTGGCCGCTGAATGTTCCGTATCTTCAGGCAGCCATCTTGGATATTTATAAAGGAACCTATACGGCGCTCGTCTCTGTCAGTAATCGTATTAAACCCGCCTCATACTAAATAAACGCTTGTGATTGGTTAGCCCGATAAATCAGCAGAGAAATCAGTTTGAATGGGAGAGGGGCCAGACGTATCTGCCAGAGCAAATGAACATGAGCTTGCAGATTCATCTGGTTTCCAGGCTAGCAAACGACTACTTCCAAACCAACTGTCACAAATACAGATCATCTTTAATCCTCCCATCTCTCCAACCCAGTCCACCCTTACTTTACCAGCAAATCCAGGAATGTCGAAAATATTTTTTATAATATTAGTTAAGGACGAATGACATCACTTCAGCAACTTCTATTTACCGTCCAAAAACATATTTTAAACATCAATTAAATGTTACTTTACCTCTTTCTGTCTTGTTGTCCTGCTCTCTTCTCTCCACAGTGTTTCTGCTTTGAATTGACACTTCCTCTCCTCACTTTTCTATTTCTTCCTTCTTTGTGTAACAACAAGGTTTCAGGAAGTTTCCCCAGACACGACTGAGCAAAATGTCTCCTCTCCTGACACTGGCAGGCTTTTACACTTAAAATCTCATAATATCACAGTCTGTGTATCATGTATGTACTCTCTATATACAAATTTGCACTATTAACATCTAATTATGAAGGAAAACACTGTTTTTGTTTGCTGGTTTCTTGAGATCCTCTCCATGATGAAGTAATACAAAACCTTTTGAAAAGGGAAGTACTGTCAATGTTTCTTTTACATATCTTATCTTGAGAAATGGCCCATTTTGAGCTCTGAACACTTCATGTGTGTATTTGATTGTTTTAAAATTGAATGATTATATGTCATTAAATCGCCACTACAATGCACAACACATACGACAAGCACACTGCTGTAAATGGTCTGTATTACCAGCTGATATCTGCAGTGAGATTTGATTAATGGTGGTCAAACAAACTTTAGTTTAGTCATGCATTAAAAAGTACATTAAGCACCAAAAGATTGAAAAAGAAAGTATCTGTTTAATTATCTGCCTAATATTGTGAAATATCTGTAGATACTGTTCTCAGTAAAGTCTTATTCATTTAAACATATTTTTATATGGCACCACTGTGTTCTCAATCTCTCTGATCATTTCCTGTTTGCACCTTAAGGTGCTAGATTATATCCAAGTTATCTAAGTGTCCGACTCCTTTTAATCCACGTTTGTCTTCCAAGTCTGTCCTCTTCTACCTGGGTCCAGGTTAGTCTAACATAAGCATGGAGCTAATAGCATAAGTAGTCTACAGAAAGTCTGTTAACTCTGCTGACTGTTTTATTTCAAGGATGTTGCGGTCTCTTCACAGTTTCTAAGTTTTGTTAAAAAGCCACAGTGGCTGGCGGCTTCCCTTCAAACAGAGTCCTGAACATCCACAGCCGTACATGCAGTCACTAACCAACAGACGTCAGCAGTGCAATACCCTCTTTCACCACTCAGTCTCATTAACATTACCGGACATTGCAATCCAGGGGAGCGCTGTTTCACTAATCTGAAGAAACTCAATGAAGAAACTCAATGAAAACATGGGGGAAATAATGTGTGCTTAGTTGACTTCGTCCGCATAAATAAGGTTGATGAAATTGAAAGAAAAGTAGCTATACGACACATATTGAAAAGCCAACATTCAAACCACTGTCGGAATAGCATATAAATTAAATCTTACTCACCTTGAATATATGATTTAACAGGTGAGTCTATGTGTTCTCACAGGATAGAGTTTGGAGTTCAACCAATTGTGTTGTTCATTAACAAATATGCTTTTATATTCGCCTTTAAATCAAATCTTAAAACTCACTTTTACGTAATAGCTTTCCTTAATAACTACTACAACACATTTTGTTTTTTTATTGGACACAGCAAATTTATATATTAATCTATGTTTTTTCTTTTCTTGTGAATTTGGCCTCTTTTTCATGTTTTATGTTGTATAATTGATTGCTGCTTTTATCTCTCTGTCTTAAATGCTGATTATGTCCTGTCATTGCCTTTAAGTTTCCTAACCCTGTTAAGTGTCTTTGTTGAAGGTGAGCTACTGATGCAGACATTCACGCAAACTGAATGATGGCACAGGAGCTCCAACAACATTTTCTGTCCACAATATATTAATTTCAGTGCAAGAAATCCTTCAGTGAAGCTGTCTGAAAGTCATCCCAGAAGACTGTAAGGACATGGTGGAAGCTGAGTTCAGGCAGTTGAGATCCGAGGTTGGCCAATAACATCATATTCTGGTGATCTGTCTGTTTTCTGCAGTGACATATAAATTCTGTCCACTTGATTTGGTTTCACCTTTTTTTTTGCTTTCCTTTGGAGAAAAAACAAATAGAGTGAGCCATGATTTGTTGCCTAAAAGTCTCCAATGCTTTATCAGAGCCTTTACAACATGATATGCAGATGGCGCAACATACCAAAGGAATATCACGTAGATTGTGTAGAAGACATTCACACTTAGAGATACACCAGCCACGACCCAAGGAAGCCCTGCACTGTAAGGTCCACAATGTTGCACAGGATCTACCATAAGAAATGACATAATGTAGATTATATAAATGTTCTAGTTTTTTGTGGCCACTTGATTAGCTTCAGGAAATAATCCATTTAAGCGGTGAACAACCACAACAATGTATTGTCAGTAAGCGTGTATTAAAAATCCATGGAATAAAGGTAAGTAAACAAACTTTTATGAACTATAATTGCTCATTATTGTATTGTGTTTTGGATAACAGAATTGTAAAAAATGATAACACAATATGATCATATCATTATGACACAATAGTGGATCTCTGTGAAAGTCTATGAGCAATGTAATTGTTTTAATAATTGTCCAGCCATTTCCAACTAGCCCAAGATGTTGTTTTTAAGAAGAAACCAAGGCAAAAACCTCCTTTAAGTCCTATAGTCATAGAATGAAATGTAAAATGCATAAACCATGTGAGGCGCCACATATATTTTAAGATGCAGAGCTGTTATTCAGTCTGAATTTGTCATAAATTTTCAGCTACATAATGAAGAACAGCAAATACAACCACAGTTGTACTACAGTATGTACTCATTTCACTGTTATAACAACCAGACGTTAATCAACATCCTCTGTGCATATTTGCTCAAGCTCATCATACCTTTAACAGACACAGTTGCTCTTGGAGAAAATGTAAATCCGTCCATCCTCCCAAAAAGGATACCATTAACTCTGAGCTGATATGATCCAGAGTCTGACTCAGTGAGGTCATTGATGATGATGCTGCAGTTCCTCTTCCTCATGTCAGGCTCCAACAGTGAAACTCGTCCTTTGAACCCAGACTGAACTTTTTTGTTGTTCTTGTTAGAGTGGAATATCACGTCTGAATCATCACATCTTGGTTTAGTTGGTTCACATTTGTACCAAACTATATTTTGGGGTTCAAATCCAAAACCAGTGGTGAAAGAACACGGTATCACAGCACAGAGTCCAGCCTCTGCTGTTATTTCTGCTTCACTAAGAGTGATACAGAAGGATCCACTTTGACAGTCTTGCCTCCAAAACGATGCATCTGTTTCATGCAAAGGAGACAAAAAGAGGGACAGAAGATATTTAGATTTTGACAATACCCCATGATATCTAAAATATGATGAGGAAAGGCGCTGCTTTTGTAAAATATTTATCTTAATACATATTATTAATATTTATGAATGACTATTTAGTTAATGATTATCTTTAATGTTGGCATCATAACAAGATTACAATAAATGAATACCTGTGTCAGCATCACTGCCTCTCACAGAGAAAAACAAAGTTGCACAGATGAGAACAAACATCCTGATATGATGATTGAGACAGTCAGTTTCTCCCTCCACAGGACACGACTAAAAATGCAGGAAGTTCAGCTGATGAAACAAAGGAAACTCCGCAGTCAACATCACAGGTCTTAAATCAGGAAGTTGCATGTTCAGTTATTCCATAGTTGCTTAAATATATTTGGCTTTTGTGAAATATGCTTGAGAAAGGGGTTAAACATAGTTATAACAGTTCAACTCTAACTCTGATACAATAAATATCTATAATCTCTGCAATATTCCAGGGCTCCTGTCCAGCTCTGGGCCCACTGAATCATTGATTTCTGACTGTGACAGACACCAACTCCAACAAAATAAATGTAATCCTCTCATCCTCAATCAGTCTGTCCACCTTTCTTAATCAGCAGCAGCAAAACAAGGACATGTTTCATATTAGTTAGGGAAGACTTGATAACTTCAACCATTTCAATTTTATAATTCAAGAAGGTATTCATAAAATAAGGTAAATCTTGTGTTTTACCTCTTTCTGTCTCGTTCTCTTCTCTCCACGGGGATCTCTGCTCTGAAATGACTCCTCTCCTCCTTCCTCTTCTCACTTTTCTATTTTCTTTCCTCTTTGTGCAACAACAAGGATTGAGGAAGTTTTGTGTTATTTTTAAATCATCTCCATGAATGTGACATAAAGAGAAACTTTCTTGAAAAAGGGAAGTGTGTTTGTTAAATAAATCAAACAGTAAGATGCACTCTAACCTTATAACCTTATTTTCCTCACACTGTTTTTTGGATGACTGTGTGACAGCACATACTGTAATGTAGACAATCATACGTGCATTACAGTAAATGATCTGTGTTACAGGCTAATCCCTGCAGTGCCAGTTGGGTAATGATGGTCAAATAATATTGGTCATTTATGAAAAAAGACAACTCTTCTTCAAAGAGAAAGTATCTGCATATTATTTCTCAGTTTTATCAAACTGCAGTCTAGAAAGCACTTTTGTGTTTGGTCAGGTTCAGACCTGCAACACATTTTTAAACGGGGATGTAATCAATGAAGTGTTGAATAACAAGTCTAAGTTGCAGCTTCATCATGATGCCCTACAACTGATATAATTAACTAAGTCTCTATTTCATCACCAGAAATTACATAATTTCAGCAAAATGTTAAGTTAATAACAGTTATTGATGCATTATGGAAATACCCTAATAATAACTGTTTCCATGAAACAGGTGATTTATTTTTAACTTTACATTGGAGAGGTAACAAATGTGCCATTTGGTGTGATTATCAGGCTCGTTTCAATATTCTTTGTGCCCAATATTTGTAGTCCTTTGTAGCCATAATGATTTTTCAATTTCTTGTGATACGTAAATTTATATTATTGTCAGTAACAATTACATATACCATACTGAAAAGATAATTTCCCCCTTGTAAGGTAAAGATTGTACAGTTGGTATTTTGGACACATCGTTAGAGATAAAGTTGGAACCACAATCTCATAAACATTGTCACAATGACATTCAAAATATCAATCATTTGACTTGAAATTTCTGTTTTGTTTTCTACAGTGGATGACTGATTATACTGGAAGTCCCTCATGTGTGGCCAGTAATGTGGCCAGTGGACTTGCACTGAGTTCAATAAATGTTAGTGAAATGTAAAAGAAAAAGTTACAGTTCAGTTCAAATAACCTTAAGAAAAGAAAAAAAAAATCTGATTTAACAGATCAGTCAGAGTATGAAGTGCATCTTCCACTACACTCAGTGGAAGATGACGCCTGTTAGAAGAAGGGATTTGCCTCTGCTGCTGTTATTTCTGCTGATACAGTAGGATCCACTTGGACAGAACGTCGTTCCTCCCTCTGAAGCACCTGTTAATGAGGCAAACAAAAGAACGAAACAAACAGAGGGATAATGTAGAAGATGTTTAGATTTGACTATCACCAAAGTAGCTAATCTCAGTTAAAGGGACATTCATTACCACAAATGATTTCAGACCATTTATAATGTATAATTATGTAATTGTATTTGAAACATTTTAAAATATGTTGGCATCATAACAAGATTACCTTAGAAATGCATTCCTGTGTCAGAATCACTGCCTCTCACAGTAAACAACAGAGTCGCCCAGGTGAGACCAGACATCGTGATTTGATGTTTTTATAAACAGGGTAAAAGACTAACAGGAAGTTCAGTTGATGAAACTGGTTCAGAAGCAGCTGAACAGCTGACAGCACAGACTGTAATAAATTTGGGATGAAATATTATAAAATCAAGGTTCATTTACAAGCTTTTTCCAGAGCTGTATTCCACAGACTACTTATAGTCGACAGCTTTGAGACCTTTCTAGTCACCTCTCTCTCCCTCTGTCGACAAGTGTGTGTGTGTGTGTGTGTGTGTGTGTGTGTGTGTATATATAAAATTGAAATTAGTCAGGGGAGAGTGAAACTCAAAAAACGATATCTATAAAATAAGGTAAAAGTTCTGTTTTACCTCTTTATTCCTCGTTCTCTACTCTCACAGTGATCTTACAGTAACTGACTCTTTTTCTCTTCCTTCTCTTTTTCTGCTTCTTCTCTGTCTGTGGTTAGTATCAAAAAAATATAAAGTTAAGAATTTTCTTTTTGGGTTATGTTATTTTATATTATTACAAAGGAAATCCTTGTAAACCTGTAACAACAGATGTGCAGAACATGGGCTTTGTGAGGCTGTTCTGAGGCCCAGCAGTGCTTTGAGCTAAATACTAACACCAGCATGCAAAAGGAGTTCAAGATCAACCAGCTAAAATCTGTCTTCTCTGATAGTCTTTCCCCAGCAAGATTTTACAATCAATTTAACAATACTTTATCAGGATGGATGCAGATACCCAAAGCTGATGAGACAGATATATCATAATTTTCTAACAGTCTGGCCTTTAATGTCAACTTCAGCTGGTACAGACAAATACACACAAAATGCACTCGGAACAGGAGTTGCACGAAAGTCACACATTCAAGTCTCCTGCAGAGCAGCAGAAACAGCAGGCAGAACAAATCCAAATCGGGACAGAAGGCTTGGACAGGTGAAAGGAGTTGGGCTGATAAGGACGGAGTGGCTGACAGGTAGAGTGGGAAGTTACTGGGAGAGTGAGACGCCCCAACACTACCACAACCAAGCCGGCCGGGCGGAGGGGGCCTGGAAGAGGGTTAATAGTCATTGGATATATCCATCTCAACCTCCTTCTCTTCAGCATCAGTGGGTGAGTCGTCCTCACCAGCAGATGGCTCCTCTTTTTCCTCCCCGTCATCTGAAGTCACAGATGGAAGAGGGGACACGGAGTCTAGTTGGGTGGCCCCAGTGGGCACAGAGGCTTTGGAGGGCTGGTCGGGATGGCGAAACTCCCTGAGAGTTCAGTCTTTTGGTGGACTGGATGTACTCCAGGTTCTTGTGATCAGTCCATACCAAAAAGGGCAGACTGGTCCCCTCAAGCCAGTGGCGACTTTTTCCAAGGTCAGCTTAACAGCCAGTAGTTCTGTTTCGTTCGCAGCCCGCTGGGATAGGATGGCTCCCACCCCAATATTGGAGGCATCCACCTCCACTCCAAACTGTCTCTCAGGGTCAGGGACTTGAAGGATAGGGGCGGAAGTAAACCCGGCCTTAAGGATCTGGAAGGCCTCCTCCTCCAAGGGGGACCACTGGAACAGCACTTTCGACGAGATAAGGGCCGTGAGTGGGGCTGCCACAGTGCTATAGCCCTGGATGGACCTCTGAACAGTGACTACTGAATGCATGTCATTGTGGTGCCTGGTACAGAGTACACCTCTCTAAATCTGATCCCACTAAGGGGCAGGAGGGGACCTTAAGTCCTTAACAGTGGGTATCTTTTATAAAAACAGGTTGAGCTTTATTACAAAAATATATATAAAATTGCAATTTAAAATACCAGCAGCATTGAGGTAAGTAAGCAAGGCCATAAAAAAGACTGGATAGTGAAAAGACAAGTTATTTCTCCCTCAAGGTAGGAAGGTTGAACTGCTTGTGCACATCGCCCTGCCTGAGGACTGTGGGAGACAGAAAAAGGGGGACAGCAGGCCTGACACCAAAAACGCATGCACTACATATTTAATAATATCCACCAAAAAAAAAAAAAAGAACTACCATGCAGTGTCGGGATATATTTTATACACCAACACAGAGTGCTAGAGAGTGCAGTCCCACCATGGAAAGTGGGCAGTGTGTCAGCGCAGACTTGGCCTTAAACAGGTTCAAGCTGTAAAAAGGAGGGGAGTAACAGTCAGTACATGAAATTCATCCATCCACAAATACAACGTACCATTAATGCCTGACACCTATAGTCTGCTACAGGTTTGGAATAAAAAAGCGGATAAACAAAATCAAGAAATAACAGTATAAACAGTGGCTGGCCTGGTCCCTTTAAAAAAAAAAAAAAAAAAAGCACATTATTTGCCAGTCCCAATATTGCAATGTATTGCACATTTAAAACATTAGTAAAAAATATGACAATAAAATATATGCCTACTTTGGAAGAAATCCAAACTCCGTAGCACAGTAATGCAGGAGGAGACAGGGAGAATTCTAGCATTACAGCTATAAATAGAAGGGGCATTATAAATATCATATAGCTAAAAACTTAATAAAATACATGTATACTGTTCACTGATATCTCCGGTGTCGTGCCAAGGTACTTATCCCCTGACAGGAAGTGTGCCGCAGGCCACGGGAGCAGGCATGCATCCAGCAAGGTGGAGGGCATTGCTACGCTTCGATTTCACCTAAGTAAATGAAAAATAGCAACATGTGGATTGTTTAATTAATCTTTTTAGTTCTGTACTTTTATCAACGAGGTTTTGCAAAGTAACACATGGCTCATCTATCAGAAAAAATGCTGTCATTCTTCTGTAGCCTACGTGTTATTGAACTTCGTACTGTTCATTATACCGAATTGAGAATATCTACTGAAAAACCAAAGCAATCACATCTTTTTCCTCATATAATTTGACAATGTTTTGTGTACCATGTAGTTGATTACTAAGTCATCCTATGTTACGGTTTGGAAGCTAGATTCAAACGCTGTAATTCGCTGTTCCTTCAAATACATGTACGATACTGTAAAATCAAGATCACTGTAATCATTTTATTGCTCGCCTCAATTACATACTTGAAAATGTAGACATTAAAATGAAGGCAGCAGGTTCCTGTAATCCACTGTTCAATTGCAAATGATACCCTACCTTTGGATATTGTTAGATATGATTCTGAATTCCCCCTCCTCAAAGGGTAAATAATAATAATCATAGTAATCATCATGAAAACAATGTATTGCATTCATATATTGCTTTTAATAACACAAAGCCATTAAGGTAGGCTACCTGTCCTACCAGGCTGGACATACAAGTAGACTTGGAAGACACATACAGGTGTATTAATATGCATGACATACAGTATGTAATATATTACCAAAAATAAACCCGACCCGCCATAGAGGCAATGTATGAAGACAGTGACTATTATATAAAAAGAAGAAAAATAAAAAAGAAAATTAAATAAATAAACAACAATAAAAAACAAATACAAATAAATTAAATATCTTAATAAAAACAATGACACTCTTAAAGCGAATACACATGTATATTAATATGCACATAAACAGCTGTGTAACCAGTACAAATACAGCATCAAGTCCTAACACTGCATTTTCAATTTGCCTCAAAATGTATGCACAAATGATGTTTATACAGGGGTACAAGTGGAACAAATGAAAGCTTCTACTGTTGGAGGCCCTTGTATGCAAATATGGTGGAACCATCGCAAACAAATGTCTCACTGAATCTAGAAAACAAAGAGTTTGGGTTTAAAATAAGATGTCTTCAGTAAGAAGCTGCACATATAATATATTTCACGTGGAGCTAAAATAATATAAAATGTTAGTTAGTCCTTGGTAAAATAGAAGAATACTGCATAACTCTACAAAAGAAGTCTAAAGAAATTTATAACAGAACATATCTCACTTCATATTTATAAATTGCAGTTGTTTAATTTATTTAGTTACACATTGTCATACTATTTATGTAACTTTAGAATAATTCAGATACATAGTATGTTTTTACAGCAACTGTAGGACATGTCTTTGGATTGCCAAAACATCCACTGACAGCATTTTATTTACCAGTCTCTAGGAGGAGTGTGACTGCAAATTGCAGCCCGTGTTTAGTGACCACCTCTTTTGTAGCAGGAAAACCTACTGTCTCCTTTTTCAAGAGTTGTTTTGCAAACTGAAAAAAAAAACTACTTTAAGATGATTACATTAAAGAGGTTCCAGATCTGTTCCCATTAGTAACAAAGAGCCTACATATCACCTTAGAGAATGTAGGCTAGAGAACAATACCCCATAATGATAATGTTAAAAAATGTTTTTTTAAATTTTTTGCAAATCTATTAAAAATAAAAGGTGAAAAAATCACGTGTACATAAGTATTCACAGCCTGTGCCATGACACTCAAAATTGAGCTCAGGTGCATCCTGTTTCCACTGATCATCCTTGAGATGTTTCTGCAACTTGATTGGAGTCCACCTGTGGTAAATTCAGTTGATCGGACATGATTTGGAAAGGCACACCTTCGCTGGACGCATGCGTGCTCCCTACCTTGGCACGGCACTAGTGCTCTAGCCACGGCAGCACGTTGGAGTTGACGTCAGTTGTAAACTGAAACATACAAATAGCCATTTCAGGTGCTGTTCAACACAGGTTAAAAGTGCTAAAAACATGTCAAGCATCCATGGCACACAGACATATATAAGCGTCACACACACACACACACACACAAAACATGCCAGGCCATGTAGTACGAGGCCGAGTAGGATAAAAGCCACAAAAATCGTATGCTGCGCTCATTACAACAATAGGGTTTACATACCTGCATGAACGGGAGAGTCCACCATGACGAGGTGCGTGACACATGGTTAAGGCCTCACTACTCAAAACTAGTTTCTCTTTTATCACGTCCAGATTACCTGTTTGTCATGTGACTGTCATGTGACTGTGCCAATCACCTAGAGTCCCACATCATTATCTTGGTGTTGTCATCAATAAAACTGAACACACATTAAGTTATCAATATATTCTTATTGATGTCATTGATTGGTGGTGATTGTTATGTGCGTGTTCCTTCTGGTCGCCTCTCTGAAGTTATCATGGTGATGTTCTGTTGCGCTTCCCCAACTTCATTGCTGCTGATGCAAAGATACTCTATAACTAAAGATAACGCATTACAAGCTGCACCAATGATATGAAATGGCATATACTTCCTGTCTCCTAAGTGGGTGGGGCCTGTCCCTCCACCTCGTTTGTATGTGTTGTGGACGTCGTGTGGATGTTTTATTAAGAAACACAAGTTTTATTACAGTTTCAACTTTTAATTCATGGTTTTATGTGTAAGTCCGTTTTAAATTCTTTGGAAAGCGATGTTGGCAGCACTGAGTGTGTTGCTGAGGTAACAGCAGGCCTCAAACAAAGTTAATTTTCTCCTGATTTGTGTGTCTGAAAAATGCTGTTTTAGTGTCACCATGTTCGGAAGATATGTATCTTGTGAAAAATGTGTCCAATATTTATTTCAGTGACTATGGGGTGAAAGAATCGGTCACAGTCTGTGTCACGTTCACTTCTCCCATTGGGGTGAATAGACTCAGACCTGCCGCTGGTCTCCTAAAGAAACCCATGTGACACAGAAACAGGAAACTGACTTTTAGTGCGATGTGTCCTTTCTGAATGGTCTCTGACTGCCCCTCCCTGCACAGGAAACTGTCATGCACACCCAGACTAGTAACAACAGAAGAGGCCGGGACCGGGTCTATCGTTTTACCAACCCAGTTTAGATGAAACCAGGCCTGATTGTATAGAACTTAATAAGAAAATACCCTACTAAGTAAACATTCTTTGAATGAGTTAATGGTTTCAGTCGCTAGTTTCAAGTCTTCTTCAGAACAGCAGGATGTTGATTTTGTAAATTATAGTCACATTTAGACGAAAATAGAGGATAAAGCAGCGTATGCATTAGAGCGTGGCTACTGCGTGATTGGCAAGTCGTTACTACAGCAACCGCCAATCAGGATAGAGGCAGCATTATCCTCTCATCCAAATAACTCAACTTCTGGCTCCAAAAAACTAAGATGGTGACAGCAAAATCACAGAACTCACGGCTTCAGAACGGCTGTCTACAAACCAACGGGGGGCGTCACGGAGGCTACGTCCACTTCTTTTATACAGAATAATGAAATTAAACAGGTCTTGTTCATCCTCTTATCTTAAGATTCCAATTCTGTCTACCAACTATCATTCTACATTGTAATGCATAATACATTATGTGCATAGTGGGATGTGCATGACTGTGAATGGTCTGTAATCTGCTGTGACAGTAAAATAATAATGGTCAATTGTCAAAGGTAGTCATTAGTTTAAACATTAGTTTATTCATGTATGAAAAAAGACACTGATTAAGTGCATCAAATACCTGCAGATTCAAAAAGAAAAGTATTTGTATTCATCCTATTTGTTAATTTCAACTAAATAGAGCCTCTTGGAAAGCTTTATTGTGCAACATCTTTAAGTTGTGTTGTCAGAAAAGTCTCTGAAGTGATTATTCATTTAAACATTGCCTTATATGGCATTGCTGTATTCTCTCTAATAACTTCCTCTTCACACTTTAAGGTGCTAAATTAGAACTATTTTTGTCCTCATCAGTTACTATATGCCTGTATATTGAACAATCACTATAGAACCAGTCAACATTGCAGAATGTACCAGAAGTAAGAAAGGCTTTGCTTTTAACTGACCACTCAATCCCAAAAATAAACAGGTTTGTTTTCTGTTTAACAAAACAACACATTCATATATCTGTTTGACAAAGACAGATCAAATTAAAATCTAAAAAAAACTATAACTAAACTAAACTTAAAGATGGTGTATTGATTTACAATATGCATAAATTCAAAGCAGTTTAAAAGAGAGTTTCGAGTTTTTCAAGTCTGTCTTAAAACAACTCACATGCCCAAATGTTCATTAAAGTTAGTTGCTGCAACTGTTCCTCCTTTGATCCCATCCTAATGTAATTCCACTATAAGAGAGGGGCCACAAAATCTAAGGTCCTCATTCTGTGAAAACCTGTATCCCAATGTTCAGCAGTCTGAGTTAGACAACTGCATATCCCCAAGAAAACACACTGTCCAATGAAACACAAGAAGAGAACTTTGGGAGACATCCACTTGATTTGTCAATAAGCCTCATATTAGCTTTGGTTGATAATTTTGGGCTGTAGATTTTTAGCCTGGCATTGCCTCACTATTTTGCAAATGCGTATTAGTCTGGAACCTCTCAGTTCATTTTTGATTTCCAAGGGACATTATTGACAGGCGGAGACGGTACGTCCTGCCAGAAGTTTGGCAAACACACATTTCTTATCAACATAAACTTTAAGTGCAGTTGTTTGTTCTTCTTTTACAGAAAATGTACCGTCCAGTCCGTTTAATCCTGCCGCTGTAGCCGGCCGGGTAACGTTCCGTATTGACAGGCAGCCGATCGGTCAGTCATCGTATTAAACCAGTGTCATGATCTGTTCTCTTGTCTTGTGTCACGTTCTAGTCCCAGCTATCTGTTTCACTCCACTCCTTCTCTGTTGCCCTGACCTGCCATCCCCTCACCTTCCACCAGATGCCCTCTGACTTTCCATCCTTTCCCGATCACCTGACTTCCCCATTACCTGACTGCCCCACCCATCTACACACCTTATCCACTCCTTCCTCATCAGTTCAACTTCCTTCACCTGTTCACTCACCTGCCTCTGATCAGTCAGTTATATATACCGGTCCACTTTCTTTGTTTAGTTGTCAGATCCTTGTTTCTATGTTGGTTCTGGATATCCTGTTACCTGATTTTTTCCCCTTGCCTGCTTTGGACTTATCTTTTGTCATTTTGGATTTTCTGTTTGCCCCACCACCCAGTAAGTTTTTGTGAATAAACTCTTCGTACTACACCTGCCGATCTCCTCTCCTCTCTGCGATTGGGTCCTAGGTATGACTTCATTAGAATAAATACACCCTTAGTCATTATGGTCCATTGTTGCCCCCTGGTGGCGCAAATTGACAGGCGAAGTAGAGTGGAGGAGGCTGAGTGTTTTCTCTCTCCCCTTAACCAAGAGAGACGTGCGGAGTAGCGGCACATGGACAACGAGCAGAAAAGTATCTAGCGCCTTGAGAGAAGTAGAAACTGCATTAAGATTGACAAGAGTAACGAGATTAAGAAAGAGGACATTGGGAAGAAAGAGGACAGGCGCGCTGCATGGCGGTCCGCGGGCGTCGACCTGGGTTTGTTGCTAGCTGAATGGCAATTTGGCATCATATTGTGGTGAATAATTAGTAATTGTTAAAAACAGTCGGGATACGATAACATACAAGTCTGATTTAACTGGGAGTCATGATTGAATAACCCGTTTTCACTTTATTCTGTTGAATATCTGTGCAATTGAAAAGTATTGAGTTATTGGTAAACTAGTTAAGCTGCAG